>CM076573.1:157634200-158234200 GCA_034641835.2 Pinus albicaulis | reverse complement strand
TCCAAAGGGGAGTTGTACAATTGCAGATATCCTCACGAAAGCTCTGGGAAAGACTAAGTTTGTCTATTTCAGAGAAAAGATGGGAATGATCAAGAATCTATTTCAGTAGCAGGAATGGATAGGTTCAAGATTCAGAGGGAGCTGCAGTACAAATGAGGCAGTGACAGTGATAGGGTCATGCGCGGTAGTACAGAAGGCAACAACGCAGTAGGTGAGGGGCAACAACGAGGCATCAACAACGCAGAAGATGCTTCAAGACAGAGCAACATGCAACATGCATTTTGCTAGAACACTTTCCTCACTAAGAGGGAGTGTTGATTTTTGTAGCATCAGAAAGTGTTCCAAGTCTCAAAATTTGTAAGGAGACTTGGACATCAGTATTCTAAAGAACCTAGAAACCGTTTGTGGAAATTTCACTTGATTTGTGTTTTATTAAAATAATTAATTATTTTAATGTAGACCCTAAGTCTAAACTTAGGGAAAGTAAATAATTAATGGGTATTAATAAAATAGAGTGTGAATCTTCTAGACTTCTAATCTGGGCCGTTGATTCATCAATAAGAAGATTTTAAAAGAAGGCTTGATGGTCATTTGGAAAGTAAGCCGAGCATACACTCAGTAACTCGAGGGAAGTCGATTATGAAGGGATAGAATTCGATTTCAGAGGAAGAGTTGCAGATGCAGAAGGAGAGGGAGTCAGTAGTGACAAAGAAGGAAGAGAGAGGGATGCGAAGGGCCACACAAGGCAGCGCAGAGCAGTAGCGCAGTGTGCCCACGCAAAGCCCACATAGAGTGACGCAGTCCAGTGCAGGGACCGCGCAGAGAAGCACGCAGAGTGACGCAAAGGGAGATAGTGGGTCTTCGGGGTGTTAGGAATTCTCCAAAAGGAACCGAAGAATTTATCTCAGGTGTTTTCTAAAGAAATTTTCCAGTCTATCTCTTGTAAAGAGTTCATTGCTGAAGAATAATATATAAACCCTCATCTGCCGCACCGGTTTTCCCGCATTGGGTTTTTCTGAGGAAAATTGTCCAAAAATAAGTGTGTACATGTGATTGTTTCTTATGCTTATATTTCTTATTGTCCCTTTCTCTACATATACATAAGTGAATGTTGCAGTAGTATTTATCTCGAAATTTACTGGAAGAATTATGTAAATAACTTATTGAAATAATAAGTAGGAGAAGTAATTCTATCACTGCAGAAATATTTTCTAGATTGAAATTTTCACAGTTAACCTTGTATCCTAGTCTTGTGGGATCTCATTCACTGGCCATTTGCTATAGGGTTTGCACTACATGGGAAAGCCCAAATTTGGTTGCATGGTCCTGCTACCCGAAACCATATACATCACTTCCTTTCACTTGTTTTATCCCCATTCGTATCCTTTCCCATCCGGGTCCACATGTGTCCACTGGGTCGACATAGGGTTATCCTCCCCCTCCCATTGTCCATACTTTGGGTTGGGCCTGGAACAATGCTCGGATGTTGGTGCAACTAAAAAGAAAAGAAGGAGCATAATTTGACCACTCTCAATAGGAAATGTACTACAAAATGCAAAAGATGTTTGGGACATACAAATTTAGCACGTGGCCAAATGCCAAACATGAGCTCTACCCCTTATCCATGGCCATCACCCTGGTTCCTATGGTCCCTAGATGAGCCCCCTCTGTCATTAAGGAAACCATGATTGTCCCAACCCCTGGTGGGCAATGAACATGCCAAGCTTAAGGGGGTATCCACTAGTATATATTACACATCATGCTCTTAACCCCCGTAGCCCCAAGCAGTTAAAAAGAAAATTCAATCAAAGGAAAAAGGCATATGAAAAAGGGTGGAAAAGTAAGGGTCGGGGTAACTCATATACCACGATTTTCTCCCTCCTACACTCATATACCCAGGTGTGGGCTTCCCTTATTATAGCTAACCTTGTACCATGACATGTGGTCTGGATGATTCCCTTGATCCCCACTCTGTTGATTCCCACTCTGTTCCATTACAATATCATTTTTCACCTACCACTTGAGCGATGTACCATGGACATCTCACCCCATTTAAATGTTTAAATCACCTGATAGGGTCCTTACTTAACCCCCTTATTGAGCTTGGAGACAGTTGTACATGGCAAAGCCCAGTATGGAAGGGCTTGGCACCATGAAATGCCCCATTGGTTCCATGAGTTGTAAGCTCTTTTACTTGATTATTCTAATCATTTGTTGTATTGGAGGGCAAGGGGACCCATTCGATGTTATGCAGTATTGCAGGTGGGTTTCCTTTTCCGGCTTGGTCTCCCTATACAGGATCCTATCCCTCCAGAGGGCCAGATTGGCACTTGTATGGTCAGTGCTGAGAGCCATGGGCCTCCACCACAACAAAGAGGAGTTCATGGGTCCCAAACACCACTCTTTGATTGCTTGTGTTCCACCTTTTGGATGAGGATGATGCACCTGTTTCACCATGCCCAGCTGGCTCCACACATGCACCATACACTTGGCATATGTTCCATGGTCCAGAGAATGTTGCCCACTGCAGAGGAAGGGCTTATATCATCATCCTAGCCCTTATAGATGGTCTACAGGCATTTTCGATCCACTTGGAGACCCATGATGATGTCCTTGTGCCCCCACACACACTTGGGAGCACCACAGGTTCTTTTTTGGAAAACAAGGGGCCAACCCCTTGTCCACTATGTTTGGAGTCCATTTCTTCATCATGGAATCCCTTGGACTTCATTAGGCCTCCTTAAAGGCCCAATGACTCACTATATTGATCATTCCGTCCTCTTGACAGGCTTATTCTTATGTTATTGAGCTATTGTGTTGGGCTTGTGACCAAAAGTATTGTTATTATAAACATTATTTTATCTAGGGGCATTATTAGTCCAAATTAGGCCATTTGAATCCCTTAGGGGATTGTATAAATAGAAGTGAGATGATTCATTTTCATCATCATCACATGAATTGGATTAGTATCTCTTGAGATATTTTCGCACCTTTTGTTGGGTAAACTTTTTGGAGCTTTCTTGATGCACTATCATGTTTGGATTTTCACTGTTTTTTGTGGAGCTTCTTTTTAATGTGAAGTTGATGAATGGATATACTTTTTATCTCATGTAAGTCGAAATTTTGATGCTATTCTTGTTATTTTACTGGTTTAGTACATGTTATGGTTATCATTATTCTTGCATGGGTTAAAGTAAATGCGAAACTGTCTGGAAACCTTGAATAAGTGATTTAATGCATGCATTGTACTTGAAGAGGGTGGTTGAATGTTCCTAGAGGCACCTAATAGGTTTTAAGCCTCGAAACTTGATATCTTTGGCAAATTTGAAGTGTAAATCTCTAATCACCTAGTCCTTGCCCTTGAATAGGCTAGCGAAGGTTAATTAGGGCTCCTTAGCTCTCAAAATTTCTCAATATAGGTGTATCTTGACTCCATTTATCCCCCTAAGTAAGGCATTGATGCTTGCATCCTCTTGGTGGTCAAATTGATCTTTCTTTTCTTCTCCTTCCCCAATTCTAGGCATAACATTGGAATGTCACCTAAAGCATCAAGTAAAATATTTTGTATCCATCCAAACACCTTGAAAATTGGTCCCCACTGTTGTGCTGGAGTTTTCTCAGGAGGTCCTCCAAATTTGAATAAAATCGAATGGTGAAATCCCAAGATATCGCAAGCCCTAGCTCGAGGATCATCTCTCTCTTTAGGTTGATTTGGGTTAGTGTCCTCATTTGGATCATTGCATTAAAATTTCAAAAGAAAATTAGTCCTTTCATTCTTTACTCTTCCCTAATTGGGTCAAGCCCTTGCGCGATTGATCAACTCCATACCTTGACCTAGTCTAGGTCCACTTGGGTTCTTTGTGGTCCCGTAACTCTACAACTCAAATTCCACAAAGATTACATAGAATCCTTTTCTCCATAACGATCCTTAAGTCTGGGAATCCCCTTCTCAAGGCGTATCATCTAAACCTATGATGAAGTGTCCTCTGAGACCTTCCTAGAGAGCTTATCACCTTGCCTCTCAAGCAAGTGAGCTATTCAATTGAATCTCTCTTGTGAATAGGCTTTCGGAATCACCCCGAGTCTTATCATTGATCCATCTATTCTTGTGATTCCTCTCATACCAGGACTCCTCCCATCGGTGAAAGTTCGTAAAGTGGGATGTGGGAAGCCATCATTTTGACTACGGTCCTATTTATGATACCGACATCGAAAATGAGGTTGGAATTGATTCTCCTTTTCCTAAGGGAATTAGTCATGATGATATTCTTACTCACACCATCAAAAGGGAGGATCACGATTTTCCCACGCTTGAAGAAGGTCCATTCGAAACGACGAGCCCCATTTATGACACTGATGATGACACTAACAAAGGCCTTGTTTTTCCTCACCTTCCCCGAGATCCCAATAGCATAGCTACATTATCCAGGAACCCTCGCCTTAACCATTCTCACATTATCACAATTATTGATGATCCTTTTTCCTGTCCTAGGTATGATGTTGAGGAGGAACCATCCATTAGTTCTATCCCTCCTCCCCCCTCATACCCTCAGGATTTTGAATATGATCGTCATGAGCAACCTGCATGTTGTGTCTCCCCTTGTTATCGGTCTCCCTTTCGTCCTTGTTATGATCCCATGGTGGTCATAAAGCATGACATTAATGATGAGGACCATAATGGGGATGATATGATTGAGGTTGCTATCCACCTGATGTTTATGGGCTTAATTATTGATATCTCTATATTTTGGTTGGAAGAAAGGATCCTATGGAATAGATTGCATCCCTTGGCTCTCTCTTTCCCTGTGATACTCCATGTGCGTTCACTTCATTTCCTTGCCTCCCGCCCTTGTGACCTTCCATGTCGTCATTCCTACCCCTGCCTTCAGATCTATTGCGTGAGTAAGCATAAGGCCAGTTGCTTTCATATTGACTGGATGATATGTTGTTTTCATTGGGTCTATGATTACACTTAGTATTTGGGTGATGTAACATGCATGTTAGGGTAGGATGCATTCAATGCTCATTTTCCCATTAGAACTAACATCATATGATATTATCATGCTAGATTAGATGCATTTAGTTTAAGTTTGCATTTGAAATTTTGTTTAAAATTTATTTACTTGTTGATTTTTAGTGGCCTAATACCAAGCATGGGTGATCATAAGACACCACAAAAACATGTTTCCCCGTGTTCTTGGTCTTTGATATGTGCAGGTAACAGGTCTACGGTACCAAGAGATTGCTCGTGTTCTCATGACCTCTCGTTCGAGTAGCTTTTCACACCATTTTGAGAGCTCATGTCCTAGTTGGAGCTAGATGTTACCCACTACCTGTGGATAATGTATATAGGAGTAAATTTTTCTACGATGTGGTCCTCAGTCGGCGGCCACCAGATAAGCTCGATGTGCCATTGTGTCTGCCACTTGAGCCAACCATGTGATCCCTCACCCACTTGTTATGATTGTATGTTTGAAGGTGGGCCTCTCGACCCCGAAGGTATGGCTTTCCATTGGTATAGTTGAGTAATTTTCCTTACTTGTCATGGGTACTTTTGGGCATGGATTGGTGGGGGGATTCAACGGAAAGAGTGGGCTAGGTTTGTACTCGTGTCTCCACTGCTTGATTTTGTGGCTAACCTGATATCCTAGTCTTGTGGGATCTCCTTTACTGGCCATTAGCTTTAGGGTTGGCACTACATGGGAAACCCCAAATTTGGTTGCGTGGCCCAATTCCCGACATGTAATATTCTCAATTAGCAAACAACTAATATGAATATTCATTTTTGATTAATTTTTGCCTTTCTAAAGTTCAACAGGGAATAAATGGGTGAGGGGACCCATAAATCAACATTAGAATAAAAGCACTATCCTAAAATCACTAGGAAGAATAACTAAAAGGCAAAGCGGAACCCATGAGGCCAAGTGATGGGCGCCCACATTGAGTTCATGATGGATATGCGGCTAACCTTGGGGTCAGCCACCGAGGAGGAGCAGTCAGATGCACAGACACCAGTTGCAGAACCATATCCTCTAGAGACGTTGGAGGTCGATGGGATAGTTCTGCAGGGAGCTAGGGGACAGAGGGAGTTTTACATTCCCGATGAGAGGGATGAGTTGTTGATGGTGGAGCATCCATCTTTGGGCCGAAACATCGATGAGGTACAGATAGATGTACATACAGTCGGCCGAGCTGCAGTACTTTCAGTGAGTAGTACTATCCAGGAGTACATCGATGGGGCTTGCAGCATGTCTTGCCCACTTTGGCCCACTATAGAGAGAGGGGCTTCCTTCTACAAGCAGTTTCCATTGGTAGACAGGGCAGAGCAGTGGGAGTTGATTACGGGTTGGCGACAACACCCTGGGCATGTTCCATGTGTAGTTGTTGCTACATTGGATTCTTCTTCCAGGAAGGATTGGCGGGAGATCATGAGTTGGTACCCTCTTGATGGTACGATATTTTTCGTGGGGAGCACATCAGAGCAGGGGCCCTTAGACATAGTAGATGTGACAGATTCCAGTTGGCAAGAGGGCACCGGTTGTCGTTACTTCAGGACTCCTTCCCGATTTCAGGAGAGTAGGATCAGCATGGGATTGAGTCAGGACTTGGATTGGAGAGAGGTGATGAGTTGGTATGCAGTTGGTGGGGCAACATATGCAGTTACAGGTACAGCACAGCAGGAGCCCGGGAGCATTGATGCTTGCTGGTGGGCTTCACCTCTGAGAGCATCAGCTATAGCCAGAGACAGTGCGCAGCCTGAGCCGTGGGACTTGGGCGATGATTGGCCATGGTGGCATTGGGATCCGGGAGGATTATTTGTTGACTGGGACAGAGAGAGATTAGTTTGGGATCCCGGCATTGAGGGATCTGTTCCGAGAGGTTTGACACAGGTGCATAGCAGCACCCAGAGGTTGGTATGGGATCTAGGCATTGGGTCTGAGATGCGGCGGGCCAACAGAGTGGCCCACATATTTCGATTGCTTGAGGGCAAGCAATCTTGGGGCGAGAGGTCTGTAATGTTCCCATTTTTGGTATCACCCATGACAGGGCTAGGAGGGACTTCCAGAGTTAGGAGCAGACAGGTCACATGTACAGATTGGTGCTATCAGTGGGCTCAGGAGCTTTTCGGAGGAGTTTTGAGGAGTTTTCATGGTGTTTGGAGGCATTCGCTTGATATACTCCACCATTCGAGCAGTTTGGCTTTCGTTCCGATGCATTCCGATAACTTTTGAAATTTTGAGTTATTTATGGGCTTAACTTAGCTGATTATGCTCAAGGTGGCATTCCAGGAGGAATACACGATGGAACACCTTAGTGTAATAGCTCATTGGAACCGGGACGAGGAGACCTACACGATGGCACTGTTAGACAGACATTTCAGTGACCGGAGGAGGCGTGGTAGCCGATATACCCTTTTCTGCATTAAAAAGGAATATTTTATAATATTTTAATAAAAGGGAAAAGTGCTCCATGAATAAAATAATAATAAAATAATGCTCTAGAAGGCTCCAAGGGATCTATAAAAGAGAGGGAGGAGGCCATTGGGAGACATCTTTGGAGTAGATCATTTGCTTGTGTATGAGAGGATTGAGGACGTGGTTCTCTACTTCTGCCGTAGCCCCAGGACGGAAACCCTCGGGTGGTTTGTGAGTGTTGGACGAAAACCCAACTCTCTTGAGGAGACTTCACTTAGGAGTTTCACAGAGCTTCAGAGTTTGGTGTGAGGATCATTCAGATCTTCAACTTGGGCTTCATCATTTTCAGTGGGTTCAGTGTCAGCTGTTGCCAGAGGGAGAGTGTAGCAGTTCAGTTTGTGGCCAGCGCCGTTCAATAGCTTATCTTGGTGGCCAGTTTCCTATCTCAGCTCTTTCTGGGTCAGATCTATATGTAAACCCCTTTTTATTATCTATAATAAAAGCTGAGATTTTCCTTCTGTTCTATATGGTATTGGATTGCAGTGTTTCCTGTCTTTTATTTTGCATGGCAATCTTCTGTAAGTAGATGTTGAATTTGCGGCATTTTGTGGAGTTTATTTATTTATCTGCATTTTAGTAAAAATATCCCATTCGGGATATTACAAGCAACAACATTTCCAGCAGGACTGCACAATAGAAACACAAAGTATAGATTGAGTAGACTTTCTGAGTGGGGAGGAAGAGATCATTTCTGCCTGCCTAGAGCAAGCCAAGGTGCTATCATTCTGAGCACTCTTTGTACTTATCCCTCATTTCATAAAATATAATAAAATGGCTCAACTGTTCTGATTTATTTGCCGTGTTTTTTGTGTATGCTTCTATTTATTGTAGTTTTTGTTAATGTTGCTTGGTATTGTTGTCTATTTCCCGTTTGGGATATTATAGTGGTATCAGAGCTCATAGACTTGGCTCAGCCTGTGGAGCAATCAGTCTATGACACCCAAAGATAGAGAGTTCATCACATACCGGAAGCAGAGGTACAGGGACAGAGAGCATAGGCTCGAAATCACACTTGCAGAAGAGGACAATGTCTCGGTTGAGGAATATAAAGGGAAGGCACCAATGGCAGATGAGATAGATGATGGGAAGGAGTTTGGTAACCTCCTCTTGAAATCAATACAGGATATTTCCAAAATGATAGAGGAAATGGGGCAAAATATTTCCAGAGAAAATAGACAGTATGGGATCCCAAGGGAGTTTCACAACGGAGAAGGGTCCAGTACTTCTCACCATGTTTTGGAACAGAATTCTGCGTAGCAGGTGGTGCTACGCACTCCCCCACGTTCCACCATGCCCACTTTCTTCACTTCAGGAGCAGGAATGGAAGGACCCCAGGAGCCGGAGGTGGCTCATTACGGGGAGTATTTTGCAGAGTATCAGTTGTATGTGCGGGAGTTTGGAGAGGCCCTCACCTTTAACGAGTTTTGCCAGCTGAAGAACAATAGTAGACCATGCAGCCAGAGTAGAGGAGGGTACATGCAGGGGAATGACCTCCAGCGTACCGTGGGCAAATTTTTCTTGCCTACCTTTGATGGATCATCAAAGTGTTCGGCTAAGGATTCGATGGAGAAGTTGGACATCTATTTTTAGTTGAACCAAATGGTAGAGGTAGAGGCTATCAAGTTGGCAGCGCTGCACCTTGAGACGGAAGCCCACTACTGGTGGTTCCAAAGGATGTCTACGTTGGGTCATGCAGGGGTGACATCGTATGCAGAGTTCACTCGGAGGCTAGTGGAGAGATTTGACTGTAAGGACCCGGAGGAAAACTTTGTTAAGCTCAAACAATCACGAAGCTCTGAGACTTACATTTCCGAGTTCTTGAAACTTTTAGTGATGGTACTAGACTTGTCAGTGGCCAGGAGGGTATATATGTTTATTGACGGATTGGCAAAACTGTTGCGGGGTTTAGTCAGATCCACTAGGCCTACTACGTTGCAGGACGCAGTAGGGAGGACTAGGGACTTGCAGGATGTCCTTCCAAGGACGAGAGCTCCTTTTCCTCACAAACTAATGTTCCAGCAGAAGGGGAAAGACACAAGAGCTCCACCACCAAGGGGGAACCAAGGCCGAGGGATGTTGGATGGTGATACTCGGAGAGATTTGAGAAGGAGGAAGTTGTGCTTCAGTTTCCAGGAGCCATGGGCACTGGGTCACCGTTGTGCCGCAAGGAAGGCACACTATATTGAGGTCTTTTCCAATAGTGAGGGAGAAGAAGAGGCATATGATGAGTTGGAGGGAGATGCCAGTGTTGGTGCACTAGGAGGAGATCATCCACCACCTCCCCCAGCAGCAATAGGAGCAGAATTTGCACCTATGGGAGGATTCCTTACATTTTTGCGGGGAGTTCCCAAGCATTTGACGTTGAGATTCTGAGGCACGGTCCAGGGACAATGTGTTTTAGTATTGGTGGAAAATGGAGCCACACATAACTTCATTGATGCCCAACTAAGTGCAGAGGAGGGCTATACCGACAAATAGTTTTGATGGTTTCTTTGTGTTGGTCCTAGGTGCTAGGACCATGCAGTGCATTCGGTATGTTCCGGCATTAGTAGTGACCATGGGGACATACACAGTGACAAATCACTTTTTTTTGGTCGACATCCCAGATACCAATGTGGTATTGGGTGTACAGTGGCTTAGTACGCGTGGGAAGGTCACTATAGATTGGGAGACATAAAAGATGGAGTGGACGGATGAGAACAGTGGGAAGCATGTGATTGTGAGAGGCATGCACACATACCCTTGCTAGACAATCTCGACACACTGGATGGAGGCAGATTTCCGAAAGGGAGACATAGAGTTGGCAATGGAGCTACATATTTCAGATGCAGGAGCTACATGGTAGTCAGTGCATCCCGATGTGCAATCTATATTGGACTGTTACTCCACGGTTTTTGGGGACATACCACCAGGGCAGCCACTAGAGCGGGGGTTTGAGCATACTATTGAGCTAGAGTAGGGGATCCAAGCACTGATCACCACCCCCCATAGGCACCCCAAAGTCTATAGGGATGAGATTGAGCGAGCCATACATGAGCTCTTGGCGTTGTGACACATCAGGTCCAGCACTAGTGCATCGACTACAGAGCGCTCAAGAAGAAAACCATGAAGAACCATTACCCCATCGCCAGGATTGATGAGCTAATGGATAAGTTGAGGGAGCCAAAGTTCTTCTCGAAGATCGATCCGAGGTCGGGGTACCATCAGATCAAGGTGAGGGACCAGGATATCCCCAAGACTGCGTTTAGATGCCACTATGGCCACTTTGAGTTCTTGGTGATGCCCTTCGGGTTTGTTAACCACTCCATGCCCAAGGATGAACCAGATGACACTTGTACCATCAGATATCATCAATTCAACAGAGTTTTTAAACTCTACTTCTACTTCTTATCATTTTCTCTTGTACCTAGATTCCACACCCTATGAGGAATTGTAATAAGTGATGATAGTAATGATGAAATTTGAGTCAGTATTGAGTCTGTAATAGGCCTACGTAACTTGGGACCTTGCCAACAAGTGAGTATTATTCTCGGAGGTTTTTTTCACTCGGTGAATTATCATCTCCCTATCAGGATTTAATAATGAATTAGTTTTTTCCTGCAATTTTACCCCAAAGACAGAGTACGACTTGATGGTAAGGCCTTGGTTGAGTCTTAGTGTCTAGAGTCAATGTATATTACCATACTATATCACACAAAATTTCGTGGAATTTGGTTAGGTCTAGGTAGTGATTTTTTAATTTTTTAGATTTCCCGCAAGTCGAAAATTGCAATAAAAATTGCAATTGAATTGTAATAAGTGTTGCCTAGAGAAGTTGTATGTTGTATGAGTAATCAAAATTACACCTCTCACCCTCAACTTTCTACTATGACACACTTTGAGGGGTTAAAAATGTGTTTTGAACCCTCAAAACCCACTTTTCCTAAGTTTAGTACGAAATGTGGCAATTAATTAAGCCAAAAACTAAATAAATGGAGAAAAATAAATATCCACACATGCTAAATGCGCTGGAAATGAGGTGGAATATTATGGAGTGAAAGTGAAGTGACAAGGTGATGTGCACCCCTAAAATCAAGGAAATGGCATGTAATCAAATAAAATCAAATTTCTGGCATTAAATGAGAGTTGCTTACTTGGAAATTCGAATTTGTGAAGTTATTGCACATTTGGAAGGATTTGGGAGAATATTTGCAGGAGATTTTTGTAGGAAATTGTCCCCACATGGGTTACCACCTATATACACTTGTCATTCCATCATAAAATTCGAATTTCGCACATAAGGGAAGAAGAAAATGATGTCCACTTGTCAAAATCCGATTTTTACACTTGGCAATGGAGTTCCATTTATCAAATTCGAATTTGCCTTGTGATCTCCTCCCTCTCACCATTTGGAATTTGGTTCTTCATTGGGATTTTCTCCCAACTTTCTATATAATGGAGTCATGGGCTCTCATATTGTATCATTTGCAACGAGCTATTGTGCTTGGGGAAGCTCTGTTTCTATGTACTTGTGTTCATATAAATAAAAAGACTTTGGGGTTCATTCATGATTGTTATTCCATTGGAGCATTGCTTGGATCATTGATGGTATATCTCTACTTGTGCCTTTGATTTATATTTCATTTTCTTCATATGCTTTTGTTGAATTGTAGATGTATAACTATCTTACATTTACAATTGGTTATTTGATATGCTCTAGGCTAGAAAACTCTATCTATTTTCATACATATTGTAGAGTTCTCTTCCCATTGTTTATTGATTTAATTCATATGAGCCAATGTTTGTTGGAAGTTTTGTAGAGGATCAGTGTTGAATCAACTAGCAAGCGTGAGGGGAAGTCTTCAAGAGACCAACCCACTCTTGGCATTGTTTTCAAGGAGCTCTCAGTGTTATTTGAATTTTATAGAACTGATTCTTTAGAAGGTAGTTGTTCTTGCAGGGTTCTCCTTCACATAGTCTATGCATGAATAAAAATATTAAAAGATTCATTTACATATTTTAATCTCTTGCCATTGTTTATTGATTTAATCCATATGAGCCAATGTTTATTGGAAGTTTTGTAGAGGATTATTGTTGAATCAACTAGCAAGCGCGAGGGGAAGTCTTAAAGAGACCAACCCACTCTTGGCATTGTTTTCACGGATCTCTCATCGTTATTTGAATTTCATAGAACTAATTCTCTTGAAGGTACTTGTTCTTGCAGGGTTCTCTTTCACATAGTCTATGCATGAATCAATATATTAAAAAATTCATTTACATATTTTAATTGTGCTTTCATTTCATTATGTAGCTATTCAAGGGCTTCTCATAAGCTAGAGAAGCGATGGGAATCTTTTCCTATCACTTGATTTAGCTTTTGTATATTATTTTGTAGCATATACACATACTTATATGCTGTCTTTTCACATTAACTTTGGTTTTTATTTTTGCAGCCCTAACATTCTTGTTTGTAGGTTCTCTCTAGCTTCAAGTTGCATTTCAAGGAGGACTTGGGAATTAGCAGAGCTTGTGGAAGAAGGCTAGGTCATACACCACTTTGGAGTTTGTATTCTCTAATTGTAGAACTGCTTCATCTATTTTGAGGCTCCCATACTTGAAGGGAGTTCCTTCTTGTTTCAATATTTCACAATGTATTCTCTCATCGATTCCTTGGGAAGCCCTCTAAGAGGCTTTAACCTCATTGTAACACCATAATAATAAAAAAATATGTTTTTGTTGTGGGAGCATGGGTTTTACCCATTGGCATCCCTATATCTACATTTCAAGGAGTTAATTTGTAGATGGATTGACTTGTTGGTTTTGACATTTCCATTTTCTTTCACAGCACATATGCATGCTCTAATTAGGAAGTAACACAAATCGCATTTCTTTTTCCTCAAGTTTGCTTCACAAATTTTAAATTTGGGTTTCTCATCATAGTTGCTACAAATTTCAAATTACATTTCCATTTTTGCAAAGCAATTTACTTTCATTTTGTGCAAAATTCTTCATTATTTTGTTTTAGCAAACTTTGATATACTTGGTTTGGCTATTGTCTAAATCATCGATGGTGCAATATTTCCAGTTTGAAACATGTTCGAAGTATTTTGTATTTGGACAAATTATCTTTCAACAAAATCATTTACTTCCATGTCAAGCAAGTTTTCTTTCATTTTCTCAAATTTAAGAGTTCCTTTCGCAAGGATATTTTGAATACAAATCATGAGTTGCAATTTATTTTATATGAAAATTAATTGCTCATAAGCATCAAGCTTTTAGTTGGTCATCGATAAGTCAAAGCAAATAGTTTCGCTTCACAATCTCATATTTTATGAAGCTTATGCAATCTTGTGTTTTGGAGAATATTTAATTAAAGCATCTCTATCTTTTACATAGCACTTGCAAACTTACTTGAATATCATAGTAGGCATTCTAACTTAGTTGCATATTTAAAATTTATCTCGAAGCATAAGCTTGGTTGATAGAAATTATAGGGAAAAAGGCTTTCTTGGAAAGTTCTTCCATTTGGTACGAAGTAAGGTAAAAGTGTGTGACTCTGCAGTTATGAAGGTGGCATGTCCCCTTGTAGGAACGAAGGCACATGCTGGCTCGTAAGATTCAAGGGACGGTTATTGTTAAAGACACCCCCGAGTGCTCGCTCTCTCTTTCTTACAGTCACCCCAATTTTTACCGCTTGGTAAGAGCACAAGAGGAGGACTTCTCGCCGAGATTAGGTATTTTAGATTAAAAGTAACCAAGATTAATTGCATCCAAAACTAGTGTAATTGCATATCATGCTAATACACCTCATGGTTTTACTTGAAAATTGTTTATTCCTCGTCATTGTTGAAATTAAATATTTTTTTGTGGCAAATAATTTTTTTATGTACATTTTGCAAGTGAAACACTAATTGTTTCCTTTTGAGCAAGTTAGCTTCTCATGCTTCTTATTCATAAATCTATTTTTCTTGTATCTTGCATTTATAATATATTGTGCGAACAGTTTCTTGTTTTACTTTTTAGGATTAGTTTGGCTTTCCATTTGAAAATAGTTCACTTCATTTAAGGAAATACAATTTTATTTTAAGAACAATACTCTAAAGGCACTGGTTTCTCATATGTTTCATGCTTATCTTATGTATTGATGGTTATTTCTCATATCACGTTTTTGTTTATAAATCTAAAGAAGTAATGTATTAACTCTAACAACTCTCCTAGAAAACTCACATCTTTAACTTAGTTTCTCTTTAGGGACCACCCCCCATAGCTAACCTAGGAGATAGCTTAAATGGAGAGAGTCGGGATTAGTGTGACATCCCCTTCCTTGAGTTCCTTGCCACCAACCACACCTTGTGGAGTTAAAGGCTTTTCCCGCTAACTGTAGGTAGGTGTAGGCGGCAAATGATTAACAAGGCTGACCAATGCTCTAGGCACTTTCTAGTCTTGTATGAACCACATCTTCTGTGGTCAGCTGAGGAAGTTTGTGCTGGTATTTTTCGATGAAATTCTCATCTATAGCCGCACATGGGAGGAGCACTTGCAACACATTGAGGTTGTACTTCGTATTTTGGAGGAGGATCATTTCTATGCTAAGCTATCCAAGTGCGAGTTTGGGATTACAACGATACTCTACTTGGGGCATATCATCGGAGTGGATGGGGTGAGAGTCCATGAGGAGAAGATCTGGGCCATCCGGGATTAGCCAACACCAAAGAATGTGACAAAACTTCGGGGGTTTGTAGTTATCTGCACCTACTACCAGAAGTTTTTCAAGGGATTTTCACAACTTGCAGCACCCCTCACGGATCTTACCAAGAAGGGGGATTTTGGATTGGCTGATGCTGCGTAGTGGGCCTTTGATAGCCTCAAGGAGGTGATGAGCAGCTATCTAGTGTTGGCATTGTCGGATTTCACGCAACCCTTTGTGTTGGAGTGTGACGCTTTAGGAGAGGGGGTAGGAGCAGTTTTGATGCAGGCGGGCATCTATCGCTTTCGAGAGTCGAAAGCTACTGTTGCATGAGAGACTGTACCTGATATACGACAAAGAGATGTTGGGCATCATGCATGCATTGGTGAAGTTCTGGCAGTACCTGGTAGGCAACATATTGCGGGTGAAGACTGACCACAACAGTGTCCGGTTTTTCCTTGAGCAGAAACAATTATATGAGAGACAACAAAAATGGGTCAACAAAATCCAGGTGGAAAAATATGGTGGCATATGCCTTGTCACGGAGGCCAACAATGCTGTCTTCGATGAGCCTTGACGCAAACTGGAGAGCCCAACTGTTGGTGGAGTATTCCAAGGACCGTTTTGCTTGCGAGGTGTTGGATGGGCAAGTGCCAGATGACGGATATCGGGTGATGGATGAGGTTATCTATTAACGAGACAATATCTTCCTGATAGGTAACACCCAGCTCAAGGAGAAGATCTTGTGTGCAGCGCACGACTCACCGTTTTCAGGTCAGCAGGAGTTAACCAAGTAATACAGGGCCATACGGGAGAAGTTCTCATGGAGGGGTCTCAAGGAGGACGTACTTCAAGATGTTAGGGAGTGCAAAGTTTGTCAGAGGAACCAAGGAGAGTTGAACCATCCTGCAGGTTTGCTACAACTGCTTCCCATTCCATAGGGGAAATGGGAGAGCATCTCCATGGATTTTGTCACAGGGTTGGCCATGGTGTAGCGCAAGGATTGCATCTTTGTAGTTGTGGATCGACTGACAAAGTATGTGTTGATTTTTATAGCATCAAAAAGTGTTCCAAGTCTCAAATTTTGAGGAGAGGCTTGGATAATAGTATTCCATAGAACCCAGAAATCATTTGTGGAAATTCCACTCGGATTTTTCTTTATTAAAATAATTAATTATTTTAATGTGATCCCTAAGTCTAAACTTAGTGAAATTAAATAATTAAAAGGTATTAATAAAGCAGAGTGTGAATCTTCTAGAAAACGAAGATCAAGTCTTGTTTTAATCTGAGCCATTGATTAATGATATAATCTGGGTCGTTGATTCATCATCGAGAAGACTAAAAGAGAAGGCTTGAGGGTCATTTGGAAATCAAGTCGCGCACAATCTCAGTACCTGAAAGAAATCGATTGTGAAGCAAGAGAATTCGATTTCAGTGGGTGAGTTTATAGAGGCAGGGTTGCAGAGATAGGAGGAGGAGGGAGAAGTCAGCAGATATGGAGAAGAAGAAAGGCAAAAGGATGTAGGAAAGGGAGTACTGAGCAGCGACACTAGCCCTCCACGCAAGATTACGCAATCCAGGCAGGGATTGCTTAGAGAGGCTATGCAGATTGACGCAGAGGGTGTAGGAGGTCATCACGTGTGCCGGGAATTCTTCTAGATTGCCTGGAAAATTCACATCAAGTGTATGCTATTTTATTTTGCTCGTCAGGACTTCTATAAATGATATTTTTCACTGCTGAAGATAAACACAAACCATCATCTGTTGCACCCGTTTTCCCACATTGGGTTTTTCTGAGGACAATTGTTAAAAAATAATTGTGTTCATGTGGTTGTTTCTATTGTGCTATATGTGTTATTTTTGTTCTTCTGCTTTTGATTAGAGTGAAGTACTGCAGCTGTATTTATTTAAAAATTTACTGAAGCATTCGTAAATAACTTATTAAATAAGTAGGCTAAATAAATCAATCACTACAGTGATAATTTTCAAAGTGAAAATTTCACATGGTATCAGAGCATAAGGCAAAAGATAGAAAAGGGGGTTCTGCAATGGAAAGACTATTCGGCAGTGACACAGCTTAGAAGTAATTACGCAGTTACTCAGAGCACATTGAGAAACAGAGGGAGCATGACATATTTGTTCTGGCATCCAGACTAGTGGAGGATTTTGCTTGTGTGTCAAGCATGGTCTCTCCAGGAGTTTGGTACATTGATAGTGGAGCATCTCCTTATATGATGGGAGTTCGAGAATGTTTTTCGAGCTACCAAAAAGAGTAGATGAAATTTCGTATCACAATGGGAAACAAGGCCAAGTGTACCCCCATTGGAAGAGGTACCACAATATTTCAGACAAAAGCTGGCAACAAGATTCGGGCAACAAACTTTTTGCATGTACAGGTTTTGGGGATGAATTTACTCTCGGTGTCACAGCTCCAGAATAAAGGTTATGACGTATACTTTATTGGAAATAAAGTTTATGTCAAACACGCTAGCTGGAAAAGAAAGGCACAAATTGGAGTAACGAGCCATAAGTTATATAAGCTCTAGCTTGAGTCTCCAATGGCACTAATCGACAGTACGGACGAAAGGGATCTGAATGAATTATGTCACAAAAGGATGGGGCATTTACATCATGGAGCCTTCAAGGTTCTCAAGAAGACCGTCGTAGGTGCTCCAAAACTCAGCACAAGGAGATATGAGGTCTGTAGGGGGTGCGTACTAGCGAAGTATGCGAAGGCAACATTTCCAAGAAGCAGTAGCAGGGCCAAGAGCGTATTGGAGTTGATACACTTAGATATTTGTGGTCCAATGTCCACGATTGCTCTCAGTGGTGCAAAGTATTTTGCTACCTTGATTGATGACCATTCCAGGAAAACTTGGATCTACTTTCTCAAAACCAAAGATGAAGTCTTTGAGCATTTTAAAGAATTCAAGGTGTTGGTAGAAAATTCAACCGAAAAGAAGATCAGGAAGCCGAGGTCAGATAATGGTGGAGAGTGTATCGATAAAGACTTCTCCAGTTTCTGCGCAAAGGAAGGCATCGAGAGAGAATGGACAACTCCATACAATCTAGAGCAGAATGGAGTTGTAGAAAGGAATAACATGACCTTTGTGGAAGCTGCAAGGGCGATGCTGTATGACCAAGATATGCCCAATTTTTTGGGAGCGAAAGCCTGCAATACAACTGTTTATGTGTAGAACAGGGTGCCCCATAGAGCTTTGGGGAAGGTAACTCCTGAGAGTGTGTTCACAGGCAGCAAGCTTGAGGTGAGCCATATCAAGATATTTGGTAGTATGGTGTATTGCCACATACTAGATGAGAAGAGGAAGAAGTTGGATCAGACTACGGAGAACGATTATCTTGTGGGCTATAGTAAAAATGTGAAGGCATATCGCATCTATATTCCGGAAAACAAGAAGATCGTAGTAAGGCGGGATGTAAAATTCATGGAGGAGAGAGCCTTCAGAAGATCCCAAGGAATGGCTATAGATACGCAAATTGAGGAGGATCCACTAGTACAGCCTCAACGACCTACATGTAGAAATTTCTAAATCTTATACTTTATGCATAAATTATTACTGTTAATCCGGTTATGCTCCTCCTACTTATGCAAGTTATTATCTGAATAAATTCAAGTTAAAATTGAAGCAAAATACATAATAGATCTCTACCAATCCAGATTTAGAATAAGCACATGTACACATTGACAAAGTGACACATTTATTTTTGGACAAATAGTCCTCGGAAAAACCCAATGTGGGAAAACCAGTCTCTGGCTGCTGGAGGGTTCTATTATTAAGAATATTTTTTAATACGCAAATCTGGGTTCCAGATCTAGAAAATCCGACAGAGAAAACACTAGATCTACAGCTCACTGTCTGATCTAGGGCCAAAATAATGACTGATCCACACCCTCAAACGAGATTTACAGAACACAGCCAAGATTAGGGCCTAGAAACCCCAATGATGTCCCTAAAAGCCTCTGTATCAGCGTTGGAAGTCCTCCAAACCCTCAGCGCTACTCTGGAAGGGACTGCGTTACCCCATAATGGGTGACGCAGTTAGTATGCTGCCCTTGGAGGGTCTCTGCGTAACCCTTGGGGGTTTCCTGAAAATTACGCTGTCCTTGTTTCTACTGCTGCTGCCTTCTTCTACGCAGTCCTTGAGATGAACTCTGTCTCTTATGTATTCTAGATCCAGGGATCAGATCATCCCCTTGGTCTAAATTCCCCTCTCTGCAACTGAAAAACTTCTGAGTATTCTTAGCAAACCCACCCTAGAATCTCAGCTTAGCTTCAGTGCTCTGCCTCTGTATGTATTTACAAATGACCCCAAGCCTTTCCTTTATACTTTTCTCACAAATCAACGACCAAGATTAAATCTTTAATCAATGACTAAGATTAAAAGAAAGCTTGATCTGTGTGACTTAAGACAATTTCATCACATGTTTAATTAAATTCACTTTAATTATTTAAGTTTCCTAAGTTTTAACGTAGGAAATACATTAAAATAATTAATTAATTTAATATTTCCTAAACCAGATGAAATTTCCCAAATCCATTTTTGGGTCTTGTAGATCAAGTGAACTCTAGTCCCTCCACAAAGTTTGGGAGCTAGAGTGCCACTGATGCTACCCCAAATACACAAAATCTCAACACTCCCTCATAGCATCAACGGTGTGCTCTAGCAATACATCACACTTATGCATTACATGATTTTGGGCACTGGTTCTGTGCTGCGGAAGCTTGGCCTCCCACCACTCAACTCCGCACCGCTGCTGCCATTTTGTACTGTTGCTCATGACTCAGCCACTACCACTGCAACCACTGTATTGCAGCTCCCTCTTAATCTGTTGCATCTGTGCTGCTCATAGCACTGCCACTGCTGATCTGCTACACTGCAACTTCAGTTGTTGAGAGAAACAACTGAATCTCCTGCCGAATCTTTGACAAACAAGTCTGATGGGTTGCATCCTCATCACTGAAGCTCCATAGGCTACAGATCTGTGTTGGCATCTAAAGAACGATGCACAGCTATAGCTCTGCTTGTGTAATTAGATTCCCTCTACGCTACTGAAGTCACATCAGCTCCTTGTGCTGAAATCTATCATGCTGCTGCTACACTGCGTTGTCCCTCTGAAGCCTTCTGCACTGCTGCAGCTCTGCGCTGCGTAAGCAGCACTGCTCTGCGCTGTTGAAGTCACATCAGCCTCTGTGCTGCTACTCCTCCTACGTTGTTGCTGCTTTGCTCTGCTCTGCTTCTTCTAGTATTCATTCTACCTCTGCCTGCTTCATCTGTGATCTATGCACCCACTGCTCTACTTGTCCCACTATTATCTTAAGGCTGTCGTAGCGTGCATGTGATCCAAGATATGAGCTGCTCAAGGATCCCGCCTTCTCTTCCATGTAGCTCCTCTACATGTCCATGTCACCCCACCTATGTAGCTCCTCTACATGTCCATGTCACGCCACCTATGTGGTTCATGAGCACTCATGGCTGCATCATCTCCTGACCCATCATCTGCCACAACTGCCTTGGAAGAAGATGCTTCCTTGTCCCTTTTCTTCTCTGGACAATGGCTAGCAAAATGTCCCATTTCACCACACTGGAAGAAATTAATCTTTGAAAGATCCTTTTTCTTCTTTGGCTGCTTCTTTGATGCCAAGGTTGCATCTTCCTCATCTTCCTTCTTCACTTTGCTCAATCCTGGCCTATGTTGCCTCTTGGTGAATCTGCGGAGTTCTTCTTGACTCAGAATTGACCATAAGCTGTCCCAATTTGGGAGGTCCACTCTGCCCAAGATACTTTGGAAAAAGGTTTCCCACTCATCTGTGACTGCATTGAGGGCAATCTTGACTATCACAGCATCATCCACTGTTGCACCCGTTGCAGCCAACTGATCTCTGATTGACTACAGTCTGAAGAGGAACTGCTCCATGTCTTCTCCCTTGGTCATCATGAATGACCTCATTTGGGTCTCCAACAACATTTTTCTTTGTACAGACTTTCCCTCATATAAGGAAGTCAAGACCTTCCACATCTCGTTAGTTGTCTTCTTCTCAGCTATGTGTGGTAGAATACGGTTCTTGATACTATCCATAATCAACCGCTTGGCAGGCCCAGCAACTTGCTTATGCTTCCGAAGGAGATCCACATCTGTCGGTGTGGCTAGAGTCCGCTCTGCATGGTCTCTTAGATTGTATGCCTTAAGGACTATCAGGATCCTTGCCTTCCAAAGTGAAAATTTTGAGAGGCCATCCAGCCTATCCTGATCATGTAGTCAATGAGGAGTCATCTGCTCAAAATGTGTTGGAACTTCCTTTTCTCTTTGCTAGAGAAATGGATGTAAGGCCCTTGCTGAAACAGGTGCCTTCTGCTACCTCTGACACTTGATTTCCCTCCTTGGAAATCTACCAAATCAACTATGATTCAGCGTTTTCTTTGATCCTCTGACCAAACTGTAAGTTTCATTTGGCAAGAAACTTTTTGAGAAGCTGATCTCCTACCACTCTTTGTCACTTGTGCTAAGGCTAAAATCTGAAAACTTCAGAATTTTAACCCCAACAGCTCTTCTGAATTTCTGCAGTCTTTTCTGGATCTGACAGATTCAGATCTGAATCACATTGGCTGGCTTCAGACTAAACCAATGTTGTTTCTAAGCTGCCTCTGCGCAGTAATTGTGTGGGCTTGCTAGGACACAGCGTTGGACAACGTCACCCTTCGCTTTGCGTGAATCTCCTCCTGAAAACTGCGCTGTCCCTTTAGATCTGCTTTTTTGTTGCCTTTCCAGCTGCTTTTTGCAGCTAGATCCTTCAAATTCTTCAGCTAGTGACCCTTTTAGATCTGCAATTGCTCTAATACCATGTAGAAATTTCTGAAACTTAATTTTTATGCAAAAATTATTTCTGTTAATCCGGTTAAGCTTCTCCTACTTATACAAGTTATCAACTGAATAAGTTCAAGTTAACATCAAAGCAAAACACATAACAGATCTCTACCAATTCAGATCTAGAATAAGCAGATGCACACATCGACAAAGTGACACAGTTATTTCTGGACAAATAGTCCCCAGAAAAACCCGATGTGGGAAAACCGGTCTCTAGCTGTTGTAGGGTTTTATTATTAAGAATATTTCTGAATTCACAAATCTAGGTTGCAGATCTGGGAAACCCGACAGAGAAAACACTAGATCTACAACTCACTGGCTAATCTAGGGCCAAAATAATGACTGATCCACACCCTCAAATGGGATTTACAAAACTCAACCAAGGTTAGGGCCTAGAAACCCCAACGTTGTCCCTGAAAGCCTTTGCGTCAGCCTTGTAAGTCCTCCAAACCCTCTGCGCTGCTCTGGAAGGGTCTGCGTTACTCCAGAATGGGTGACGCAGTCACTACGCTGCCCCTGAAGGGTCTCTACGTAACACCTAGGGGTTTCCTGAAAATTACACTGACCTTGTTGCTGCTGCTGCTGTCTTCTTCTGTGTTGTCCTTGAGCTGATCTCTGACTCTTGTGTATTCTAGACCCCGAGAGCAGATCATTCCCTTGGTCTAAGTTCCCCTCTCTGCAGCTGAAACACTTCTGAATATTCTTAGCAAACCCGCCCTAGAATCTCAGCTTAGCTTCAGTGCTTTGCCTCTATGTGTCTTTACAAATGATCCCAAGCCTTTCCTTTATACTTTTCTCGATGACAAATCAACGGCCAAGATTAAATCTTTAATCAATGGCTAAGATTAAAATAAAGCTTGATCCGTGTGACTTAAGACAATTTCATCACATGTTTGATTAAATTCACTTTAATTATTTAAGTTTCCTAAGTTTTAACTTTGGAAATACATTAAAATAATTAATTAATTTAGTATCTCCTAAACCAGATGAAATTTCCGAAATCCATTTCTGGGTCTCTTAGATCAGGTGAACTCTAGTCCCTCCACAAAGTTTGGGAGCTAGAGCACAATTGATGTTAACCCAAATACACAAAATCTCAACACTACAGAGGATGGGTCGAGTGCTTCTCCACGACATAAGGGTTCTGAGGAGAGTTCCTCCGAAGAAGAGCAGGTAAGATACCCACCACTAATGGAAGACCGAGCAGAGAACTCCAACAAATTCTGAGGGATGCAGAGGAATTTGTTGGAGCCCCTAGAGATGGGAAGAGGGTACAGAGGCAACCTGACAGATACTAGGCACTGGTAGCTCAGGTGGGAGAACCCTCTAGCATTCGGGAGGCAGCGTAGCATCAAGTGTGGGTAGATGCCATGGGGGAGTGTGGCTCCATGATGACAAACGATGCATAAGAAGTACTCCCTAGAACACAAGACAGATCGGTTGTAGGATCAAGGTGAATCTACAAGATCAAGTATGCTGCGGACGATAGCATAGAGATGTTCAAGGCCAGATTTGTGGCTAAGTGGTATGCACAGAAAGAAGAGATCGACTATGAGGAAACCTTCTCCCCTATAGCTCGGTACACATCAATCAAATCCGTCATCTCTCTAGCAGCGCAGATGGGATGGAAGATTCACTAGATGGATCCCAAGACAACGTTCTTAAATGGGGTGATAGAAGAGGAAGTGTACATAGAACAGCCAGAGGGCTTTCAGACACATGAGTAGAAGACTCATGTTTGCAGGGTTAAGAAAGCCTTGTACAATCTAAAACAAGCCTCCAGAGCATGGTATGGGCGAATTGATAGCTACTTATAGAAGATGGTATTCATCAAAAGTGATGCAGATCCCAACCTCTCCTACTTGAGAGTAGGGGATGAGCCGCTAATCTTGGTATTATATGTAGAAGATTTGTTCCTTACTAGATCATCTATGCTCATCAAAGACTGCAAGGAAAAACTGGCTACTGAATTCGACATGAATGATCTGGGGATGATGCACTATTTTCTTGGTTTGGAGGTTTGGCAACAGAAGGGAGAAATATTCCATGGGCAAGGAAGATACACTACAGAGATCCTGAAGAGGTTTCAAATGGAGGACTATATACCAATGGCTATGCCAATGACTACAAACTAGAAGAAGATAGACACGATAGAGGATGATCAGGCTGATCCCACCTTGTTTAGGCAACTCATCAGATCATTGATGTACCTAGTCAACACTAGACTAGACATCTGTTATGTAGTGAATACCCTCAGTCAGTTCATGGTGGAACCAAGGAGGGATCACTAAGCAGCAGCCAAACATGTTCTCAGATATTTGAAGGGGGCAGTCGAGTATGGGTTGAAGTACACCAAGGGCAATGAAGTCTAGTTGAGTGGGTTTACAAACGCGGATTGGGCTGGAAGCATAGTGGATCGAAAAAGTACCAGTGGGTACTATTTTAGTCTCGGATCAGGAATGACTTCTTGGTGCAGTAGGAAATAGAAGTCTGTTGCACTAAGCTCTGTCGAGGCAGAGTATATGGCAGCAAGCACAACTTCGTGTGAGGCCATATGTCTCTGTAAACTGCTCTTGAAATTATGAAGAAGAGGAAGGAACCGACCAAAATTATGTGTGATAATCAGAGTTGCATCAAGATCTCTAAGAACCCTGTGTTTCATGATCGGTCGAAGCACATTGCCATTCGGTGCCCACTTCATCAGAAACTACGTCCAACGGGGAGCTGTGCAGTTTAGGTACACTCCTATAGGAGAACAGGTGGCAGATATCCTCACCAAGGCTCTGGGTAAGATTAAGTATAGTTACTTCCGAGAAAATATGGGGATGGTTGAGGTTGGAAAACCCTCTAGCTTTCGGGAGGCAGCTCAACATCTGGTGTGGGTAGATGCCATGGTGGAGGAGTATGGCTCCATCATGAAAAACGATGTATAAGAAGTACTCCCTAGACCACAAGACAGATCGGTTGTAGGATCAAGGTGGATCTACAAGATCAAGTATGCTGTAGATGGCAGCATAGAGATATTCAAGGCCAGATTTGTGGCTAAGGGGTATGCACCGAAAGAAGGGATCGACAATGAGGAAACCTTCTCCCCTGTAGCTTGGTACACATCAATTAGATCCGTCATCTCTCTAGCAGTGCAGATGGGATGGAAGATTCACCAAATGGATCCCAAGACAACGTTCTTAAATGGGGTGATAGAAGAGGAAGTGTACATAGAACAACCAGAGGGCTTTTAGACACATGAGCAGAAGACTCATGTTTGCATGCTTAAGAAAGCCTTGTACGGTCTAAAACAATCCTCCAGAGCATGGTATGGGCAAATTGACAGCGACTTGCAGAAGATGGTATTCGTCAAAAGTGATGCAGATCCCAACCTCTACTACTTGAGAGTAGGGGTTGAGCCGCTAATCTTGGTATTATATGTAGAAGATTTGTTCCTTATTGGATCATCTATCCTCATCAAAGATTGCAAGGAAAAACTAGCTACCGAATTCGAGATGAATGATCTGGGGCTGATGCACTATTTTCTTGGTTTGGAGGTCTAGTAGCAGAAGGGAGAAATCTTCCATGGGCAAGGAAGATACACTACAAAGATCCTAACGAGGTTTCGGATGGAGGACTATAGACCCATGGCTATGCCAATGATTACAAACTAGAAGAAAATAGACACGACAGAGGATGATCAGGTTGATCCCACCTTGTTTAGGCAACTCATCGGATCATTGATGTACGTGATCAACACTAGACCAGACATCTGTTATGCAGTGAATACCCTCAGTCAGTTCATGGTGGAACCAAGGAGGGCTCACTGGGCAGCAGCCAAACATGTTCTCAGATATTTGAAGGGGCAGTTGAGTATGGGTTGAAGTACACCAAGGAATGAAGTCCAGTTGAGTGGGTTTACAGACGCAGATTGGGCTGGAAGGATAGTGGATCGAAAAAGTACCAGTGGGTATTGTTTTAGTCTCGGATCAGGAATGACTTCCTGGTGCAGTAGGAAACAGAAGTCCGTTGCACTAAGCTCAGCCGAGGCAGAGTAAATGGCAGCAAGTACAGCTTCGTGCGAGGCCATCTGGCTTCGTAAATTTCTCTTGAAATTATCAATAAGAGGAAGGAACCAACCAGAATTATGTGTGATAAACAGAGTTGCATCAAGATCTCTAAGAATCCATTGTTTCATGGCTGGTTGAAGCACATTGCCATTCGATGCCACTTCATTAGAAACTACGTCCAACGGGGAGCTGTGCAGTTCAGGTACACTCCTACAGGAAAACAGGGGGCAGATATCCTCACCAAGGCTCTGGGTAAGATTAAGTATAGTTACTTCAAAGAAAATATGGGGATGGTCGAGAACCCTTTCCAGTAAAGGAACGAGTGGTCTACAGAGATAGAAGGATCTGTAGTACGGATGAGGTAGTGGCAGAGACAATGTCACAGGTAGTATTACAGACGGCAACAGTGCAACAAGTGCTTTAGAATCATAGTAGTACAGTTGGTACCTTGCTTGAACACTTTCCTCGCTAAGAGGGAGTGTTGATTTTTATAGCATCAGAAAGTGTTCCAGGTCTCAAATTTTTAGGAGAGGCTTGGACAATAGTATTCCAGAGATCCCATAAATCATTTGTGGAAATTCCACTTGGATTTTTTTATTATCAAATAATTAATTATTTTAATGCAATCCCTAAGTCTAAACTTAAGGAAATTAAATAATTAAAGTGTATTAAAAACGCAGAGTGTAAATTTTCTAGAAAACAAAGATCAAGTCATATTTTAATCTGAGCCATTGATTAAGGATTTAATCTGGTCCATTGATTCGTCAACGAGAAGTCTATAAGAGAAGGCTTGAGGGTCATTTGGAAATCAAGCCGAGCACATTCTCAATACCCGAAGGAATTCAATTTTGAAGCAAGAGAATTCGATTTCAGTGGGTGAGTTTCTAGAGGTAGGGTTGCAGAGACAGAAGGAGGAGGGAGAAGTCAGCAGACACAGAGAAAAAGAAAGGTAGAAGGACGCAGGGAAGGCAACACTGAGCAGCAGCACTAGCCCTCCACACAGGATTACGCAGTCCAATGAGGGACTACGCAGAGAGGCTACGCAGAATGATGCAAAGGGTGCAGGAGGTCATCTCGTGTGTCGGGAATTCTTCTGGATTGTCTGAAAAATACACATCAGGTGTATGCTATTTTATTTTGCTCGTCAGGACTTCTATAAATGATCTATTTCATTGCTGAAGATAAATACAACACTCATATGCTGCACCGGTTTTTCCACATTGAGTTTTAAATAACTTATCAAATAAATAGGCAAAATAAATCAATCACTACAGTAATAATTTTCATAGTGAAAATTTCACAGTATGCACACTTTTTCGCCATCTCTGCATGATGTACTACAACCGATTCATGGGTGGATTTTGGCAGGAATTGTTCCATTTGGTGGGTACCGAGTTGACACCCAGTACCAGTGATCACCCACAAACAGATGGGCAGATAGAGATAGTGAAAAAGTGGCTGGAGGGCTACTTGAGAAACGATATCTCAGGGCAGAAGAAGGCATGGCTGCGTTGGCTCCACCTGCGAGAATACTACTACAACACGACATTCCATATGTCGATCGGTATGTCTCCATTTTATGCTTTGTATGGATATCATGCTCTAAATTTTGTTGATGTCATGTTTGGAGCAAGCAAGGCCCCAAGGGCCAAAGCTTAGATTCAAGAGAGCCAAGACATACTCCAGGCTCTCAAGGACAACCTGGCCACAGCGTAGGACCAACAAAAGTTGTACGCAGACAAAGGCTGCATAGAGAGATAGTTTGAGGTAGATGATCTATTTTACCTCTGTCTTCAGCCATACAAATAGTCCACGCTGAAGAAGAAGGGAGCATAGAAGCTCTAACCCCGCTTCTATGGGCCATACAAGGTGATTAGACGAGTTTGGGAGGTAGCATATGAGCTAGAGCTACCAGCTGGGAGCCAGATCCATAATATCTTCCATGTCTCATGCTTGAAGAAAGCTCTGGGGCAGAAGGTGACTGCCACTATGGAGCTCCCACCTACAAATGATGAGCGGCATTTAGCGCTGCAATTGGAGGTCATTCTAGACACTCGAGAGAGACAACTGAGGAGCAAGACAGTCAAGGAATATCTGATCAGGTGGAGGAACCTTCTAGATGAGGATGCCTTCTAGATGAGGAACCTTTCCTGTAGCATCCATCCTTGCAGTTGCTTGAGGACAATCAACGTTTTGGCAGGGAGGATTGTAATATTCCCAATCAGCAGACAGCTAATTGGAATATTCATTTTTGATTAATTTTTTCATTTCTAAAGTTTAGCAGGAAATAAAAGGGTGAGGGGACGCATAAATCAACATTAGAATAGAAACACTTTCCTAAAGTCACTACGCAGAATAATTAAAAGGCAAAACGAGACCCATGAGGCCAAGTGACAGCGTAGGAGAGGAGGCAGTTGGGACAGTGCAGAGGCAGCGTGAGACAGGTAGCATAGAGCAGCTAGGGGACAGCGTGGCAAGAGGGACAACGCAACATTAGTGGGCCCAAGGGAATGTGGAGGTTCACGAGCATAAAAGGGGATGGAGGCAGCCTTTCTCATTCATTCATACATCTTTTGATTTTTTGTTTGTCAAGTCTAGAGCACGCTTAAGCTGTTTAGCTAAGTCTATAGTGTTGTTTAGCACACGGGTGTCTCCGAGCGGAGATCCCAACCTCGTCCTCGGGGGACTTCGAGTGCTCGCTTAGGAGAGGAGCCACATCTTTAGTTTTTGAGAGCAACAATGTTGGATCAGCCACCAAGATTACGTAGTCATTCCCTGGGTAGCGCAATCACTCATAGGATTACGCAGTCTAGGAGGAGGGCAGCTCCAGGAGAGGAGAAAGCTTGTGGGATTTCAGTCCGGAGGCTTGTGAGGGGATCAACCCTTCCATAGCTAAGTTATTTGTGATCGGAGAGGCCAACGTTCCCAGCAAAAGTGCATAGTCATCCCAAGAGGGTGATTTTTCGGGGGCAGCCATTCTAGAATTCCTTCACGGGTTATTCTAGGTTTTTGGAGGAGAGTTTGGGGTTCGAGTTTCAGAATTTTCTGAGTAGTGGAACAACCTTATCTCGCAATCCCTTTCCAGCCAGCAACAACATTTGCAGCTGGATTGCGCTGTGGAGGAGCAACACAGAGTCGAGACTGAGCAGACTTTCTGAGTGGGGAGGAAGAGATCATTTCAGCGTACCTAGAGTAGGCCAAGGTGCTATATTTCTAAGCACTCTTTGTACTTATCCCTCATTTCAGAAAATATAATAAAATGATTCAGTTGTTCTGATTTATTTGTCGTGTTTTCTGTGTATGCTTCTATTTGTTGTAGTTTTTGTTTATGTTGCTTTGTATCGTTGTTTATTTCCCGTTTGGGATATTACACGACACCATATAGAAACTCCCTTTCACTTATTTTAGCCCCATTCATCTCTTTTCCCATTTGGGTCCACATGTGTCCACTAGGTCCAGATAGCGTTAGCCTCCCCCTCCCTGTGTCCACACTTTGGTTCAGGCATGGAACAATGCGTGAAGGTTGGTGCAACTAAAAGGAAAACGAAATGTATAATTTGGCCACTCTCAATAGGAATGTACCACAAAATGCAAAATATGTTCGGTATATACAAATTTAGCACGTGGGAAAAAGCCAAACATGAGCTCTACCCCTTATCCATGGCCATCACCCTGGTTCCTATGGGCCCTAGATGAGCTCCCTCCGTCATTAAGGAACCCATGATTGACCCAACCCCTGGTGGGCGATGAATTGCCCCACCTTAAGGGGGTATCCATTGCGATATATTACTCATCATGCTCTTATCCGCCAGAGCCTCGAGTAGTTATGAAGAAGGGTGGAAAAACAAAGGCCAGCGTAACTAATGTACCATGATTTTCTCCCTCGTACACTCATCTACACAGATGTGGGCTTCTCTTATTATAGCCAACCTTGTACCATGACATGTGGTCTGGATGATTCCCCTAATCCCCACTCTGTTCCATTACAATATCATTTGCACCTAACACTTGATGGATGTACCATGGACATGTCACCTTGTTTAAAGGTTTAAACCACTTAATAGAGTCCTTAATTATTCCCCTTACTGAGCTTGGAGACACTTGTAAATGCCAAAGCCCACTATGGAAGGGCATGCCACCATGAAATTCCCCATTGGTTCCATGACTTGTAAGCTCTTTTACTTGATTATTTTGGTGATTCGTTGTATTGGAGGTCATGGGGACGCATTGGATCTGATGTAGGATTGCAGGTGGATTTCCATTTGGAGCTTTGTATCCCTATACAAGGTCCTAGCCCTCTAGAGGGCCACATTGGCACTTGTAGGGTGAGCGTTGAGAGCGATGGGCCTCCACCATAGCAAAGAGTACTTTATGGATCCCCATCACCACTCGTTGATTACTCGTGTTCCACCTTTTGGATGAGGATGATGCACTTGGTTCACCATGCCTAGTTGGCTCCACACATGCACCATACACTTGGTAGATATTCCAGGGTCCAGAGGATGTCCGTCGCTGCAGAGGGAGGGCTTATATCATCATCCTAGCGCTTACAGATGGTCCATAGGCATTTTTGATCCACTTGGAGACCCATGAGGATGTTCTTGTGCCCCCACACCCACTTGGGGGCACCACAAGTTCTTGCTTGGAAAACAAGGGGCCAACCCCTTGTGCACTATGTTTGGTGTCCAGTTCTTCGTGATGGCAACCCTTGGACTTCATTACGCCTCCTCAAAGGCCCAAAAACTCACTATATTGATCATTCTTCCCTCTTGAGAGGCTTATTCTTATGTTATTGAGCTATTTTGTTGGGTTTGTCACCAAAAGTATTGTTATTATGCACATTATTTTATTTTTGGGGCATTATTAGTCCAAATTAGGCCATTTGAATCCCTTGGAGGATTGTATAAATTGAAGTGAGTTGATTCATTTTCATCATCACCACTTGGATTGGATTAGTATCTCTTGAGATACTTTTGTACTTTTTGAGGGGTAATTTTTTTGGAGCTTTCTTGATTCACTATGATGTTTGGATTTTCGCTATTGTCTTTGGAGCTTCTTTTTAATGCGAAGTTAATGAATGGATATGTTGACTTGTGGTAGCATCAAATGTGCTACAAGTCTCAAAATTTGCAGTGAGGCTTAAACACATGTATTCCAAAGAACCCATAAATTTTTTTGGGAAATTTCACTTGGATTGTATTTTATTAAAAGAATTGATTATTTTAAAGGGACCCTAAGTCTAAACTTAGGAAAATAAAATAATTAAAGTGAATTAATAGAATATGGATGTTAATGTTCTAGAAAAAGTGGATCAAGTCAAAAGTTATTCTTACTCGTTGATTAGAGATTTAATCCTGGCCGTTGAAGTTTCAACGAGAATATTATAAGAAGGTCTTGAAGGGTCATGAGGAAAAGACACAATGAGGATCAAGAAATCGAATTTCTGAAGTGAGCAATGCTCAGAGGAAATATCGATCAAGAGATTTTCTGCAGAGAGGGGCAGGGATAGTATCTGGAGAGAAATATTTCTCGGTCGGAGAATCATCAACAGAGAAGGCAAAGAGAGATCCAGTAGAGCCAACGTAGAGCTAGAGAGGTTGATGCAAAGCCACGCAGGGCTACACAGAGGCCAAGAGGGAATTCATAAATTTGCTGAAGGAATCGATTGGAGAAGTCGGGAGCTGAGGTGAGAGACCGGGAGGCATAAATCAAAGTTCATGGGCAACAAATTGATCCACATAAGGAGTGAAGTTGTAGCCAGAAGGGTTCACGTTGGGACTGCACAGAGGCTGTCAGGGGCAGCTCATTCAGTGATAGTTTGAGGTAATCTCACTAATTTCTCCGTCAGTGTTATTCTCTCTAAGTAGATTTCCAGGGAAGGCATCCAATGATTGTATTCATAAATTACTATTGCATAATAACAAAACCCTCAACTGCTGAATCGGTTTTCCTGCATTGGGGTTTTCCGGGCACATTAGTCCAAAAATAACTATGTCAGACGTGTCTATGATTTACTCTTGTTCAGTTTTGTTTCCACACTAGTATTTTTCTACAATTTATTTAGTGAAGTTTGCAGTGTGTTTAATTCGATGTTGCCGTAGCAATAAACTGAATAATTAATTTATCAGTTAGAAGAATTAATACCAGTTGCTGCAATAGGATTCTAGATTTAAGGAATTTAGACATGGTATAACAGTTTCGTAGATTCAACGATGGTTAAGCTGGGATCAGAGAGCTGCATAAGCAGCAGATCGATGTCCCAGGTGATTGCGTTGTCCAAGCTAGGCAGGCTAGTTGTTGCAAGGAAATCTCTCTCTGAATGAGTCGACAAAGAGGTAGGATTTTTCAGATCGCAGTTTGTTTGAAGCAGAGGGAGCAAATCAACAGCCCGAAGGACGCAATCAACAGCCCGAAGGACGCAGTTTTCTGCGCAACAATGATTGTGGGTGCAAAAGCGTCAGGAGAGAGATCTGGAGACACTTTGAGGGAATTTTTTTCCTCACAGAATTCCTAGCCGAAGAATTCTAAATTTTGAGACCTGAGAAGCAGTATTGATTGGTAGATCTACCATCTCCATCATTGAGTTTGTAGGCCAAGCTAAAGCTACGCAGAGGAGATAGAGGGAGCAAGTTCGACATTTTTTTTTTTTTTCTTTAAATTTTTAGTCGGCAAAGATGGCAACAAGCGGGCTGAGAGATCAAGATCAGTTGGAGGGAGCCTCCAACTATGTGATCTAGCATGCTAGGATCAAATGCTTGCTGGATGAGCATGATCTCAAACTCTTCATCGAAGGTGTGGTGGTTGTTCTAGTAGATGCAGATCCTCTGAAGGAATACAAGAAGAATATGTGTAAGGCTAAATTCTTGATCCTCGATGAAGTAAGGGACGATGTCGTGTGTCACATAGCTAGCAAAGAAACAACTAGAGAAATGTGGCAAGCCTTGAAGAAGCTATATCAAGGATCTTCCGAGCAACGGAAGATGTATCTAGAGGAGAAGATGCAAACTACTAGGATGAAGAAAGGTGAACGCATTGATCCATTCCTGTCTAGACTTCAGGAGAACTGAGATCAAATGGTAGTTGTGGGATCAACTCCTCAGGCCACAAAGTTGGTCATATTGGCCCTATGCTGCCATATGCTTCCCACCATGTGAGAGCATCAAATTTGTCTCTATCTTCCATTGCATGAAAAGAACCAAACAAACTAGGGCAACTGAAGTATCTACCTAATTCAAGGCATAGATTATCACACTCCTCCCTGTTAGGGACCAAATTGTCTAATGCTTTAATATATCCCTCTTGTACCTCTAGATTTGTATGACGTTTGATCCTAACCCCACTCCCAGGTGTAGGTTGGCCCAACCAAGATGGAGGGTAGCATGCGGATATACGCCAAGGCATGTAGTGGAACATTAAGTTTATTCAACCGTGCACACACACAATTGTGAATCATTGAATACAAGTTGGGATCATTTTCCTTAACAACATATTTTATTTGCCCCAACATGCTATGCTTCTGCTCATACACCTCCCCAATCACCGGTTTATCTGTATCTGCAAAGCAAATCATGCTATAAATGGGCTTGGTGAAATTCAAAATTTCCCTCACACATGCTGTAAACAAGGGATCAAGAGGGGTCTCCTCCACCTGTTCAAAACATTAGGGGAATTTTGAGGTCTAAAATGGGCCTCCTAAGGAAAATGTACAATCAAAATTCACTTTATGAGAACCAATCACATTTTAGGGGATGACATCATCCCTCATGGTTGAGGTGGCATTGATTGAGTTAAAGGTACTTACTTGTCACATTCTCAATGGTGGATAAAAACTCATGGTTAACCATGGTAGTGCTCTAAGTACTTTTAAAATCAAAGTAAAGTACACAAAATAAATGTCATTTCACACTTTTTGAATACAATTCATACATAAAATAATATATTACATTTATTATATTATTTTTGTATGGTACATTAATTACATGTTATTACACAATTTAAATTTTAATTAATAATATATTATATAATTAAGAATTTATGAATTTATATTTATATTTTATTTTATGTTATTTAAGTACAGAGGACAAATGCATTAGTTGTTCAATTATCATGACTTTTTCTTGAAAAAATCATTCTTATTTATAGTCACATCAATACAATTTTTTTATTAATTTTATTTTGGTACAAATTTTGAATTGAATTTGACCATGGTTACATGGATTGTGGTGCAAAAGTTGAATTTCAAATTCATAAATATTATTCTATTGGTTTAGCTATTATTTTATGATTTCCTTTGGAGGCCCATTTTAGACCTCAAAATTCCCTTAATGCCTTGCCTGTCAACTGATGTTGTTGCCCTGTCCTTTAATACTTGCCAGTGTGGGCTTGATACCATGGCTTACCTTCAAAAGGCGCTTGATGGTGAGGTAATAGCTAGCAAATCTTGTCTTTGCAATCTTCCACAACTCCAATGTTGAGTGAATTCGGAAAATCCCATGGGTATTGCTATTATTTGTAATAAATCTTATCATTTTTTTGCCTCTTTTGTACAAATCACCCAGCCATCTATATTGAGGTTGTTTGTTTTTAATTATATCATGCATCAAAAGGTTCATTGTGTGAACCAAACACCTAGACCAAAATATGTTGGGGTATTTATCCTTAATAATTGCTCCCGTTGCCTTACAATTCGCAGCATTATCAGTGATGACTTGGATGACATTTTATGGCCCAATACGTTCAATTGTGTCAAATAATGGTTCTGCAATGTTGATGACAGTTTTGATCTTATCTGAATAATCATAAGATGAAAGGAATATTGCACCACTAACAGACACAACAATAACACTTATCAATGGCTTGCCTTTTACATTTGTCCATCCATCAGATTCAATGGACACCCCATGGTCATTCCAAGAACTTGTCATTCTACTCAAAGAATGAGTTATTTTTTATTTTTCATGATCAAGTCCCACGGTTCTAGCCTTGTCATACCCAGGGCTCTTGTATCCTTGGTGGCCATCATTAATGGCAAAAACCATTTAATGCCAAGAAGGTGAGCGAAGAACATTGAATGGTAGCCAACATGCATAGAGAAAACAATTTTTTTTTGAATCCACATCACTCCTAGACCCTTCGTCAAGGAAATCCGATATGGTTCTACGTCTTAAAGAGATGTTTTCTCCTGTGCCAGGTGTGCCTCTGTATCCACTGCCATGGGTGGAAGTTGATGGACTTCTTTGTGCATGATGTGATGGTGCATAAGATTCAATGAAACCCTTAGATCTTTTAGATTTGCATTGGGCTTCCTCCTCTTCCCTTATGTATTTGGCTCTATTTGTTTCCAACACACTTAAACAAGTTTTGATTCCTATACTTTTATCTCCATCCCATGGCCTTTTCCCACAAAGGTGCATTCTGGCACGGGTGTATGAACCTGTGTATTGTGTATTGCAATGGGGGCAAAAAAGTTTAGTGGTTCCACCCCCTTTCCCTACTTCATGCCTAGTAACATATTTCCACAATGGTGTTTGGTCAATTTTAGTTGGTGTCACTATGTTCTGATCATCTCCACCCTCCCCTTCCTCCTCACCATGGTACTGCTCTTCAATATTTTCATAAAATCCACTATAACCCACTTCTTCATCCTCCTCTTTTGGAATAGGCCTCTTTCTTCTACTCTCCAACACCATACTAACAAAAAACGGAACCAACAAGAAGAAAATTCCAAGCCATATTTTCAAAATTTCAAGTTTTTAATCTACAAAAATATGGAGGAATTCCAAATGGGAATAGGAAAGAATCCAACATAGAAAAAAAATATCAATTTTTCTTTTTTCAACAAATTAAATTGCAACATAGAAAAAAAGAATTCATTTTTTCATTTTTCAGCAAATTGAAATGCAACATAGAAAAAGAAAAGTCATTTTTTCATTTTTCAACAAATTAAAATGCAAGATAGAATTTTTTTTTTCAATTTTTCATTTTTGAACAAATTAAAAATGCACCAAAAAAAAAAAAACTAGATTAGAATCTCCTACCTCTTTGTGTTTGATCCCAAGCTCTAATATCCTCTCCAACCTCGAAGCTCCTTGCTCTCTCCAACCTCTCCTTTCCCTTGCTCGCTCTTGCTCTCTCCTCTCCTCTCTTGTTATTTCCCCTCTCATCTCTTGCTCACTCTTGCTCTCTTGCTCTCTCTTGAAATGAGAATTACAATAATGGTGAGAGTGAGGGATTTTTATTTCCAACCCCTCCCCCCCTCACTTTCCCTCCAAAAATTCCGCTGCATTCCCCTTCTTCGCGCGCGACAAGCCGTCGACGGCAAATATTTCGGACTGGAGTATTTTTTTGTTGAGTGGAGTGCTCAGAAGCGAACCCTCCCTCAAAAAATTCACTCACGGATTGTTATTTTTTTAAGGAGGGAGTGCTCGGCGACTATTCGCTCCCGAGCGCTCTCGAAAAGGCAAGGAGCGTTTTTCTTGTTTAGGGAGCGTGCTCCCGAAAACGCTCCAGCTGAGAGCGCGAATTGGGAGCGGGTTCGAGGGCGGGGGGGGGCGTTCCCTCGCAACCCTGGTCCACCTCTCGAATGAATACTTTGCTATGAGAGCCCAAATCAGATGTAGCAGGATGGACGATTTCTAGTTGGTGCAGAGGAGTGCAGAAGTGACAGCGTAGTGGTTAGCAACAATAGAGTTTGAGCAGTGCAGAACATAGTTGGTAGCAGTGTAGTGGAGCAAAACGTGGAGTCAGCAACACCGCAACAACTTCAGAGGGTTAGCGTGGATGCTAGCAGTAGTTAGATCTTCAGTACCGAGATGCATCATGCTGAACACTTGTTCAGTTTTGGATGTTCTTCAGTTGCAGTAAGCAACAGTATTACAATTGGTAGTGTCATTGTCAGCAGTAGTACAGATGTAGAACTTGAGAGGGAGTTGCAGTACAGATGCAGTGTTGACAGTAGCAATGTCAGTAGTCGTACAAGTGCAACGTTTGCGCAGAGTTAGTGGGTAGCAGTGTCAGACATCACTAGTGCAAAGGAAGATGTTTCAGAATCAGAGCAGTACTCAGCACGAGGTATTGCTAGAGCACATTCCTCATTAAGAGGGAGTGTATATTTTTGGTAGCATCGTATGTGCTCCAAGTCTCAAAATTTACAGGGAGGCTTAGACATATATATTCTAGAGAACCCAAAAATCGTTTTAGGAAATTGCACACAGATTGTATTTTATTAAAAGAATTAATTATTTTAAAGGGATTCTAAGTCTAAACTTAGGAAAATAAAATATTAAAGTGAATTAATAGAATATGGGTGTGAATGTTCTAGAAAAAAAGAATCAAGTCAAAAGTTAATATTAGTCGTTGATTAGAAATTTAATCTCGGTCATTGAAGTTTCAACGAGAATATTATAAGAAGGGCTTGAAGGGTCATTTGGAAAAGACACAGTAAGGATCAAGAGATCGAATTTCTGAAGTGAGCAGTGCTCAGAGGAAATATCGATCAAGAGATTCTTTGCAGAGAGGGGGAGGGATAGTATCCGAAGAGAAATCTTTCTCGGTCAGAGAATCATTAGCAGAGAAGGTAGAGAGAGATCCAGTAGAGCCAACGCAGAGCCAGAGAGGCTAACGTAGAGCCACGCAAGGCTACGTAGAGCCTGCGTAGAGGCCTAGAGGGAATTCTTAAATATGCTGAAGGAATCGATTGCAAAAGCCGGGAGCCGGGGCATGAGATCGGAAGGCAAAATCAAAGTTCCCGGGCAGAAAATCAATCCACAGAAGGAGTGATGTTGTACCCAAGATGGTTGACGCTGGGACTGCTGTGAGGCTATTAGGGGCAACTCATTTAGTGGTCGGATCAGCTGGGATTTCCTGTGATAGTGTGAGGTAACCTCACTAATCTCTCCGTCAGTGATATTCTCTGTAACTTGATTGCGAGAAAAGCAATGTTTTGAAAATCGCGATCGGGATTAAATCGAGGAGGTGAAAAAATCAGAAAAAATCGTAAAAATCAAGAAACAATCGGTAAAAATCGGGAAAAAATTGGCACAAGCATAAAATAAATGCATTGACACATAAATATGGGAAAAAAAACTAATTTATAAGATGTGTAATATCATGTCTAGTGCTACATCACACATAAAACTGAATCATGTCCTGAATACTAAGTCCTGAGTCTCAAGAGTCAACTCAGCCTCAAAATATCAACAAAAAATATAATAATGTATCTCATATCATGAGTCATAATGTCATATACAAAGGAATGTCAATGCACCATATAACCTATGGTCCTGTTAGCCCCCCATAAATTTTTTGACAAGCAAATAGGGGGCTAAATTGTTTTTGAGCCTTCAAGGAATGCATCTCCCCTGAAGACACATCATCCTTGAAGCCTCCTTGTGTCTTAGTCTTTTGTCAAATTTCCTCTACTGATTTCCCTTATAAAGCCTCTCTATTTGTGAAGAAATGCCCAGAGGCCTCCTATTCCCTCTTATTTCCCCCCCACTTAGCTTCTATCTTGCTCCCCTTTATTCCCCCTTCTTTTTCCCTTTTACCCTCCAAATTCCCCCAAAATCACCTTTAGATTCTCCCCCATGTCTTTGTTGGCCATTTTCCCCCCTTCTTCCTCCATCGTTCCCCTTTCCAACTTTCAAATTCCATTTAAATGGGTTAAAAACCCACTTTCGACCTTATTATAAGGCTTAGCCCCTTACCACAAACCCCTTAACCACTTCCCACACAGGCCCTTGCGCTAGGACCAAGCACTTAAGTCCTAAGCGCCAATCGCAATCGGAGGTCGTCGGAGGGGCGAGTTCCTTTGTTACGTTGAAAAAGTCCGATGCGATCGGTTTATTACATTAAGTCCCGCGATATGTAATACACCGTCGATCAGCTGTTCAGATCTGACGGTGGAGCGCTAATCGCAACCCCAGTCCAATCGCAATCACAACTCCCAGTGGTGCCGCCCCGATTGCAATCTCCCGATTAAATCCTAGCTGTCCATCTCCCCGCTGATCCAATGGTCAGCGCTCAATCGCATCCCGACCTCCGGTCGCAATCGAAAGCCTTCCACGCCGTCTCCCGATTTAATCCCATCCGTCTATCTGATCCACGATCCAACGGCTATCGCTTGTCCCCGCTAATCGCAATCGGAAGTTTCAATGTATGTCACCTCTGTCTCCCTCCGATTGCGATTGCCCGATTTCATCCCGACCGTCCATCCTCCCCTCGATCCGACGGTCATCGCTCCTCCATTTCCAATCGCAATCGGAAGTTTTGTCGTGTGTCACCCCTGGCCCCCTCCGATTGCGATTGCCTTTCGCTCCCGATTTGCGATTGCGATTCATCCCTGGTCCCACTTCGTACAATCTTTTCCGTCTATTTCATTACATTTCATTCGCTTCCCTTTGTATTTCCCCCCCAAACGTTTAACCTTCAGGTTTTACACTAATAACCATTCCTTCCGCCCTTCTTCGTTATTTCCACCGTTCTCTACCGCTCCGCCACCACTCCTCCGGGCCCCCACAGCATTTCTCCGCCACCACTGTCTGGGCTTGTAACAGGTTTATTCCATTAAGCAGATAACACAGAGAGGCCACTTCAGCATAAGCCAACGGACTAGCAGAGAGATTCAAAGGGGGTTAATGATTTCTATTGATATAATTAATGTTAACCCCGCAATTCAGAGGCAGGGCGTAGTTGGAAGACTCAAGCACACGCAACAGTCTTATCTGTGTTTAATGTCAGCAGAACGTTTTACCTAAACGTACACCATTCTCACAGCGCTCTCCATGCCTCCTCGAGCCATTAAACGAAGGTTACGGACAGAAGCTTCTTTAAGAAGTCTCTGAACAGCAGTAATGGAGGTATGGAGAGGCCTGCAGACTTTAAACCAGTTAACCAGATCCAGAAGGTAGCGCAAAGTCCCAGACCGCCGTAAAGACTAAAAGAACGTATCAGAGGTCGATCTTGACCTGACAGGGGCTTCCAAACAGTCTCAGAGTACACACGGCAAATGCTGATTGCCATTAAGTGGTATGGGCGTGAACACTTCTGCCTTGCTGTCTTAATGAGGCTCATTCAATTTGTATCTACTTTTGTTTTATTCTTCTCCTATAAAATCCATGAGAAATAATTGTAAAAGGTGGTTGTTGTTGGGCTGTTGTTGTCCAGTTGCTGCTGTTAGAGTCAGAGGGATTCATGTTTCACTGTTAGAACAGGCTTGGGAGGGAGTAGCAGAGTAGTTATTATGTAGTAGGCTGGGAGGAGATATTTGGATTGTATTTCAGCCATTGAGCTCTGATGTATATGACTGGTTTTGCATCATTAATCAAGCACATTTCACAGGATCCTGGTCTATTACTATTGGTGATGTTTTTTCTAACTCTGTTTATTTCATTTACATGTTGTTTCATGTTCTACTGGCTTGCATCAGAAGTTTGGCATAGGATTTACCCTTGCTAGGTACCCTATGCTCCTGCTCTCCTTGCCATTTATGTTTCTCTTCTGAAGTGTGTTATCTAAGGATCGATCTCAGTCAATTTAACTAGTGTAGTGGATGTTATTGCCTGCTCTCTGATGTATGAATTGAGTGAATCAGTTCTTAGATGTTCTTGTTGGGTTTAAGCTGTAAGATTTGGGAACACTGGGGATTAGAGTTAGCCCTGTCCACTAGGATCCTTGTGCAACCAACTGGCCTTTCTGAGATCCCTATGTTAAACTTATCTCTGTTTTTCCCTTGGAGCATGCTAAAGTTGACCTGGAGTTAAATGACCTCTGGTCTGATCTATAAGCTGCCCCTTTGTCCTTCCATTGAGAGCTGCCTTCGAGTATGTCCAAGCAGGTCTGGAGTTAAATGACCTCTGATTTGATCTATAGATAGAAAGTAGGTTGCTTTCCTTCTCTCACTTTCTTTCCTTAATGTTCCATCCCACCATCTAGTCTAAAGATCCTTTGGTATTAGATGACTTGCCCTTTGGAAGCCTTGGCTAGTTGTTGCATGTAATTCTCCTTTCATGACTCCATAGCCCAATGGATGGCACTTTCTTGACATATCCTCTTTGCTGAAAACATCCTGCTGCTTTGTTCCTTTCCTCTCAATACCTTCTTAGTCCATGATCTCATGACCAAACAGCAACCAACCAACCAAATCATTTAAAACTCCCCATTTGTGCTTCATAACTAACAAAGATATATCATTCTTTGTTTCATTGGAGAGATCCCTCTCCGGGTCTAGGAGGGCTAGATCCTAGGGCCCCAAAGCGGTTCTGATGTTGTCTCATCTTTTGGTCTTGCCGATCTGGCCAAAACATGGGAACCCCAACATAATGGCGACCATACTGGGGAGGAGACCACTTTGCCTTTAGATTGGCTTTCAATTGCTGATGGTGGACAGCAGCCTGCTTCAAATAGTCAAATTTATCCACCTGGCGACTCCACACTCCCCATGATCCAAAGACCTAATGACTCCACTGGTGAAGGACACTGAACTGGTTGAGAAGAAGCAGTAGCCTTCTTTGCAAAAGCATGAATCCAAACATGGATAGAGATACAAAGTATGATGCTTTGCATGATCAATTATATGAAATAACATAAGGTAAAGTGCTGAAGATGTATATGGCTAACCTGAATGCAAATGATGATTATTTCGAGCAGCCCATGCATCTCCCAGAGCAAGAACAAACTCAAGACCAAGACGATGAGCAAGACATGTATGATGCTCAAGAATCTGTAGAAGATGAAGAGGAGAGTGATCAGGGACTGCCTGATTGCTTACCTATGTCTTGTGTTACACTGACCAGAGAATATCAGGACCTAATAGCAAAAGCTATTAGGGAACGTTGCCTCGAGGAAATAAGGGACCACATAGAAGAGGCAAGATGTGATATGGAAGAAGAGGTTCAAGAAAACATCCAGCCTCCAAATCAACCAATACAAGAGAAAGAGGACTGTTGTGCTTCTGTCCATGATGAAAGGGAAACCCCTCTTTTGACAGAAGAAGAGATTGATCAAATATGAAACCAGCGGTCCACCCCAGAGATCTTCTATAGAACACACACTCTTGCTCATTCGTCTTATGAGTTTGATGATTCAGATTCAGAATACTCCTCTGTAGACCAGAATGAAGAAAGACCTGCTGAGAATCTGATAGGTTTGAAGGGTGACATTACTTACAGTTATGATTTTCCTTTTTATGATCTGTTTGATGATGATTGCTTTCAAAGGGAAGCTGAGCTTGCAGGACCATCATCCTCAGATCCGTGGGAGGAAGATCAGGACCAACAACTCCGAAGAAGTAATGAAACCAATCAGCCTATCTATGACACTGATGGGGAGAGCTATGACAGTATAATAGCAGATGAAGATTCTTTGGATCTTCATTCTGCTTTACCACAGATCATCAGTGAGACTGGAAACCAGCAGTTTTTCTTTTTAGAAGATGAGGAGGAAAGCAAAGAAGAGATTCTGGAGCAGAATGTAAGCAAAGAGCTTTCTCTTGAAAAAGAGGAAGCAATGGACCAAAACCCTGCTCGGGAATACATTGATCTTTTCTCAGAGCTCAGCCTACCAGATCAGAATATATCAGAGCTCCAAGAGGACAACACTGCCATATATGATGAGTCCTCTAGTTCAGAAGCTGAAGGAGACACTCTTTCTCAAGGGAGTCTCATTCTTGATCCAGTGGAAGAAGAAGAGATCCTGGTTGAAGCCAGCCTGTCAAATATTCATAGCCAGGTATCTTTTCATGATTCTTATGCACATTTCCTGCATATACTTGAAGAAGGATCAAAGGTCTTGTTGAGCAACATGTTGCAGATAGAAAGAAAAAATTTCAAAGCTGCTGTTATTGAACAAAAAGAGTGGGAGCTGCCCTGCCTATCCAGCATGCTCAAGGAGTTGAGCAAGAAGGACCAGCCATGGGATCATTTGATGGACTGGTTACATTGGAAGACAATGTTTGTAAGCTAGACTTGTAAATATTTCAGTAGAGTAGGGTAGGTAGGAAAAGTTCAATAAAGCCTAGACTGTGAGCATGTAGTTAGTTGTTTCAATTTCTGTCTTAGAATGTAGAGAAGAAACCTGCTAGACAGTCTAATCCTGGCAGGTAGTAGTATAGATAGAGTAACATATGAGGCCAACAGTCTAATCTGGTCTCATAGAGCTATAAGGGTAGATTTAGAATAGGTTTATTTCTCCACCTCCCTAACAACTGTCAAGATTAGAACACCATGCGATGCTATAAAAACTAACACTCCCTCTTAGCGAGGAAGGTGCTCTAGAGTTGAATTGCTCCAACACCCTATCTCTGCATCATCCTTTGTACACACTGCTGATGTCTGGCCACTGTGACTTCCTATGACTTCCCACCAACTAGTACACAACTTTGATGCTACATCTTCGCAGCTACTGACACTGCTGTATTGTTACCAACTTTGCATCTACACTCGAACTCCTTCTCAATTGTTGTTGTTGCTACTACAATTGAGAAGCATCCAAAATATTGAATCATTTGTGTCTTTGTGTTGCGGTTGTCTCCTGAGCATCTGATTTATACTAGCCACTACATTGTCTACAAAATAATCTGCGTCGTTGTTGACTCTGCACTGAGCCTCTTGCTATGTTATCAACACTATTCTGCACTCCTCCACAACTAACTACTACTAGTTTGCAAATTTCACTCCAGAATCTGACTACATCAATTAACATTGGTCCATCCTACTACTAAATAATGTGGTTCCCCATAGCAAGGTAATGAGCCATGAGGAAGAGACCTCAATGGACTCTACCCAAACCTACGCAAGTCTGGGACTATAGCTCCATATCGCCCCACCCCACTCTTGGAGGTATAGCTGCAAACATGGTGAAGTCATCCTCCAAATTGGAGGACAATTTGTCTATCTCTGCGAATGCTGTCCCTTGGTCCTGCTTGTCCTTCATCCTTTGAGGACACTGAGTACTATAGTGGCCAAACTTTCCACACCTAAAGCACTTGCCATTAGATAGGTCCTTCGTTTTCTTTTTTTTCCCCGTCTCTGACTGGTACTATTTTTTCTCCTCCTTCTCAACTTTCAAACCCTTACTGTTGCTTCCGCTGATGGAGGTCTTCACAAGTGCTCGCCTCATCTCCTGCTACTACAAGTCTGATGTAATATTCCCAATTAGCCTTGCTAATTGGAATATTTCATTTTTTGCTTTATTTTGCCGTTCTAGCTAGACATAATAAATAAAGTGAGAAATAAGAGGGGACACCTCACTTTAGTCACCTCACTTTATAATAAAGTGTTCTTTTCCTAGTAGATTGACGTTGTAACTTAAGAGAGGGGGCCTTGGGGGTCCACATGAGTATGATGGGGGAGGCATCAGGCTGACCCAAAGTAAACTGCGCAGGTCCAAGGAGAGTTAAGTTTTGGAGGGAGTTTGGCATTATAAAAGGAGAGGTTCTCACCTCATTTGGATCATTCATGATTTGATATTATTATTGATAGCTAGACTTCTGTCTGCTTCAGCACGCCGGTTGTTTAGTCGGTCTGCAGCACTGTTTAGTGCACGAGTGTCTTCGGTCGGAGATCTCACCCTTAGCCTCGGGGGACTTCGAGTGCCTGCCCTGGTAAGGTTTTTCTGGTTTCACCCTTAGCTTCGGGGGACTTCGAGGGCCCGCCCTAGTAAGGTTTGTCCTGAGTATACTTTTCAGTTCCAGTAGCAGCAGCAGCAGTTTCTGAAGCATATCTGAGGAGGAGAAAGCCCTCTTGTGGCTGCGCAGAGCAAGAGAAGGAAGGACGCTGATACTTGAAGGAGAAGGACGCTGTCTCATCCGGAGAGAGGACGCTGATCCTTGCAGGAGAGGAAGGACGCTGTCCAAGGAGGACGCAGTTCAGGATTGGCAGAGAAAACGCTGTTTAGGGAGGCAGAAGGACGCTGTCTAGCCCTAGAGTGAGGACGCTGTCCATTTCTGAAGGTAAGGGTTGCAGATCTGAAGGCTTATTGTTAGATCCAGCTTTGGGAAGGATAGATCTTGCAGATCTAGTCTTGTATGTTGCAGATCTAGTCTTGTATGTTGCAGATCTGGAGGTTTAGCACTAGATCCAGCTTGAGGAGTGACAGATCTGAGGAGATATTGATAGATCTAGCCCAGATCTGAAGGGGATAACACCAGATCTAGCCCTAGAGGCTGTAGATCTGAGGAGATAGTTCCAGATCTAGCATAGATCTGAAGGTTTGGCAGCAGATCTGGTATTGGAGGACGCAGATCAGGAAGGGAAGGACGCAGATTTGATTGGAGGCTTCAGATCCATCAGGTGGGACGCAGATCTGAGGAGCAAACTATTGTGAGAGGAGCTCAACAGCGTTTTCCAGTATTCTGTAGCAGGTTCATCTGTCTGGAGGGTTGAGGGAAATGTGCTTCACCTGTTTCTGCGCTGTCACTAGCAGAGACAGCGTTTTCCATTTGTGAGGGTTTGCAGCTTGAGATCAGCCCCAGTACCAGCGCAGTTCATCTTCAGTCTTCAGAGCAGCTAGGACGCTGTCCTTGTTGCAACCATTTTCTTGTATGGGAGGGTCATCACTTGCCTAGGGCAAGGATAGGTGCACTGATTCTGATTTACTCCTCTCTATGTACTTTCTGATTAATAAAATGGCTCAGTTTCTGGTATTCCATGTGCTATGATTCAGTGATCTGGTTCAGTATTATATTTTCTATATCTGTAGTGGTGTATTTCTGTTTATTACTGGTTATTCCCTTTTGGGGATATTACATCTGACCACATGCTATCCCACCTCGATAGAGTATCTCGTCCCATGATGCCTTGGACGAATATCTCCCAGTCCTCTGAGACATTGTTCAGTGTCAAACACACCAACCTAGTACCCTGAGGCGCCTTCCCAACTGCTGCAAGTTGATCCCAGATTTCCTGAATTCTGGTGAGAAAGGGATCAATGCCTTCACCCTTATGCATCTTGAGGTTTCTCAACTTATCTTTCAGGATCATCTTTCACTACTCAAAAAGGATTCTTATATAGCTTTGCGAGAGCGTCCCACATCTCCTTGGCAGTATTCTTCCCAGATATGTGTAAGACTATATGGTCTCGGACTCCATCCAAGATCATCTGCTTCACCTTGGACATCTCTTTCATGTACTCTTTCAATTGATCAACATCGATCGATATTTCCACCACGTTCTCTACGAAGGTCTTCAGGCCATGTTCATTTAAAGGGAAGAACATATTGGCCTTCTAGATGACATAGTTGGAAGCTCGCTCCAAGCTATCCTAATCTCTAAACTCAGTTGTGGCTATCTCTAAAACTGGAACAAATATTTTCCTCTTTCAGTTGCTTGGCTGTTGAATCTGCTATTCGCACTCCATTATGGAGTGAGAAAATCTTCTTACTACAGCTATTGTCGATTGGAACTGGAAATTTGGATTTCTATGTTAGAAACCCTTTAAGAGAAACTTTCTCTGTGTGTGCGCTTCCTCTTCCATTCGATGTTGATGTTGCTACTGCGAACTACTGCAAAACCCTCTTGCGCCCAAACACAAAATCTGCTTATTGAAAATCTGAGCTATTGTTGCTCCCTCTTCCTGCTGGAATAACTCAATCTGGCAAGCCAAAATTTTCTTCCAAACTCATTGAAAAATCGTATTGCCCAACAATTTGCACTGCCTGGCTAGGCACTGCAAAACCTTAGAAAATTTGTCCTGTTGCTCCCTCTGAACAACAAATTTTCTTCTTCCTCTTCTAAGCTTCCCCGTCTGATCAAAATTGCTTTGATTACCATGTGAAAATTTCACCTACTGAAATTCTATTGCAACAACTAGAATTAATTCTTCTAACTGTAAATTAATTATGCAGTTTATTGCTACGACAACAACGAATTAATCACATTGCAATCTTCATAGATAAAAAAATTTGCGGAAGTTTAACTGGAAATTGAGAAAACACTGACACACACACAAAAACCAGTGCAGCAGTTGAGGGTTTTTATTATTAAGCGATAGTGGGAAAATTATGAAAACAACTAGATACACAAATTGGAAATCCACTACAGGAAAATTGGCCACAAAAATTAGTGAGATAGATTCTGTCTCACCCAGCGTTGATCGAACTCCGAAACTGACAATTACTGGGCTCCACGAAACCCCTGCGTCAACCTCTGCATCTGTCCTGCGCAAGCATTGGTACACTCTACCTAGAAACTGCAATTGATCAAGCCGTTTTCCCAATTCGTCCTCTGAGAATGACTCATTGGCCCTCTCCAGAAATACTTATGGTCTCCAGCAACTGAATCAACCCTCTGACTAGCCAAATCAAACTCTGCCTTTGAAGCTCCTACACTAACACTATGCAACCCCTTTGAGAAAACTCAACCCTCTTGTAGCTAACTCTCCAAAACTGGAAGACTTCCTCCAGACTCACTGTCTTTTCCCCTCTTTGTCTCTTCATCCCCTCTCTGGCTCAAACTCTTCCGGAAGAACGCTGCTGCTCTTTGGAAAAATCGAATTGCCCAAGGAAATCAATCTCAAGTGTGTTCCTCCATTTACCCATCAACTTCTTATAATCTCATTGTGGGACTCCAATGGCCAAGATTAAAACTTAATCAATGGTTGAGATCATTTTCTAGTCGATCCTTGTCTATTTCTAGAGAAACCTCACCGTCCTAAATTAATTATTGTTAATTAATCATTTTCCCTAAGTGTCTAAGCAACAATGAGAAAATTCTAAATAATTAACTTAATTAAGGCATTCCTAGGCGGATTTTCTTGAAACCTTTTCTAGGTTATGGAGTCCTAGTGTTTCTCGGACCCTTTGACAACTATCGATACTAGAACACCATCTGATGCTACAAAAACTAACACTCCCCTTCCAAGTGCAATGTAGTCATCTTAATGGCTTCCACCTCCGTCATCTGATTGAGCTGAAAATATGTGTCTAATTTCTCCAACCATGCTCTAGTTTTTCACTTAGCAAAGCCATCAAATGTGGGGAGGTACATCCTCCCAATAGTGCGTTGTAGGTTTAAGCTCTGCATGTATGAGCCTCATGTTCCCTCACCCTTACTGCCTTGCTTGAGTAGGCAATAATCCATGAAGCTTAGAGCAACTCAAAAGTCCTCCCGTTGGGAATGCCACTCATGAAAATACTCCTCCATAGGCATCTCGTCCTGACCTTGCTGCTTCCCAGCACCTGGAGCCAATAACGTGGGTATTGTCGCCCTAGTTGGTCCACTGTAAATGTGAGGTTGGCTTTGACGGGAATGATAGTTGACTTGATGGGATCCACCCAAGCTCTCTCCAATGAAATCCCTATGGATTTCCTTATTACAATTTTGCTGCTTTATCTCCTCTAACATCTCCTCCTGCCCCTTTGCTAGATCATTCAAAGCATTCAAGAGGCTTTGGAAGGTTGCGTCCTCTTTGTCCCTTATGCTTGTTCCTTCTTTCTCCTGCTCAGGAACCTCTAGATTTGGGTTAATCTCCAACTCCTTTTCCGTACTCCTATATCTCTGCCTCCGGTAAGTAATGTGTTGCCTTTCCGCTGGGGTCATAGAAGGGATTCTTCCACAACTGGGCCAAGATGAAGGCTCTGATACCACTGTAATATTCCTAGTGGAAATATTAAGTGATAATCAAAGCACAATCATGTACATGAAACCATAAATAAGAACACATGCAGAAACATTATTTTATGCCCAAAATAATCACCAAAAGCTGAGCCATTTTATTATTGATGTAGAATGGAATACAAACAAGTAGGATTAGAGGAACAAGAGCTTGCTACAACAAGCAAGGCAAAACCCAGGTGGAAATAGTGAAGCCCATGTGCAGAGTGAGCTACTCTTGAAAGACTGTGCTGGCCCATAAATTTCTTACTGTTGTTGTTGTAGGTATACTGCTCTTTCTGCCCTCTATTCAACTCCAAAAATTCTGAAATTTTAGCTATGATCTTCCCATGCCAACTCCATCAAAACCCAAAAAGCTTACTGCACAATTCCAACTAGCCCAACAAGCCCTAAAAAGTGTGAATTCCCTAGTTTACTAGCTCTACATCCCACAAGAGAGCCACTGCGGAAAATGCGCTGAAAACTTCCCACGAACAATTGAGAAATTATAAGTGAGTAGCTCCTGCTGATAGGCAAAATTGCCAATAGAAAAGGCAAACTTTGTCGGCTCCCCAAGCTGTCACGAATTAGTTGTGTCTCCAGCTCTGCACAAGCCCCAGAAATGCATAATTATGCCCTCAGAATTCTCTGATGTTTTGGCCTGCAAACTCCCATGAACCTTCAGCAAAATTCCAGAAGAGAAATCCCTCAAATTTCTTGGACAATACCTGCTCTGTAGCGCATTCTCCCAGGGAGTGCGAATTCTCTCCTATGCCCAGTTTGCTCGGAAAATGGGATGAATTTCCCAACAATCACCTCTGGAACAACACTGGAATTATGTACATGAGCTCCCCTAGAGTGTCACTCAAATTCCACTGAATATGGAGGTGATATTTCCACCTGGAAACCTCTTGTGCTCAACAACGCAATGTAAACTTGGCTCAACAGCTCAAGCATATGAAGGTTCAGTTCTCAAATTGGAAAAAAGTCCTAAAATGGAGATCCCCTCCTTTATTTATACTTTTTTCCTTCTCTCACATTGTGGGCCCCTCCTATTTCGACCTCATTTCTTCCTCTTCCCTTCAATTTGATTTTATCCTCAAGGGGTTTGAATTGCTTTTTTTGGGGTGGCCCCCACCATCCACTAGTCCTCAAATTTCCCCATCTCCGTAATGTTTGTGAAGTCCCTTTGTCTCACAAAAATAAAGTGATGCCTCTTCACCTATTTTCCTAATTCTTGTGCACAAAAATTTTCCAATACTCAAATTTGCAAAATTGTGGGATTGCCTTAGTAAAATTTAATTGAAGAGAACATTACAAATGAGAGTGTTGACGTCATACATCCCGATCGATTTATCATACAAATCCTTTGAGTTTTTCAGCTTGGACACATAAGTGATGAGATGATCTCTGAGAGAATCAATGATAATCTTCTTAGCCTTGATCTCACCCTTCTTGTACTTGGATTTGACACTGGAATTGGCATTCTCTGGAGGTTCAACGACCTTTCCTTCGACATACTCCATCACATCATTCTCTTCAAGAGTAAGATCCATTCTGGACCTCCATGCTGCAAAGTTGGAGGCATCATTAAGCTTCTCTTCGATCTTGAAGTAGGAGGTAGTCATCTTGTCCAAGAGAGTAGATCGCCAATTAGAAAAAGAAGTGTCTCAAAGGGGTGTCTTTGGTCTCCAATGGCTATCTTCACCTCAACTTCGAAACCATGTTAATTTTTCCCAGTGTTCTATGTTGCAATAATTACTTAAAATAATTTCATTCAATTTCATTCATCCCAGCAATTCCATTGATGAAGTCAAGTTGATCTTAACCATTGGTTGAGATGTGATCGTGGTCGTTGAGAATCCAACGAGAAATTATAAGAGCAAGTTGAAGGGTTTGGAGAAGACACAGTTAATCGTTGAACAATTCGACAACCAAGTTGCAAGTATTCAGAAAGGGAACAGTTGAAGCTAAGGAAGCATCATAGGCAAGGGTTTCAACAGAGATTTGGGAGTAGGAGTCCAGTGGAAATTTCATCGGCATCTTCCAGTATCTGGGAGACAGGAAGAGGAGGCTGAATTCATATGTAGAGGAAATTGCATCAGCTAGTGCGAGTAGTCAGATTTCCCAGTACGATTTGCCAGAGGAGACCACGTTTCAGTTGCTAGAGACCATATCTATTTTCCGAAGGCAAAGAGAGTGGGTTTGAAAGGCGGAGGGAGGAAAGATGACTTCTAGGAGGTGATTCTGGGGCTGTATGAATTTACGGAGAGAAGCAGCGCACATTCTCAGCCAGCCAGTGTGAAGCCAGCGAGTGCGAGTTGTCAATAGAGAGGGCTAGATCGAGTTGAAGAGGGAGACAGGGTGTCTCCAGATTATTTTTCCAGTAAAGATTGCCAGAGCTTTACCAGAAAGGAAAGCAAATAATTTTACTCTTGAGTTGTTGAATAATAATAAAACCCTCATCTGTTGTACTGGTTTTTCCTTCGTGGTTTTTCCAGGAGCAATTGTCCGAAAATTAACGATGTCAAATTTTATGTGTGTGTATATTTTCTCAGTTCCATTTCTTATATTTAGCAATGTATTTTTTGGTAAATATTCTTATTGTGAATTTAACGTTATGTTTCGTAATATTAATTTACAATTTACAAATAAACTGCAATCGGTTACGAGATAAATATCCAGAAATTGCAGTTGAGGAAATTTCACAGAAAGGAGATGCAGAGATGGGCCAAAAATATACATAGAAAACATAAAAAAGGGGAGCGAAAGTGCAACAAATAACCAGATATATGCCACAGCTGAAACAGGCCTCAAGATAAGGCCAAAACAGGCCTTTAAGACTTGTCCTCACAGTCCAAAAATAACCCTTAATCAACCCACACAGGACAATGAATTCACCACAAAAGTATGAAATGTTTAAGCCCATAAATTGTCAACAAATCCAACTTTCTCCAACTTTCTCCTTTAATCTGTGTGACATATAGGCCTCAAACGAATTCCATAATATTTTTCTTGAGATAATGCATGAGTGAATGATGATCTTGGAGGGAGCCGAGCCCTTGATTTATAGAAATCAGGCATCTAGAATGTGAAAATTTCAACTATTGCAGCAACTGGAAATTATTCTTTTAATTGTAAATTAATTAACAATTTACTTTCCCACACAAAGAATGAATAATTCACAACTGCAGTTTTCAATAAATTAAATTCTGCGTAAAATAAATTGGAATCTGAGAAAATACTCGCACACACAAAAATTTGACATAGTTGTTTTTGGACAAAAGTTCCCAGGAAAACCCAACCTGGGAAAACCGGTGCAGAAACTAATGGGTTTTTAGTATTAAACAACAGTGAAATAATCTGAGTACAATCTGGATGCTGAAAATTTGCAATTCTGCAGAGAAAATACAAGAAAAAATCTAATGAGGAATTTTCCTCACCCCACAAGAAATCTGGCACTAAAGACTAGCCTTTGAAACCCCACCACAAAATGCTATGCGTTATCTTCTATGCAGCCTATGCGCAAGCACAAATCTGCATTTCCTGGATCTCACACTGAGCTGCCCCTTCAGCGTACTACTGACTCTGGAAATGTTTCTCACAGCCTCTGCGAAATTTTCTTGCCTCCAAAATTATGAAACAAATTCCAGAATCTACAAATCAAACTGCCTCTTAGAGGCTTTTGCAAATCAAACATCCCTTGTGCAACCTCTCTGTGGCTATCTCTGCCTTTCTGCAATGTATCTCTGGAATTGGAAAACTTCCTCTAGATCATCGTCCCTGCTGCTCTCTATCTCTACTTCCCTTCTTTGGCTCAAACTCTTCCGAAAACTGCTAGTACTCTTTGGAAAATCGAACTTCCTAAGGAAATCGATATCAAGTGTGTGTTCTCCATCTACACATCAACTTCCTCTTATAATCTTCAGTTAGGATTCGAAGGGCCAAGATTAAAACATAATCGATGACTGAGATTATTTCTGGATCGATTCGTGTGAGTTTCTAGATGATTCACACCTTTCTCAATTAATACTAATTAATTAGCCTCTTTTCCTAAATTTAGAATTAGGAAATATTGAAAAATAGGCTAATAATCTGGGTTATGGAGAACTCCTTTGTTTTAGCCTCTCCATAAAGTTTCGAGGCTAGAACACCTTCGATGCTACAAAAACTAACACTCCCTCTTAGCAAGGAAGGTGTTCTAGTGTTGCACTACATCTACAACACCCTGTCTCTATATCACCCTTTGTATGTTGTTGATGTCTGGCCACTATGACTATCTGCCACTTCCCACCAACCACTGCGCAACTCTAATGTTGGATTTGTGTTGTTGTTGACACTGCTATGATGCTGCCAACTCTGCATATGCACTGCAACTCCCTCTCAACTATTGTTGCTGCTATTGCAACTACTGCAACTGAAAAGCATCTGAAATACTAAATCAACTGTGTCTCTGTGCTACATCTATCTCTTAAGTATCTGACTGCTACTAGCCTCTACATTTTCCACTGGGGAATCTGCGTTACTTCTGACTCTGCTCCTGAGCCTCTTGCTCAGCTTTAAACACTACATTGTGCTCCTTAACAATTGATTGCAACTAGCCTACAATTGTCACTTTTGAATCTGACTGCATCAATTGACACTGATTCATCCTGCTATTGAATATTGTGGGCCCATGTAGCAAGGTAATGATCCATGAGGAAGATACCTCAATGGACCCTTCCCAACCTCTACGCTGCTCTAGGACTATACCTCCATATCACCCCACCTCACTCTTGAAGGTGTAGCTGCAAACATGGCAAAATATACCTCTAGATTAGAGGTCAACTTGTCTATCTCTGCGGAGGTTGCCGCCTAGTCTAGCTTCTTTTGCTTGTCCTTCTTTCTGAGAGGACATCGAGTACTGCAATTGCCAAACTCGCCACACCTGAAGTACTTGACCTTAGATAGGTCCTTTTTCTTCTTCTTCTTCTTTGTCTATCCCAGACTAGGATGCTTTGATGCTAGGGCCACATTCTCCTCTTTTTTGTCACTCTTCATGCCCTAGCTGTTGCTTTTCCTGATGGTGCTCTTCAATAAAGCTCGCTTTAACTCCTCCTGTTGTAGGTCTGACCACATTCTGTCCCATCTAGGAAATTAGTATCAACCCAATATACTTTGGAAAAAGACTTTCCACTTCTCTGAGACAATGTTCCGATCCCAACCGTACAAGCTCTGTTGGTTGAGGTGCCTCCCCAGTGGCTGCAAGCTGATCACGGACTGTTAATTTTTCTTAGGGCTATATTGTTATTTGCTTTGATAATTGCATTTCTTCATTAACATATTAAATTCACCCCATTACATTATAAGATTATCTAGATTTACATCATTATTCAACAACATTGCAACTATGTAGAAAGAACAATATCGTCATCATCAATGCAGCGGAACATAAAGGAACAATAGAAGAAAAACATTCATACTTAGAGACCACAGGATTGGTTAGAGACCAGGGCAAAACCCACTATGGGGGAAACCGTTTCAAATTATTCTTCTTATTAGATATTCATCAAATGATTCAACAAAAGAGAGTACAATGATCCATATCTTCATCCATACAAGTATTTAGCCAAAAACAACTACACAATATCTGTGAAATGAACCCAATAATGCTTATATTCAAAATCCTGTTTCTGAAGCGTGTAATGTATTGTCATTGTTTGCGGTCAACTGCCAAACGCTGCGGTCACTGAGTGAAATCTTCGAAAGATTGATATTTCATCTTTTAGGTCCCAGTCGCACAAAGGAGGAGTTATCTGATCGACTATAGCTTACCGGTCGGTCCCTTAAGCCTGGCATGCGAGCAACTGGTGTCTACAACTATCTTTCAGGAACCCTAACTCCTAATCCCATGTATGGAGAGTTGTTCATGCTACTGGAAGGCTCCAGTCGCATGGATGGGCTACTATGCATGCGACTATGGTTGAATCCTTCTTGTGTTGTCCCAGGGACTATGGCCCAAAACCCTAAATCAGAGATGCGAACTTCGAACCCTACAATTTCACCTTAGATCAAACCTAATCCTTCACGGACGAGCCTCAAACCTTTGGGAGCGAAAGAAAACCAAGATAGAAGAGTGTCTCATAATGATGTCCAAATGAGGTAGAGGTCACTTGTATTTATAGCCTTTAAAGGGGGTCCACTTTAATTTGCGGCCGACCCTATCAAATATGCACATGTAGGCTTTTCTTCATAAATACACTTTCCCTTATTGGATTTGAGTGATATTTAGGCCAATTTTGGTCCTATAAAAAGAGGAATTCAGTGCAATCATTATCTCCATCAAGTCAGTCGTCCAAAGTGGAATTTGATCGTAGTTGCATTTTTTAACACTCCTCAACTAGGGGGAATACCATGGTCCACCTGCCAATATTTGACCATCGATAAACATGTCATCATATCCTATCCAGCCAAGTATCGTCATTGATCATCTTTATTCATCTCTTGCTTATTCTTGCTTATATCTTGATTGTCCCTGCTCATATGCCGAACATTTTCGAATCTAAAAGAAGAGAATTTTGACATCGGAGGGGAGCTCAATCTTCCACCCTCTTTCTGTCGGGCTACTACCCAGAATCTCTGCTAGCAGGCTACTACCCGAAATCTATCAATGGGTTACTACCCAGGAATATTTTTCAGTAGGCTACTACCCAAAATCTCATGGGGGAGTTCACTAATACGACCCCATATCGAGCAATAGGATATCCAAACACACAGGGAAGCATATCTCAACCCTAGAATCACATAGGGGAGCTCCTTCTCAACCCGGAATAACATAGGGGAGAAAATCTCAACCCAACACTATTTCTTGTTGATCTTACCATCGATTACTCTAAGCAGTCATGTGGTAATATACCTGCATGATAATAAACTTGGGTTGTATACCCCAAGTACACTCTCAACTCGTTGGCCAAACGGGGAGCAGTATTCCCAACAAGCCCTGCTTGTGGGTATGATGCCATCTGGGGTATGCCCTTCATTCTTTGTGGGTATGATGCCATCTGAGGGAAGGTACTCCCGGCTCTATTCATATCATATCAAATTGCTGATGTATTTTACCAAAGTCAAGATGATGAGCCTACCTTATTACCTTTTCCGGAGTATTGGTAAAATGGCCTTTGCTGTCAAGAGGAAAAGCTATGACCATCACTCCCTAATCAAGATGATTGTCCTATACCAGCTAGAGAAACAAGGTATATCTTGGGATACCTTCATCTCACATGATGTGTTTGCAAACCCGTGGGCTTTCATCCAGCAGAGCTTGCCTTCCACTTCAAAACCATCTACCTCCACACAACCATCATCTCCCCGTTTGCCTTCTCCACAAAGAATTTCACCTATTACCTCCTCCCCTAAATTACCAAGTGAAGGGGCTGACAGTAGCCCTAGTGAAGGGCAAATAGGAGGCAACAGTGAGGAAGAAAATGAGACAAATAATGATGAACAAGGAGAGGTCAGTGAAGAAGAAGTTGATGAAGAAGAAGAAGAGGATGAAAATGAAGAAAATGATGAAGTAAGCAGCCATGATCATGAGGAAAGCATTGAGAATGAAGATGATGTAGAGGAAGAAGAAAATGAGGAAGAGGAAAGTGGCCAAGAAGAAAACAGCAATGGCCAAGCGCAGCAAGATGATGACAATGAACATGTTGATGAGGAGGAAGATAACAATGAAAAGGAAGAGGAAAACAGTAAAGAAGGAGAACAACCAGATAAGGAAGGCAGCTATCTAAGTGCCCAAGACAATCCAAGAAAGAGTCATGACAGTCATGATAGCTGTCATGACTGTCTTGACAAAAATCAGTCCATAGAAGACATAGAAAAATCAGAGCAGAGTGAAGGACAAATTGATGTCAACATTGCCTTTGAGACTCCCATGATTTCCCCTCTCTCATGCACTTATCATAGAGGGAAAAGGAGTGTGTTTGCTGCCTCTAAAAGGCAAAGGGCCACCTCCTCACAAAATCCCAAAGCATCGGACAAAGGCAAAGAAAAAATGAAGAGAGTTGAGCCAAAGGCACCAGTCAGGAGGAGCAAAAGGATTAAAAAGGCTTCTCAAGGCCCTCTCTTTGTTGATCTAGACAGTGATAATGAGGACCAAGGGATAAATACAAAATTGCTCCTCCTAGAAATAGATGCCCAGCTTCAAGAATGGGAAAAGGATTTTGAAAGGGCACAAATGGTCATATACTATTATAAATAGGAGCACAAACATTTCAACGAGGTAAAGTGGGGCCTTGCCTTGCAGAAGAAAATGGTCAAACACTATGCAAGGGAGAGCATGATTGCCAATGCTAAATTGAGGTAAGCCCTCCTAGAGCTAGAAGAGCTAAAAAGGCCCAAAATTCATGAAAGCCTTGGGATCTTGGCCGATGCTTCTCAGCAGGTGTCTAAAACCGCTTGAGGGGTCTACCCACCCATTCTGAAGAAAATTCAGAAATTTTTTATTTTTCCAAATTTTGGCCCCTAGGAGTGCAACACCCTAGGAGCTACGCTCTCTTTTGGGTTATCCTCAGCTACTAAAGTTTACATTTTTGGGTTTTTCATGTCTCCAACAGTCTCCCCAAAAAATTTCAAATCATTTGGAGCATTTTTGCCCCCTCAAAAGGTCAAAAAACACCTCAAAAATGGCCTTTCTGCCTCATTTTCAGGCTTGGCGCTACGTGTTACGAAGTCATGGGAGATTTGATTTTTGAGCAGGTAAATGGCATCCACTCAACACAATTCAATTATTTCTGGAAAGTAGACTCTTCAAGCTTTCCAACGAGCCATCACGGGCCCAAATCCGATGCCGGGAAGGGGTCCAAAACTCAGCTGCAACAGACTCCAATTTTTGCTGATATGGAGCTACGCACAGAGACAACTTTTGCCAAAAAGTCAACAAAAGACACTAATTAATGGAAAATTGGTTTTTTAATATTTTCTTGGACAAAACACTCCTGATTTGATTAGGGAGTTATGTTTTGGTGTGTTTCATTTATTTTCTTATCTCTTATGTGTCTTGGGCCTTGCATGGTCATTAAGCACATTTATGACATTTATGGCTGAATTAGGGTTTCTGGAAGCCTCTTAGGGTTTCCACCTCCTCATTTGCTCCATAAATAGAGCATGAGGCTCTTGTATATTTTGTTGGATGTTGATGACTTATGTTGAAGTAATACATAGTCCCTTGAAGCCTTTGATGAGAAATTGATGTCTTGGAGCTTATGCATGATCTGATTCACTTGTTGATGGGGAAGAACTGTTTGCAGGCTCCATAGGCCTGGTTGATGGTGAAGTTTTCTCTTGTTAATGTTTTCTAAGTTTCTCATATGTTTTCCATCCATCTATGCTACAATAGGACAAAAAATTTAGGCTAAGATATGCTTGTTGATGGCACCTTAGATCTGTTTGTTTCCTTCACTGCCTAAATGTTTTCTTCTGCTTAAGATATGTTAGAGAATTCATCTCTTGCTCTCTAAAAATTTTTTGGCTTGTCTATTTTCTTGAATGATTTAGATCAGTTAGTATCAATTATGATTTATGGCTAGCTCTGCGTATTGTTACCTCTGAAGTACTCTGTTCTTGAAATCATCTTTTGAAGCAGCTTTGCTCATAGTTTGTCAAAGAAGTCTGTCTTAATCATGCTCTTTGCCTTTACGTAGCTAAAATTGTCTCAAGGAACTTTCATAGCTGTCACTGTGGATGCTAGGGTTTTTCTCTTCTTCTATGGTTATAGTTACTTGTGCAACTTAAATGTTTTTCCTGCTCTTGATGATAAAATCCATGAAAGATTAAATAATTTTTTTCCTTTCTATGTTTTATCTGAATGTTGTTTTGGTTGATTATTTGTTTTCAGTTTGAAATGAAATGGATTAGGTGTTGCTTAACCCTTTGACTCTCTTGCTATGCTTATAAATCTTCTAAGTCTCTCAGTTTACAAGTATATAAAGGATTCTGTTTCTGCCCTTTATTAGCTTGTTGTTCTCAAGTTTTATGTCCATCTCATGATCCTTCACAACCTTAAAGATCCACCAACCAAGTTAAATTGCCCTGCAAATGCTTTTGACACCATTGATGAACTCATTCATGACCTTGTTTGACTCCATTCCCCAATGACTTAACAATCTTCCTTGTTTTCTATCTAAATCTATCTGAGCATCATACCCAACAAAAAACAATCAAAATACCCTGCACTTAACATTTAGCCTAAAATCAACCCCAATTAGCAAACAAGTTCACATCTTTGCACCTACTAGAGAGATCCCTCTCCGAATCCAGGAAGGCTAGGTCCTTGTATTCCAAAGCTTGGTTTGATGTTACCCTATACCTTATTATCTCAATGAATATAGCAAATTACGGGGAGCTAACATAATGGCGATCACGGTGGGACTGAGTTCATAGTAGCCTGACAAACTCTGATAGACTCGTATACATCCCTAGTTTGACTTAAAAACCATCCCATTGCCAGAGTAGAAACTAATTACTTCACCATCCTAGCAAGATAATGACTTATTTAGGGGATACTCATTAAGGCTGCATAAGGAAACTAAAAACCCAAAAGTACTCCCTAGATTGATTTTTATCAAGAATTTGGTGGTGGACCATTGTATACATATCTTCAAAATTTCAAAAAAAATCCACCTGGCGACTCCACTAGCCTCCAGTAGGCCTTCCTCATCCCACTGGTCCCATAGGTTGTTCTAGGATTGTGTCAATTCAGTCCAAAACAGTTTTTAAGGCCTAGTTGTACCTTGTGTGAATAAAGAGATCTGGCTTCACAAAGGATCTATATCAGATCACACCTGGACCCAAATCCTCCTACCGTAGTTGATAACCCAGAAAAGATTTTGTGGCAAAATCCTAAAGCTGGAAACTCACCCACTGTTAGGACCATCCATAGAGCAAGTTCTGCACCGGAACACCTTACAGTTTCACAAGATCCTCATGTTGATTTTCACCATACCAAAAACCTATTCAGGACCAAGTCACAAAGTAGGGTTGGCCAAGCTGACTTTGAGCCCATATATTTGCAGCAAAGCTCCAGTAGAGAAGCTTCTCCTTCCACTCCACCTGATTTTCAGCTTCTTCATCACTTCACCCCTTTTCATCTCAAATCTACTAAGAATCAGTCTTCCGGCCCAAGTACCTCAGCTACACCCATCCATACCACCAGTGTGCAAACCACCTCACCCCATCCTCCTCCACCTCTCACAAATCCTCCCCTTGTAAAATAGCATTTGTTTCCTTTCCCTCCCATCATGGCAGCTTGGTATGCTCCACTGGCTCTACAACAACCACTATTACCTTTGCCAAATGACTATTAGTCCAAAAGCCTTCACTTCTTAGGGACTGAATCCATCACTGCTCAAAAACATGTAGATAGAATTAATGATGCTTTTGACTTTATGGAGATAGAAGAAGAATCCATAAAAATGAGGATTTTTGCTCAGAGCCTAGGTGGAGAACCCAAGAAATGGTTTAAAGACTTACCTCCCAACAACATTCATGATCTCCCTACTCTATACCAAACCTTTGTAAACAAATGGGAAATCAAGAAGAATCCCTTCCAAATTTTGTCCTAGTATAACAATCTTAAGAGAAATCCGGGAGAAAGTGTTCATGACTACTCCACTAGATTTAACAGTGTTTACAATGCTCTCCCACCTCACATAAAACCTCCACAAGGCTTGGCCTTGGTGAAATATCCCGAAGGCTTTCACACTGATATGGCCTATCAACTAAGGGAGAGAGATTACCTAACTCTAGAAGACATGCAAAAGCGGGTTGTGAGTGTAGAGGCCAATTTGATTGAGAAAAGGGCTGGGGTAAGATCAGAAAAAATGGTGACTTATAGAGGTGACACAACACCTACACCCTCATCTTCCGACACCAAACTTGAATCCATAGTTAGGACAATGGAGAGGATGATGGAAAAATTCAGTTTGAATGAGAGAACACCTCCTAGGGAAAATCAAGCCAATCTTCAAAACAGGAATAAAAATCAAAATTTTAGAAGAGACCCTCCTCCAGTCAGACAAAGAGAGAGTGATCAACAAATCAGACCGCTTTCTAAGACAACTATGTAAATGAAGAAGAAAGAGAGCCTGAGCAGTTGGAAGAAGACCATGTAAATGTCATAGGTTCAGATGATGAGGATAACACATTCCTTACCAAAGAAGAACAAAGGATGGTTTCCTCAAAACCACATGAGAAATCATATGAAGATTCCGAAGACTATAGATTATGATTTGAGAATGCCATAATGGAAGTCCATAGGCAGTATGACCTTAGGAGAAAAAAGATTCAAGATATTTTTAAAACCAATCAGCCAAACACTGCTGTTAGAAAAACCTCTAAACCTATCCCTAAAAAGACAACAGAAAACACAAATACTATGGCTAAGACAACTGAACTAAACAAACCAAAGACTAGTCAACCTAACAAAGATTCAAGCTGCCCTAGTACTTCTACTAGTGGCCCTGAAAAAATCTTGCTTTCCAAACCTTTAAATCAGAATCAGTAAATTAAAAATGGAGAAAAATTCATGGCTGATAAAACTGATGTAAATTCAATGAAGACACCTACACCTTTCAGTTTTGAGGGGGAGATTGCCAAGATCAAGATAACCATACCCCTCACTGAACTGGTAACCCAGGAGGTATATGGATCCCAAATTTTCAAAATTTTAAATATACTGAGTGATACCGATACTTTAAACTTAACTGATGATAAACCGGAATTTTTGTTTGGTCCTGAAGTAGAGGGAAAATATCAAGAAGGAGTTGTCCCTCCTTTCTATTAAGTCTGAACATACATGATAAAATTCTGCATAATGCTATGTTAGACTCCGGTGTCTCACACAACCTCATGCTAAAGGTTGTAATGGAGAGATTGGGCTTAGAGATTACAAAGCCCTACAAAGATTTGTACTCTTTTGATTCCAGTAGGGTCAAGTGTCTAGGCCTAATCAAGGATCTGTGTGTCAATCTGGCACAAATCCCCACTAATAGTCTAGTCATGGATATAGTTGTGGCTGACATCCCCCCAAAATATGGCAGGTTTTTATCTAGATCATGGGGGGCCAAACTCCAGGGAAGCTTTCAAATGGACATGACTTATGCCACCATCCCAGTGTTCAATCAAACAATGAGATTATACCGAGCATCCCAGATGAAATACATGGTGAGTAACATCGATAGGCCAAATAACACACCAGTTTATTCCATTCACTCAGACCTTGACTCCTTCATCCTGTACAATGAAAATGACATAGATGAACCAACAGATGACAAGGAGAAAGAACTAAGCCCCTCAGAACAACCAAGCCAGTCCTCTAACCAAGAAAATGACACCCTAAATCCTAGCTGCCCCAAAGTGCAGGATATTGACAAAACTGAAATTGACACCCTTTGGCATATAAGCTTTGATGGCTCTTGTGGTAAGGCTGGTTCAGGAGCAGGGGTTTGGTTCCACAACACAAATAAAGGCCATTCCTATAGGCTAGATTTCCAATGCACCAACAACGTTGCAGAATATGAGGCTCTCCTTATTGGTTTACACTTACTCAAAGACCTCAAAGCTAAGAAAATCTTGGTTCAAGGAGATTCAGAACTGATTATAAATCAAATTAAGGGAGAATATTCAGCGAAAAACCCTAGGTTAAGGGAATATAGAAATGTTGCCCTAGACCTTTTCAAAACCTTTGAGAAATATGAGCTCACTTTCATCCCTAGGGGCCAAAAGTGCTTTGCCAATGAGCTTGCCTTTGCTGCCAGCAATTTGTCTTTACCTTATGAAGAGAATCAATGCCTCATCAAAATAAAGAACATGCCTACTGTACCGGACAACCTAAACCATTTGCAAGTGTTTGACAATGATGACGAAATAGATGATTTTCTGCAATCCAGAAATGACTTTGCAAGTACAAAACAGAGTTTGAGATTTGAAAGAAATACTTTTGCTGAAAAAGAAACTCCCAAAATAGAGCTGCCCTTTGATGATGATATAAACCACCTTCAAAACTCTTGTGTTGCAGAAATATTTGATAAATCAAATCAAAGAGAATTTGAAATTCTGCAATACAAAGATGACACCTTGCCAAGAGGCCCTACACCACTAGAAGAGTTGTTTGATTTTAATGTTGTAGCTAAAAACCCAAGATGGAATCCACTGAAACAAATGTAGAAGAGTGTAACATTGGAGGGATGAAAGAGCCCAAAATAATCAAGTTGTCCAAAACTCTCCCATCTCACACAAAACAGAAAGACATTGAGCTTTTTAGAGAATTTAAAGATGTGTTTGCTTGGGGGTATGAAGACTTGAAATCCTATGACACCAAAATCATCCAACATAAAATTCCTCTTAAAGGAAATCCGAAACCATTTAAACAAAAATTGAGAAGAATAAACCCCCTCTTGTTACCCTCAGTTGAGAAAGAAATCAAAAAGATGTACGATGCTAGGATCATAGTCTCGATCCGATACTCAGAATGGGTGTCCAACCTTGTGTAAGTTAGGAAGAAGACTGGGGAAATTAGGCTTTGTATTGACTTAAGAAATTTGAACAAAGCCTCCTTGAAAGACAATTACCCCTTGCCTAAAATGGATCACATACTCCAAAAAGTAGTTGGCTCACAAAGAATCTTATTACTAGATGGCTTCTCAGGTTATAACCAAATTTTAGTCTTTCCAAGTGACCAACTTAAAACTGCTTTCACTACACCTTGGAATACATTCATGTATGTTAAAATGCCATTTGGTTTAATGAATTCAGGGGCTACTTTCCAAAGGGCAATGGACATAGCTTTTTCAGAAGACATAGGTTACTTCATAGTCATATACCTTGATGACATCACTGTCTACTCTAAGATTAATGAGGAACACTTACTCCACTTGAGAAAAGTCTTTAAAAAATGTAGAAAGTATGGCCTGTCCCTAAATCCTAAGAAAACTTTGTTTGGCCTTCAGAGGAAAACTCTTAGGTCACATTATCTCTGAGGAAGAAATCAAGATAGATCCCAAAAGAATAGAAGGCATCTTACAAATCAGCGATCCTAGAAACATTAAAGAGCTGCAATCTTTCATTGGAAAAAATAACTTCCTAAGAAGATTCATCCCTAACCTTGCTGAGCTCCTAAGAAATATCACGAATATGTTGAAAAAGGAAGTAGGAGTGAAGTTGAATATGGAAGCAAAACAATCTTTTGAGCTGGTAAAACAAGCACTCATGCAAATACCAGTCTTAATCAGCCCTGACTTCACCAAGGACTTTTACATTTTCTCCTTTGCCTCTGAACATACTGTGGCAGCAGTATTGTTGCAAAAGAACATCATGGGGCAAGAGCAGCCCATAGCTTTCTTCAGCAAAGCCTTAAGAGATGCGCCTCTAAAGTATAACATTATGGAAAAACAAGCTTTGCCTTAATCAAATACGGTTGTCAAAGATATACTTAATAAAGACTCTGATGGTAAAAGGAGCAAGTGGATTGCTACCATTTTAGAATATGATTTGGAAATCAGACCCACTAAATTGATTAAAGGACAAGGACTTGCAAAACTTATGGCTGACTCAAATTTCCAAGCTCTAGACATGAATATGGTTGGCATGTTAGAAGAAACTGAAGAAAGTACAGCACCATACATTGAAGAAATGTTTCTAAATTCACCTTGGTATGCTAATATTATTTATATACTTCTTTATCTCAATGCTCCCTCTTCTTTGTCAAAAACTAAAGCAAGATTCTTAAAACAAAAAACATTAAATTTCTGCATTTTAGATGGAGTATTATACTGGAAGAGTTTTGCTGGTTTATTGCTTAAATGTTTGCTTGAAGATGATGCAGAGAAAATCATGTGTGAATTACATGAGGTAGAATGTGGGGTCACCTCTATTGGAAGACCACAGCAAACAAGATCCTTAGAGCTGGCTACTATTGACCCACCTTACTCACAAGCTAGTCATAACTTGCCATAAATGCCAAATCTTTGATGGCAAAAGAAAGCTCCTACTTTTACCCTTGCACCCCATCAGTGTTGAAGCCCCTTTTCAGCAGTGGGGTTTGGACTTCATAGGAGAGATCCATCCTTCTTCATCTGCCCAACATAAGTGGATCCTCACTGCCACTGATTATTTCACCAAGTGGATAGAAGCCATCCCTTCTAGAAATGCCACGAACTTAGTTTTCATCAAATTCCTTGAAACCAACATCCTATTTAGGTTTGGTTGTCTTAAGAAGGTCATCATCGACAACGCTGCTGCCTTTACATCTATGAAAATGGTGGACTTTTGCTATAAATATCACATCACTCTCGGTCACTCCACTGTTTATTACCCACAAGGCAATGGACTAGCTGAGTCCTCTAACAAGAGCTTGGTAAACATCATTAAGAAGCTCTTAAAACAAAATCAAAAAGCATGGCATAGCAAACTAGTGCATGCACTATGGGCTAATAGACTAACCACCAAGAAATCTATTGGTATGTCTCCCTATCAATTAGTGTATGTTATGGATGTAGTTTTTTCCACCTCTTTAGGAGTCCCAGTCATGAAGCTTCTTCAAGAAGTTCAATCAGAAGAAAATGACATGCAGAGGAGGCTGAACCAAACCATTCATTTGCAACAGTCAAGGGAAGAAGTTTACAAAAGGACACAAGCTATCCAGGACAATATCAAGAAAATCTTTGATAGAAGAACCAAAGTAAATGATTTCCAGATTGGAGACAAGGTTCTGAAATGGGATTCAAGAAGGGAGGACAAAGGAAAACATGGTAAGTTTGAAAATCTGTGGAAAGGCCCCTATATCATTGATTTAGTGAGAGGCAACAATGCTTTCTTTTTGAATGAACTTGATGGAATTGAGATGTTTGGAGGTCCTGTAAATGGGAGGATGCTTAAACATTACTTTTGTCAAGAACTTTGGTTTAAACTTTCTCATTACTTGTACATACCATTGTTTGATAAAAGGATATAAAGACAAAAGACCCTAAAAAAAAAAAATAGAAAACGGGAAAAGAGGGTAGGAATTGAAAGATAGGTACAGCCCCATACCAAAAAAAATGATGTTGCTGAAAGTGTGCAAGTCTAAATGCCACTACTTTTCTTTGAAAAAACAAGTCTTGTTCAGTCATCTAGCCTAATCATGGCTGAACATGTTTTCAATTTATTTGCTGATAAGTTAGTGAAAGAGGGCTTGCTAAATCATTCAAACTTGACTTGTAAAAAAGATAGATTGGGGAATGAAAAGATATTGGTTCCACATGCTTAAAACAGAACCAAAGAGGAAGATGAGGATGCATAACAAATGATAGATCACAACCCTTATCTTTCTATTTTTACTTTTATGAAAAATGATGTTTGTGTGCAGTTTGTTCTTATGCCACAATTCATGGTAAATCGGATTGCCTAATCTTGATTTAAACCATGCTTTAAATTTCATGTTTATAACTTGAAGAATGAAGTTTGTCAAACAGCTTAATCTTGATAAATGATTAGACTAAGTAGAGAATAAGAAAGTTCATTAGCCTAATCTGAACTCTTGGAAGAAATATGGTACAATTAGATAGTTTGATTTGTGTTTTCAAAAAAATAAAAATGTCGAGGGTTTGCCAGTTCAAATGCGCACCCAAGGAAGAAAATATGTTAGGCAAGTAGGTTGGGTAGGTAGAGATGATGTTGATGTTAATCATGTTTTTTAGATTACTAAAGATCACAGCTTCAAGCAAGCATCAGCAAGTGAAAGAGGTAAAAATCTGCTCAATGGATGAGGCACTAGTCTTCATAAACCAAGAGATCTGAAAGTTCTGGACACCTCCTGAAAATGAGTTGCCCTCCCCAAGTGGAGCCATTGTTAGTCATCCATAATTTTCATATCTAAAAATGGCTAAGTATCGGTTCTAGATTTCTAGAAACGAAGTTCATGAACATTGTGAATTCTGGAAATCTCACGGCCTTCATTATCCTTAGGATAATTTTTTTCTATTTTTCATCTTCCTATCTAGTCATCACTAACCCACCACTTCTGGAAGACCCATCCTAGGTTCAAGCCATTTATTTTAATCCCAACTGTCACCCATTTTTCACCATGTCTTGCCTTTTGGCCAAAATCCCCTGTTTTGTTTTTCTACAAGATTCCCTACTACTGTTCAAACCTACCAATCAAATAATCGTGCTGACTCTTCCATAATATTCTGAGACACTGATTGTCTCTACAGATCCTCTATATAATAAAAAATGCTAGATCTTAGGTCTTCAAAACACACTAAGCTTATTACAGGTCCTATCTTATACTTGGTGATCCTTAAGTCTAAAAACCCTATCCAGAATCCAAGTCCAAAGGTCTCCATTAGGTCACCAAAGGTTTCACTAAGTCATAGGATGGGTTTGGTGCCCAACAAGTTATGCCCTCCTGCATAAAGAGGTTGCACTCAAAGGGGCCTCCTTGGCTTAGAGCACAAACACTGCAAGGGACAGCTGCCCTTGTTCACATTTTTTAAAGAGTAGCCAAGGTGACCACCAGCAACAAGAGGAGGCAAGGTAATGTGGTATAATTATCACCAAGAGGCAAACCCAAACAAGACAAAAACAATACGCCTGTAGGTAAAAGAGTATTAGAGTTTGTTTTGGTGTATTAACAAAACATTGATGACAAGCAAAGAACCATCTCAGAGATTTCAAGGACAGAAGCCCCCTCCTTGAGATTTTTTCCAAAATAGCACTGCTACACTTGCACTGAGAGAAGAAAGACAAAGGGTATCAGGTTAAAGAAGACCATTTTTTCCAAAGGGTAGAAAAACAGAGTTTTTGAAGTAACAAGTTGGGTAGGAGACCCCAACTTTACAAAAGTGGGTTTGGTCTTTTTAATTTACTTTTCAAATCAAGTATAAAAGCAAATTTGAACCTTCCCCATGCATCATTTGCTCATTTCCGAGGAGAAAAATCCGTTGAGAAGTAATTAGTTTGGTTTTTCGGGCAAACTGTGGATTTTTGCCGGCGCTACGCGCTGAGCACGGCGCTACGCCCCTAGCTTCCGGCGCTACGCACAGAGGCGAGGCAGGTAGTGTAATATTACACTGCGCTACGCGCTCGCTGGTTGGCGCTGTGCGCAAGCTCAAAAACGACCACCGGGAGACTGCCTTTCCGCCCGGTGCTATGCCCCGACAACTCGACCGGGCCGGCGCTGCGCACTTGGCAACACTTCAAAAATTTTGCCAAAGACGATCACAATCAAATTTTTCGGCCTCTACAAGGTTTCTGCAAGTTGATGCAAGGTTGGTTAACCTTTTTTCCTTCTCGCAAGTATTATTTATCAGAGAGGTCATCCATGGTTAGAATTGACCAAAACCCTAGACTATGCAAATATAAATTGTCATGTCTTTGAGCTAAGGTTTATAAGAAGAATTGGTTTTTATACAAAGAGGGGACTGAGTGACTATAACCCTGACCTCTACCACCAAGTCCAAAGCTTTGAAAGTTGTCTTAACCTTAGCTTTCCTCTCTACAAAAGTTTGACCTACAGTACTTATTTTGCTCCAAATACCCTAAAGAAAACTCAAGGTTCCTTCTGTTGTTTGGACCAGCCATTGTGTCAGAGAAAGATAGTCACACCAGTGGTGATGAGAGTCATACCCCCACCAAGCCAAAACATCATGGAGGAAAAGCTAAAAGGTTTGAGCCCCTAGACACCACTCCAATTACTTCCTCTCCTATGATCTTTTCATACTTCCAGGATGTAGGATGCTACCATTTTTGTGAGAAGATCAAGCAAGTCGAATACCATCCAGACTTAACCAAGTTGTTTGCTTGTAGCCTACAAAACCACCAAGCTAATCTAGCAGGGGTCCAATTTGAGCTTTCATCTGAAATCATTTCCAAGGCAACTGGTATACCAGATGTTGGTGAGCTTTGGTTCAAACAAAAGAAATTGGATTTGGGTTATTATGGGCCTTATTTGAAACCCACCTATCAGCAAAACTGCAAGGCTATTTTTCTTTTTTCTTATTTGCTAGAGAGGTATGCAGCATTAATGAGGCAGATTATCAGTTTTTTCACATGTGAGGGAAGGTACTCCCGGCTCTATTCATATCATATCATATTGCCGATGCATTTTACCAAAGTCAAGATGATGAACCTACCTTATTACCTTTTCCGGAGTATTGATAAAATGGCCTCTGCTGTCAAGAGGAAAAGCTATGACCACCAAATGCCTAGCCTCTTTCATCACTCCCTAATCAAGATGATTGTCCTATACCAGCTAGAGAAACAAGGTATATCTTGGGAGACCTTCATCTCACATGATGTGTTTGCAAACCCCCGGGCCTTCATCCATTAGAGCTTGCCTTCCATTTCACAACCATCTACCTCCACACAGCCATCATCTCCCCATGTGCCTTCTCCATAAATAATTTCATCTATTACCTCCTCCCCTAAATTACCAAATGAAGGGGTTAACAGTAGCCCTAGTGAAGGGAAAATAGGATGCAACAGTGAGGAAGAACATGAGACAGATAATGATGAACAAGGAGAGGACAGTGAAGAAGAAGTTGATGAAGAAGAAGAAGAGGATGAAAATGAAGAAAATGATGAAGTAAGCAGCCACGATCATGAGAAAAGCATTGAGAAGGAAGATGATGTAGAGGAATAAGAAAATGAGGAAGAGGAAAGTGGCCAAGAAGAAAGCAGCAATGGCTAAGGGCAACAAGATGATGAAGAAGAAAACAAAGGCAGCCACAAAGATGAAAACAGTGAACATGATGATGAAGAGGAAGATAACAATGATGAGGAAGAGGAAAACAGTGAAGAAGGAGAACAACCAGATGAGGAAGGTAGCTATCTAGGTGCCCAAGACAGTCCAAGAAAGAGTCATGACAGTCATGACAATTGTCACGACTTTCTTGACAAAAATCAGTCCATAGAAGACATAGAAAAATCGAAGCAGAGTGAAGGACAAATTGATGTCAACATTGCCTTTGAGACTCCCATGATTTCCCCTCTCTCATGCACTTATCATAGAGGGAAAAGGAGTGTGTTTGCTGCCTCTAAAAGGCAAAGGGCCACCTCCTCACAAAATACCAAAGCATCGGACAAAGGCAAAGAAAAAATGAAGAGTGTTGAGCCAAAGGCACCAGTCAGGAGGAGCAAAAGGATTAAAAAGGCTTCTCAAGGCCCTCTCTTTGTTGATCTAGACAGTGATAATGAGGACCAAGGGATAAATACAAAATTTCTCCTCCTAGAAAAGAATTTTGAAAGGGCACAAAGGGTCATCTACTATTATAAACAAGAGCACAAACATTTCAAAGAGGTAAAGAGGGGCCTTGCCTTGCAGAAGAAAATGGTCAAACACTATGCAAGGAAGAGCATGATTGCCAATGCTAAATTGAGGCAAGCCCTCCTAGAGCTAGAAGAGCTAAAAAGGTTCAAAATTCATGACTGCCTCGGGATCTTGGCCGATGCTTCCCAGCAGGTGTCTAAAACCCCTTGAGGGGTCTACCCACCCATTTTGAAGAAAATCCGGAAACTTTTTGTTTTTTCCAAATTTTGGCCCTTAGGAGCGCAGCACCCTAGGCGCTACGCTCTTTTTTGGGGCATCCTCAGCTACTAAAGTTTACATTTTTGGGTTTGTCATGTCTCCAGCAGTCTCCCCAAAAAATTTCAGATCATTTGGAGCATTTTTGCCCCCTCAAAAGGTCAAAAAACATCTCAAAAATGACCTTTCTGCCTCCTTTTCAGACCTGGCGCTATGCGTTGAGCAATAATGGGAGATTTGGTTTCTGAGCAAGTAAATGGCATACACTCAGCACAACTCAAGTATTTCTGGAAAGTAGACTCTTCAAGCTTTCCAACGAGCCATCACAAGCCCAAATCCGATGCCTGGAAGGGGTCCAAAACTCAGCTGCAACAGACCCCAATTTTTGCTGATATGGAGCTACGCACATAGATAGATTTTTTGCAAAAAGTCAACAAAAGACACTAAGTAATGGCAAATTGGTTTTTTAATATTTTCTTATACGAAACACTCCTGATTTGATTGGGGGGTTATGTTTTAGTGTGTTTCATTTATTTTCTTATCTCTTATGTGTCTTGGGCCTTGCATGGTCATTAAACACATTTATGACATTTATGGCTAAATTAGGGTTTCTGGAAGCCTCTTAGGGTTTCCACCTCCTCATTTGCTCCATAAATAGAGCATGAGGCTCTTGTATATTTTGTTGGATGTTGATGACTTATGCTGAAGTAATACATAGTCCCTTGAAGTCTTTGATGAGAAATTGATCTCTTGGAGCTTATGCATGATCTGATTCACTTATTGATGGAGAAGAATTGTTTGCAGGATCCATAGGTCTGGTTGATGGTGAAGTTTTCTCTTGTTAATGTTTTCTAAGTTTCTCATGTGTTTTCCATCCATCTATGCTGTAGTAGGACAAAAAATTTAGACTAAGATATGCTTGTTGATGGCACCTTAGATCTGTTTGTTTCTTTCATTGCCTAAATGTTTTCTTCTGCTTAAGATATGTTAGAGAATTCATCTCTTGCTCTCTAATAAGTTTTTGGCTTGTCTATTTTCTTGAATGATTTAGATCAGTTAATATCAATTATGATTTATGGCTAGCCCTGCATATTGTTATCTCTAAAGTACTCTGTTCTTGAAATCATCTTTTGAAGCAGCTTTGCCTATAGTTCGTCAAAGAATTCTATCTTAATCATGCTCTTTGCCTTTACTTAGCTAAAATTGTCTCAAGGAACTTTCATAGTTGTCACTGTGGATGCTAGGGTTTTTCTCTTCTTCTATGGTTATAGTTACTTGTGCAACTTAAATGTTTTTCCTGCTCTTGATGATAAAATCCTTGAAAGATTAAATAAGTTTTTTCCTTTCTATGTTTTATCTGAATGTTGTCTTGGTTGATTATTTGTTTTCAGTTTGAAATCAAATGGATTAGGTGTTGCTTAACCCTTTGACTCTCTTGCTATGGTTATAAATCTTCCAAGTCTCTCAGTTTACAAGTATATAAAGGATTCTATTTTTTCCCTTTATTAGGTTGTTGTTCTCAAATTTAATGTCCATCTCATGATCCTTCACAACCTTAAAGATCCACCAACCAAGTTAAATTGTCCTGCAAATGCTTTTGACACCATTGATGAACTCATTCATGACCTTGTTTGGCTCCATTGCCCAATGACTTAACAATCTTCCTTGTTTTCTATCTAAATCTATTTGAGCATCATACTTGAGCAAAAACAATCAAAATACGCTGCACTTAACATCTAGCCTAAAATCAACCCCAATCAGCAAACAAGTTCACATCTTTGCACCTACTAGAGAGATCCCTCTCCGAATCTAGGAACGCTAGGTCCTTGGATTCCAAATCTTGGTTTGATGCTACCCTGTACCTTTGTATCTCAATCAATTAGCAAATTACGAGGAGCTAACACGACTGAGGTTTAGAGAAAGATAAAACTCTCTTTCCTCAGATCAAAACTTTGTTGCAGATCAACAATGTCAGATATTTGTCTATTCATGCCCATAAATCATATTTCAATAGTAAAAAATATACATATAATGCCAATGGTAATAGGAGTAAGGATCTTATCGAGAGATTCTCCCTCTGAATGGGAACCCACTTTAGTCATCTTCATTCATGCCATCAACATTTCTATAATGTTATCGTGCATCAACAGATCTGTTAGATCATAAATTCAAACATATATCCATCATGGTCATAACATGCTAACATCAACTACTTCATCATGGCATCATGACATCAATCTTTCATCAAGGGTTAGTGTCACATAGCTTAATAGGAGTATACTACAACATTACTTATAACTCAATCAAGTCAGAGCGTTCAGTTTTACCATATGCCATAGTTACTAAGCATGTCAAAACATAACCACAATTAACAAAAGATCCTGAATAATATCATTGTTATACTTCTATCATCATGGCTACTATGTTTTTCACAAAAATTATCAATAGCATCAAGCTACCATCTACTAGAGTCAAGGTGTCGTCCTTCTTAATGGGATCAAGATATCCAAAATGATAGGAGTTAGCCAAACATCAAATATACCAACATATCAGAAATCAATATCAAGAAGTTCATTATATTTAAGAAGTAAGATACTTGTTCAATATTAAGTGCACCATTTCATCATAAGAATCATGAATCCAAATCACTTTCATATGCATGAGCCTTTTGTGAAGAAGACATTCTCATCATACGTTAGGGCTTACCTTTCCATTCAATATTACCACTGAAGCATAACATTGAAACAATATACTATGCATACCTTGTAGTATTCAAATACCTGTGCACCTTCTTATTTTATATAGGCAACTTGTAGCACATTGTCACATTTTCGTCAGGTGCCTATTTACCTATTCCATTGCTAGTTCTTCTCTTCCTGCACTAGCCATGATCCTTAAGAAGGATTCACTTATCATATCTCATCAAGAGGTTAGAAAGATCCAAATACTCAAATGTATATGCAGGAAGCATAAGTAATAAGCAAAACAATAATAAGATCTATAAGTCTTGTGAAAATTCGGTAAACCAAATCCTATTGCAGTAACTGATGTTAATTATTCTAATTGTTTAATTAAAAAAAAAAATTACTTGCAGTTTCCTACGACAAATATCGAATTAAATACACTGCAACCTTCACAAGTAAAATATTGTAGAAGAAATAAAAACATTGGATGAAATAGATGCACACATACAAAATACACCATTATTTTTGGACAATGTCCCTAGAAAAGCCCAACTCAAGAAAACCGATGCAGAAACTGAGGGTTTTAATATTATGCAATAGTGAAAATCTGAGTACAAACTATGGATGCCTAAACTGACAATCCAAACAAAGATAAACTGGAAAAAATAACTAGTGAGGAAATTCCTCACTCCACAAATGAATCTGACACTGACCTCAGCTTGAAACTGAGTCATCCCTTGTTGCTTCTATGCAGTCTCTGCATCACTCTACGCAGTCACTGTGTCCATATCGGAACTGCATCACCTCTCACTGTCTCGTAACCTGTTGTCTGGGAAACTGATTCTCCTAGTCTCCAGAACCTCTACCCAACTTTTGGCATTGCATCTCGCCTTCTCCCCAACAAAACGAAATTTGCCTCTAGAGGGCATTGTGTTGCCTCTGCGCTACCTCACTGTGGCACTCTGCCTCTCTGCAAATGTACTCGCCGGATCTGGAAATCTTCCTTCAACTTCACTATCTCTTCCCCTCTCACACTGCTTCGATCTCACTGAATCACTTCCTGCAACACACAATTGCTACTCTGGAAATTTATTTCTCAGCAAAATCAAATGCTCAAATGATTTGGTGCATCTTCTCCAAGCCCCATCGACTTCTTATAATCCTCCGTTTAGACTTCCACGACCATGATTAAATCTTAATCGATGGCTAGGATTAACTAGAAATCGATAAATGTACTTTTTTAGAACATTCTCACCAAGACTTAATTAATTGTGATTAATTAATCATATTCCCTAAGTTTATACTTAGGAAATATTTAAAAACTAAATAATCGATCTAATTAAGTCATCTCTAGGTGGAATTTCCAGAAACGATTTCTAGGTTTTGGAGAATACGTATTCTAGCCTCTATGCCAAATCTCATGGTTAGAACACATCCAATGCTACAAAAACTAACACTCCCTCTTAGAGAGGAATGTGTTCTAGTGTTGTAACCCACTGAAACAACACTCTGTCTCTGCATCATCTCCTGTCACGCTGTTAATGTCTGGCTATTACTTCCCACCAATCATTGGGAAAATCTAATATGCGCTGCATTTGTCCTGCTGCTGAACTATTGCCAACACTTCATCTGAACTACAGCTTTTTTGTTATTGCTATTGCAACATCTACAACTCCCTCTCATCTGCCACTGTTACCACTGCAACATCTGCAACTGAACCATATGTGTTCAGTATGATGCATCTGTAACCCAAGATTTAACTGCTACTATCTCTACGTTGTGACTGAAGCATCTGTGTTGTTACTAACTCTGCACTGTTGCCAACACTACATTGCGTTGCCCAGTGTATGACCACTACTAGCTACTGCATCTGTCCCTATGGCATCTGACTGCACCAACTCCCACTGGTCCATCCTGCTACTGAATATTGTGGGCTCCCGTAGCAAGGTATTGATTTAAGAGGTGGACCTCCTCAAAAATCCTCTCCAACGTGTAGGTCTCTGGGGCTACAAAACCAAGTCACCCCACCTCACTCCTGGAGGGATGTCTACAAACATGGAAAATCTTCCTTCAGCCTGGAGGACAGCCTATCGATCTCGGTTGAAACTGCATGTTGGTCTTGCTTATCCTCCTTGTCTTTCTTCTTGAGAGGCCACTAAGTGTTGTAGTGGCTTAGCTCGCCACACCTGAAGCATTTGACCTTAGACACATCCTTCTTCTTCCTACGCTACCCCTGTCCCTGACTGGGACCATTCGATGCGAGGGCCACATTCTCCTCTTCCTTTACCTCCTTCGATCCATTATTGCTGCTTCCACCGCTGATGTGGCTCTTCATCAGATCTCGCCTCAACTCCTGCTGCAAGTTTGCCCACATTTTATACCATCTTGGCAATGTTTCTCTGCCCAAAATGCTTTGGAAAACCACTTTCCACTCCTCGGAAAAATCCTTGAGGGCTACTCGTACCAACTTTGTAGGTTGAGGCACTAACCCTAAAGCTGCCAGCTCATCTCGGATCAACTAAATTATGGTATGGAAGGGGTCTATGCATGTCCAGCCATAGATCTGCTCTGCAAGAAAATATTGGTTGCTCCCTCTGTCTCTAGTAATCCTCGATCTAGAGAAATCGGATTTCTTTGTCGCTCTTTTAGAGAAATCGATTTTCCTCAAGAGATTGACCCTCTTTGGCCAAGGAACTACGCTGCCTCTAGGGGTTTCGAACAAGCTCACGTAGAGCAGCGAACCTCCTTTTCTTCTTCTGCAACTGAGCTCTCCGGCTTACAACTTGCGCTCTAATACCATGTGAAATTCAATAAATCGAATCCTATTGCAGTAAGTGATGTTAATTCTTGTAATTGTTTACAAGCAAACAATTTACTTGTAGTTTTCTACAACAAAATATCGAATTAAATACACTACAACCTTCACAAATAAAATGTTGCGGAAGAAATAAAAATGTTGGAAGAAATAAATGCACACAAAAAAAATACACTGTTACTTTTGGACAATGTCCCCAAAAAAACCCAACTCGGGAAAACCAGTGCAACAGTTGAGGGTTTTGTTATTGTGCAGTAGTGAAAATCTGAGTACTACTAGGGATGCCCAAACTGGCAATCCAAAAAGAGATAAATTGCCAAAAAATAACTAGTGAGGAAATTCCTCACTCCACAAACGAATCTGACACTGACCTCAACTTGAAACTGAGTCGTCCCTTGCTGCCTCTGCGTCACTCTACGCAATGACTGCGTCCCGCCAGCTCGGAACTGCGTCACCTCTCACTGTCTCAGAAACTAATTCTCCTGGCCTCTAGAACCTCTGCCCAGCTTTTGGCACTAAGTCTCGCCTTCTCCCGCGCAAAACAAAATTTGCCTCTAGATGGCACTGCGCTTCCTCACTGTGGCACTCTCTGCCTCTCTGCAAATGTACTTGCCGGATTTGGAAATCTTCCTTCGGCTTCACTATCTCTGCCCCTCCCTCACTGCTTCGATCTCATTGAATCACTTCCGACAACACATAGCTGCTTCTCTAGAAATTAATTTCTCAGCGAAATCGAATGTTCAACTGATTTGGTGTATCTTCTCCAAGCCCCATCGACTACTTCTTATAATCCTTCGTTGAGACTTCAACGACCACGATTAAATCTTAATCGATGGCTAGGATTAACTAGAAATTGATCCATGTACTTTTCTAAAACATTTTCACTGTGACATAATTAATTTCGATTAATTAATCATATTCCCTAAGTTTATACTTAGGAAATATTTAAAAACTGACTAATCAATCTAATTAAGTCGTCTCTAGGTGGAATTTCCATAAACGATTTCTGGGTATTGGAGAATACACATTTCTAGCCTTTCTGTCAAATCTCGTGGCTAGAACACATTCGATGCCACAAAAACTAACAAATCTAAACAAACATAAAGACATAGAGAAGCATCATAAATCAAAAGTACTTATTTTCAATGAGAGGTGATCATCTTCATCTTGAACGAGCCTTAAAGAGCCATCATTGTCCATTGTACATGTAATACCTTAGATTTCAACAATTTCACCAATTGTAGTACTCAAATTAAACAATTTAACCATGCAATTTAACCAAAGAGTTTATTACAATTTCATGGAAGTGTACAAATCTAATTTTATCATATAGTTTGGAGAATGAATGGAATTTCAAAGAGGATTTCAGTGGAATACCTGGCAATTGTTTGTAGCAGTTTGTAGCAATTCCTATGGTAGCAGTTACTCAAATCGACTCTACCTCCCAGCCTATCTGGGATCTACCTATACGGCCCCCAGAACTAGAGGGTGATCTTCTGGCCCTCCGTGCTCAGAATTCCAAGAACAAGCAAGATTTTCAATCAAAATTATTGTCAGGATTCCTCTCCTTCTCCTCCTCTTCGGAATTTTCCCCTTTTTCCTCTTCATGGTCTCTCTCCTTTTCTCCAAGTTCTCCTTCCTTTTATAAATTTTCTCCCCCTCTTCTCTTTCAAGTTCATGGTTAAATAGATTGGATTCACATTAAAATATTACCTTTTAATGAATATATATATATATATAAACAAACTAATTTATTTTTCTTTATAACAATTAAAAGAAAATTGCATTTTCATTATTTATATTAATGGTTCATCACATACTTCCTCCCTTCAAAAAAATTTGTCTCAAAGTTTAGGGTTTATATGATATTTTAGTAATTATTTTAGTTTTTGGTGTGATTGCACTTCAAGATTAAATTGTTGTTTGACCATTTATAGGTTTATAAATTTACTCGTTATTTTATTTTCTCAATAGAGGTTTCTCAAGATATTCTAAAATCATCCTATCCTTCATAATATCTCACGCTCCCATCATATCCGTCCTTGATAGGAATATGTCATGGCATCAGTTTTACTGACCTAACCATTCATAGACCTTAAGGGTGTCAACGTCAATTATATCGACCTGATTTCTCGGTAGGCATCCGACAGTGATCATCACACATCTAGGGGAGTGTGACTCACACAATCCTCGCATGACTCTAGGTTTTGGAACATAAACGGTGGGCAACGCCTCCACCCCTCTTGTTGGGACTAGGGTCAACACCCTATTATGGAATCTCATGGAGTCTCAATTGTTCTTGGAATTCTATCATCACGTGGTTGGTTCGAGTAATAATATTATTTGCAATGCAAACACTTGTCCATACATTATAACATATGCATCTATATATTCAAAACAATTTGTATCCAGATAACAACTCCTGTATAATGCATCCATGTTGCTATCTATGGTACAACATACTTGTCCTTTTTCAACCCAATATCAAGAAGTTAACTTTCATATCGAAATGTAATTATTCTTTTATTTTTGTCTCATTAATCATCTCGATAATATAGAAATGAAATAATTTATAAAATCTTTATCATAACTTAATGCATGATTTATATTTCGTAACAAGGTTAATCAAATACTAAACTTCATATGGGTATTCATATTTCAGCAATGTTAAGATAACATATTTCATATTGATATCCACGTACCAGCGGAGCTAAGCAAATAACATATATCATGTATCAGTAGAGTCAAGTAAACATCATATATTTATGGGTATCGATGTACCAACAAATAAAATTCATTTTTACGTGATATTTCAAAATAAAATCTGAAGTATCCAAAATAGAGAAGTTATATACAAATAAGATTTTCAGTATCCCAAAATTTAGAGCAAATCGAGATATCTTTGACATATGGCCTCTGTACCTTCCCAAGTAGTTGATCCAGGGCTATACTTGTTCCACTGGACTTTAACTTGGTCTACCAGACGAATGGTCATGTCCTTAGAGACATGCCTCTTCTATACTAATTACTAGTTAATTAATCATTATTTATGACTATTACTACTTAGATTATTTGTCTTATTTTATATATATATATATATATATATATATATATATATATATATATATTATTCATAATGTTGTTTTCTTATTGAGAAAGCTTTTTCATCAAAGCTTACGTATGAGAAAGCATGTCATCTGTTTCTTGGTCTTGTAATTTGTTCGCATTCCTCCGAATTCTAGGAGTTGTCATCTTCGTTGATACAAGATGAAAGGATCCTCCGAGCGACGCATAAAATTGTCAAATAGAATAATCGAACATAGAGATACAAATAAGTTTGTAGCTACTATTTTTTAAACTTTATTAACATATTAACCTTATAGAAGTCACAAGTTGAGACTCCAAAGCTAAATGGAGGGATGCTCAAATATTTATGATTGTATATATATAGAAACGAAATGAATTGAGACAAGAGCACAAAACACTTTTTACTCAGTTGAAGCATGATCTAAGGAATCTAAAACCAAGACTACATATGGATCCAACTAACTTTTTAATTCTTGTTATTTATTTGTCTTTTAAGTTTAATTATCTTTGATCTGTAATTTGGATCCAGAGAGACAATAATAACATATTCTTCTTTATTATGTCATTCCAGCTCATGTTCAACTTAAAAATATGGAAACCATGGAGTAGTGTTTTGCAAGGCTAACTATTAAGGTTATGTTGGAGATGGAGGAAGAGTTAATTGACTACTCTAAATATCCCTTAGTGGGAGGTTCATTTTCATTGAAGGAATTTGTTACTGCTTGAAAATGAACATGCATTCTTTTCATTGCAGTCCAACAAATTTTTTCTTGGTCTACTTGAAGTTAATTTCAAGGTTTCAATATCATTTAGTATCCTAAGTTTCAAACTAGCATATGACCATAGCCTTTTCATTTTTTTATTTTTATTTTTTTATTACATTAACTTATTTCGTCCAAACACATAATTCATTAATGGCATACCAACTTTTATGCTTCACATCAATTGTTTTCTCATTAATCCTTAAGCCTCATCTTTTCACCAAATGTATCTCATTTTTTAATGGCATACAATTATTATCTTTAATATTTACTTTTTAACATTTCCCTAATTTATCACTTGTTATTCTTAACAAATTAGGAGTTCTCACAATTCCATATAGGTCATTGCTTTGACCCTTACCAATCATGTTGCTCATATCTTTAAGAAAATTCTTCTTAATAGAAAACATCCATTCACTTTCCCATACCAAATATTCCTAATATTCCATGTCTACTTTAAGGAAAAAATTATTTTAATTTTTATATTTTAATTTTTTAATTTTGTTATTTTTTATATTTATTTTTCAAATTGACTTTGTTTTTCCACCTCTAATCATCATTGTTTCCTTTCCTCCTCTCTTAATGCATAAAATTATTACACTTGGAAATGTTGTTATTATTTTCAACTTGGGTAAGACCCTATAAATAAATTCAATAAAATGGATATCCAATGTAATCTACTTATCATTTCAAGTTTTAAGGCATCACAGAGTAGAATCGCCAAATGATACTCCATGATGTTCATAATCCATGCATATAGTTAGTCACCTAAGGAAAATTTTATAATGTGACTCTCATTAGAGGGAGAAACTATTATAGATGTTGCCATGCACATAAATTGTTTTCCAATTGATCAATTTGTAGAAATTATATAACTTATGTGTTATATATCCAAGATTCTCCTGATCACACACTATTTTAACTTCATGCACAATACAGAATCTATTCCACCATTGATCATCACATGCGGAAATTAAATCAATTGCAATGCACACATGAAACCATAAAAATTCATACACATTAACACAGTGATTTAACAGGAAAGCCTGAAGCTAAAAACCCCAACTATCTGTATATAATATATGTCATAGAGATCATGTAACAATCCTCATACAAAGCGGAACATGTCAAGCTCTCAGTACAATAAAATCGCTACACACTAATAAGGTCCGATCTAGCAAATCCATGCACCGATCTCTGCCACCTGCTAGCCTGCCTCTACTACGCAATCCTTGCTGAAGAATGGCTTTGAATGAACTCGAATCCCCCTGGCTTGCACTGCGCAATCCTCATTGGCATCTCCACTGAGTGTTGGATGCAATCAATGCATCACTATAGTCACAACTGATAGTCACACTTGCTTTTTCACCTACCTCTCCATTGGTCTCCACTGAACTGTCCATGCACTGTAGTTAACTAATGTATTCTTCAGTTGATTAATGAGTTATTATTTAGTGAATTAATTAACTAATTAATTCACACCACTCTCACTAGTGTATCAATCAGTTAGACTAGATACAACTAGCGCAACTGAGTCTAACTGAGTTAAACTGAATACAACTCCACCAACTACCTCTATAACTCCACCAAACTGTATCACATGAGTTCTAACTGAAGCCCTCATGCATTAGCTCTAGTAAACCCTCAGGAATAGCGTAATTCCTTCTGTCAGCTGTTGTGCGACATCTGTGCACTTAACTGAAGTGCTCCAAGAGAATAAGATAATGTTTAGAGTCCAAATATTATTAAGAGCTAATAATATTTGACATATCTATTTTTAGACTGGCAATCTAGAAATAGATTCTGCCTAATATGTCTAAAAATAGAAGTCCATCTATTTTTCCAACTTGACCAACCATCCACAAATAGCATCCTACAACTCATAGAATATGATCGACATGTCTAAAAATAGACATAGTCTAAAAATCAATTTTGTGCCAAAAATAGCCTATGGGCCCACTTAGTGAAGGCGACTCTTTTCACTCAGCTCATCATCTTGTTGAATCTCAACACTCCCTCTCAACAAGATAGGGATTATCTGCCACCCCGATCCTGTCTCTATGGTATTCGAATTTGCTCCTGGTGAGCGCCTTCGTCAAAATATCAGCGTCCTGATCCTCTGTAGGAATGTAAGATAGTAACATGATCTTCCACTGCACACAATCTCTGATATGATGGTACCGGATGTCAATATGTTTAGATCTATCATGAAATACTGGATTAACCGAGAGTTTAATGCAACTCTGATTATCACAATATATCATAGTAGGATTTAAGTATGAACCGAACAACCCGACCAGGATCTTCCTCACCCATATAGCCTCGCATGCAGCCAAACTTGCTGCCATGTACTCGACCTCTGCTGAACTGAGTGCCATGGATTTCTGTTTCCTGCTGTACCAAGAAACTGCTGTAGACCTGATACTGAAAATCCCTCAAGATGTGTTCTTTCTATCCATTGGGCTCTCTGCCCAATCTGCATCCGTGAAGCCATGCAGCTTCACCTCATCCGACTGTCTGTACCACAGTCCATTTCCCAATGTGCCCTTGAGATACCCCAGGACATGCTTGCCTGCCTTCCAAAAGAGCTTGGTAGGCTTAATCATAGCTTGTGAAAGCTGGTTAATAGCGTAGCATATGTCCGGTCGTGTATTGACCAAATACATGAGCGAACCAACCAACTATCGATAAACAGTGGCATCCACTACCTCTGTCGATGTAGCATCCTCTTTCCTCCAACCACCAAGAAGAGGAGTGTTGATAGGCTTGCAGCCTTGCATGTTGAACTTCTCTAGTATCTCTCGGGCATACTTGCCTTGAGACACAAACAGTCCACCCTTCTGCTGCCAAATTTCCAATCCCAGGAAATAATGAAGGAGGCCCAAGTCCTTCATCTGAAACTCCTTTGCAAGATCTACCTTGCATGAGTGTATCAACAGTTCATCACCTATTAGTATCAAATCATCTACGTAAAGTACAATGATCAACAACTTACCCTCAACCACAATCTGGTACAGGTTCAGATCCGTCTCACTCTTAGTGAATCCAAGTCCGATGAAATAACTCTCTATCCGTGTGTACCAAGCACGAGGTGCTTGTTTCAGCCCATACAGCGCTCTTTTGAGCCTGCACACATGCGACTCGCTGCTGAAGATTTCGAATCCTTCAGGCTGCTCTATGTACACCTCCTCCTCAATGACTCCGTTGAGGAACATAGTCTTCACATTCATTTGATGAATGTGCCAACCCATCTGCGCTGAGAGAGCAAGGATGCTCCGTATGGAAGAATACCTTGCGACGGGTGCAAAGGTTTCTTCATAGTCGATCCCCTCGATCTGTGAGAAACCCCGGGCAACAAATCTTGCCTTGTACTTCTCGACGCTCCCGTCAGCGTCTTGCTTCGCTTTATAGATCCATCTCAAACCTACCACTGATTTCCCTTCCGGCCTTGGGACAATCTCCCATGCACTGTTTCTGACAATCAAATCATATTCTTCCACCATGGCATCTACCCATGCAAGGTCCTCCACAGCTTCCTCGAAAGAGGATGGCTCCATCACGATACACTCTCTCATTAAAGCCATGTATCCAGTAAATCGGTCAGGTGACTATTTCTGTCTGTGCTGTGATGTAGGTGCTCATACATTTTGCGCTACATCAAGATTCAGTCGCTCAGCTTCTATAGTGCGCTTCTGCCCTCCGATGTTTGGCGCTGCATGAGTGGTTTTTTCCACTCCATGAACCTCCTCTTGTGGTTGATCCACATCCTGAGGCTCATCCTTAGGAACTAGTAGCTCCTCATCTGCATGCAAGTGTAGCTCCTTCTCAAGCGATAACTTTATGGCTTTTTCCTCATGAAATTTGATATCCCATCACACAACAGCCTTCCGACTGTCTGGAAAATACACACGATAATTGTGGGGTGTTTCTGTGTACCCCACAAATATCCCAACCTCTGCGGTCGGCTCCAGCTTCTTCCTGACATCCTTCGTCACATGAATGTAGACAAGTGAACCAAAAATCTTCAAATGAGAAATATCAGGGTTCTTACCAGAAAACGCCTCTTCGGGTGTACTCATGCCAAGTGCTCTATGAGGACAACGGTTTTGCACATAAACCACAGCTTTGCATGCCTCAGCCCACAAGTGTATGGGAAGGCCCTGATCATGCAACATCGCACGTGCAGCACCCACGATCGTTCTGTTCTTTCTCTCCACGACCCCATTCTGCTGTGGGTTATGAGGCGCTATGAGCTCTCTTCGAATTCCTTCTGCGCTACAAAAGTCTTTGAATTCGCCAGAGATGAATTCACCACCATTATCTCTCGTTAGAGCCTTCACCTGCTTCCTTAACTCTTTCTCAACTAGCGCCTTGAACTCACAGAACTTTGAATATGTCTCGCTCTTATTCTGCATGAAGAAGATCCAGCACTTACGAGAAAAGTCATCAACAAATATCGCATAATCCCTGTGCTTTGCTATCGAAGCTACTGAGAAAGGTCCACACACGTCTGTGTGAATTCTCTCAAGGATCGTCGTGGCGCGACTATCCTTCTCATGAAAGGTGGCTTTCACAAATTTTCCCAAAGTACATCCCTTGCACTGATTTGACTGCGCAAGTGTACCCTTGGGAAGCCCGGTAGAAATCTGCTGCAAAATTTTCAAAACGCCATGGTAAAGATGGCCCAATCTCCTGTGCCACAATTCGCCCTCATCTCGGCTCACCACTCCTTCTGCTTTGCTTGTCATTGCTGCGCAGCCATCTATCTGCAATTGATAAATGTTCTTAACTCGAACCCCTATCCTTCGGGTTTCACCAGTTGCCTTATTGCGCAGGAAAACCTTACTGAAGAATGCCCCTGAATGAATTCCAATTCATCCTATATTGACCACGAAATCCTTATTGGCATCTCCATCAATGTGTGGTGCAAACTCATGCAACACAATAGTCACAACTGATAGTCACACTTGCTCTTTCACCTACCTGTCCACTGGTCTCCACTGAACTGTCCATGCACTGTAGTTAACTGATGTATTTTTCCGTTGATTAATGAGTTAGTATTTAGTGAATTAATTACTAACTAATTCACACCACTCTCACTAGTGTATCAATTAGTTAGACTAGATACAACTAGCTCAACTGTGTCTAACTGAGTTAAACTGAATACAACTCCACCAACTACTTCTACAACTCCACCAAACTCTGTCACATGAGTTCTAACTGAAGTTCTCCATGCATTAGCTCCAGTAAACCCTCAGGAATAGTGTAATTCCTTCTGTCAGTTGTTGTGCCACATCTGTGCACTTAACTGAAGTGCTCCAAGAGAATAAGATAATGTTTAGAGTCCAAATATTATTAAGAGCTAATAATATCTGACATATCTATTTTTAGACTGGCAATCTAAAAATAGATTCTGCCCAATATGTCTAAAAATAGAAGTCCATCTGTTTTTCCAACTTGACCGACCATCTACAAATAGCATCCTGCAACTCATAGAATATGATCGACATGTTTAAAAATTGACATAGTCTAAAAATAGACTTTGCGCCAAAAATAGCCTACGGGCCCACTTAGTGAAAGCGACTATTTTCACTAAGTTCATCATCTTGTTGAATCTCAACACAATTTTATTATGGATTCACTCTTTAATCTAATGTCACTGACTTCTTATATTTTTTTGTGAAACTTTTGGTGTTATTTTTGTTGATATCATTATTATAAGTTGATTATGATAACTAACATTCATTATCATCATTAGAAGTTTGTAATTTCTTTCTTTTCCTGTCCCCCCTAGGTAACTATATCAATTCTATTATGATAATATTGGAGATCGGACTTAGAATTTTTCTCATGTCTCTTTGTATTCCTTTCCTTTTTTTTAATCCTATTCTAATAATGTGTTTACTACTTTACAGGGTGGTTTCTTACCATCTTAACATATGTTTCATCTATTTTGTTTTTTATTGATGTGTACTTTTAGTGAACTATACTTGTACTTTCAATTCGATTAGTTATATTTCCTCCAAACATTTCTTGAATAGTTAGTGGTTTCTTTCATCATCATTTTACCTCAAACTAGGTTTGCATTTTATGTGGTTCTATCTTACTCTACATCTAACGATCTTGTCATAATGTCCATAATCATGCTTTCATTACCATTCTTTCTCCCTTCAAGTGTTGACTTCTTTGGAACAAGGTTAGCCAAATAATCTTTATATATGCTTGAATAATCACAATGAATCATCTTATATAGCTTCAACCGTTCATATCAATGATAAATGTCCCTTTCCTAATTCACATTGTTATCCTTAAGAGTCATTTAAATTCCATGAACAATGCTATGTTGCCATATTATTTTGTTTTGGACATCAATATATCCTTACAGTTGCAAATAGGTTAATTATCCATCTCAATAATGACATAATGGTTGAATATCAAAATGTCCAATTAGTATATATTAAACTATAAAAATTTAACACTTCACTCTACTTACATATATACTTATATAATAATTAAATTATTAACATAAGAAAATGATATAAAAAAAATTGCATAAAATTCATATCACCAATAGTTATAGTTATCATGGAGTAAGATATATACATGGAAAGTTCAACATCACTTGAAGAATGAGATGTTTCAATTGCATAAAATAATTAAGATAGTTCCCATTCTAATGTTCAAAAGTTACAATAAAGTTTAATGTCTAAAGTGATGTTAATGTGTTCATTTTAATATAATAATTTAATGTAGTTCAAATTTTACTTGTACTATATACAAAATCTCAAACTTTATTGTGGAAAACTTTTCAGCTAATATCCATGAGTAAAAGTAATGTAGATATTACTAAGTTATTTATGTAGATATTATTAAGTCATTTATGTAGATATTATTTTGTTTAATTATTTTAATATCACTTTTATTATATTTTGTTTTTAAATTAATTATATTAACTTTATAATTTTTTTCAAATTATATTATTATTTTATTTGTTCACTTAAATATAATTTGTACTTAATTAAATTTTTCTTGATCAATGCTTTACCATGTATACGTATATAAGAGTGGTATATGTGTTAAGTACCTAGCTTGATATTTCATTATATCTCGGCGATAGAGAAATGCATTATGATATTCAATTCGTTACCCTAACTCAGATATTACCCTGATATTTATTAAAATTATCACTTGACTTGTTAACCTATTTTCATAATTGACTTTTTAATCTATTTAGCTATTCTCAATACTAGCAGGTATGTATACTAGTGCGGTGTATGCGATGTATGCATACATAGCTACCATATGCATACGTCGTATACATGCTAATACTCTTTTGCTCATAAATCGAAATGGGTCTCAATTGTTAGATTTAATAAATATAATTTCGTAAATTCAAGCTCACATACTGGTATAGGTTTTTTTTTTTCTTTTTTGCCATTATTACCTGCAAGCAAGTCTTACTAATGTGTGGTATCGCTCCTCCTTGTCCTAATGTAGTGTGATCTATCCTGATGTGTAAAAATGCATGGGTCTTCATAAGTCATAGTATTACTTCATAATTTTATTCTATTCGAAATAAACTTTTAACCTAATATATATATTACGCTGAAGGCGTTCTATTATGAGGTTCTAATAGTGGACATTGTAGAGATTCGTCGTCTTCGACACAATCTCTGACAGGTATCCAGATAATGCACTTTAACTTCATTAGCTGCTTTAAGTATGAATTGACATACTATCTAGTCAGAACGAAGTGGCAAAGACTAGAAACTCACGGATCTGTTGGTGTGATGAGAGATCTGATGTTGATGCGAGGAGTGATCAGATCTGCTGGTGTTAGATCACGAAATATGTTATGAATATCAGTGTTTCTTCCCTACTGAAACTAAAGGAGCCGAGGTTAGCGCGTTGTTGGGAGGTATCAATTATGCTGGACTAAGTTCCTTGGCGCGAACCATCGAAACTAGCACCCATTCCGCACCAAAGAACTAGCAGAATCCATGCTCTTGCCTGGTGCTTCCAAAGCGTACGTGTGCTCCGATTATCCCAACGTATCTTTTAACCATAATTTATCTCTTTCAGCAGTAACAAGTTAAATCGATACCTGCTAAACCAGCAACAAAAACCATACCAGCTCACCAAACAGCAGTTTGTCGATCATTACAGGACGCTGCCCTGTGAATGCGTGCATCGTGGCGGAAATTCCCGAAGTGTGGACGAGAAAGAACGAGTGCAGAGTGGTGATGCTGGATGTGCACAAAGAACAATTGTGGGATTCTGATTCCTAAAGTCGTTAGTGCAGTTGTGGATTCTGATCCCTGAAGTCGTCAGTGCAGTTTGGCGCAGAGCCTGAAGCTTTCGAGGCCGATATCGCAGAAGGCTGAGAAATTGGTGGAATGTGTTATGTGGTCCCTTTACGCAGGTGGCTGCTCGATAGCTGAGATCACGAAATGGACTCAACTATAACACTGAAACCGTAGTGGTATTCCAAAGGGTAACCGTCATGTTACCAGACCTTGTCTTGTATTTCTCTCTCTGGAGATGCTGCAGGAAACTAAGTTTGGAGAAGCAAAGCTCATTTACATCTCAATACATCTCAATTGTCTGGTCGCCCAGTCTGTTTATCATCGATCACATTCATTTTCAGTACAATGGATTTCTGTTGGGCGTTCTTTTGTTGTCACTTTCCTTTTTGAGCGAGGGGCAGGATTTCATGGGTGGATTGGTCTTTGCTATCTTGCTATGTTTCAAGCATCTATTTCTAATAGCGACTCTCGTGTATTTTGTGTATTTGTTAAGACATTACTGCAGAGGTCCTTATAGGATTGTGAAATTTTTCACATTGGGAATGTCAGTGCTTGCAATCTTTCGTCTCGCATTTGGGCCTTTTATTTATTATGGACAGGTACCTTTCCTTCCTTTCTTGCAATGTTGTTCTAATGAGAAATAATCATATTTCTGTGGCATCTTGTTGTAGAATTGTTAGTCGTGGGCGCGGAAGATTTTTTGGACAGCGCTGGAGTTCCTCCAATGTGTGGGTGACGTGGAAATATTGTGAGTAGCCATGGATTTTTATGGTGGGGTCCAACATCATTGACAGCGCTTTCGTCATTTAGCCATGGTTAAGCGTTGAAGCCGGGAATGTGAGCCAAAACAATATTGTTAACCACAAGTTGTGTGTCTTCCTCGTGCAACTGCACTGTGAAGCAATTTGAGGGCGTTGTTTCGAGTGAAAGAGTTAATGGGCCCATTGCATTATAATACACTTTTCTTTATCTTATGATTGTAGGTCTCCGCAACCAAAGCTCCCCTTTGTGGTTGAGAGGCATAGCTTTGTCAATAGTTGTGTTTACCACTTTAGCTTCCATCTGAGCCATAAGCAAGTCTGTTGTTCTATATAGAAGATATAAAGAAACTCAAATATTGATTGGCTTCCATTTTCCATATATTTCGCTCTTATCGTTCCCTCGGCGTTCATTTACACCTTTGAGTGAAAATGCTAGTATATCTTCTTTATTGTACCAAGGATCGTTTGGCCTTGGATGCTAGGAGAGATGCATTTGTTATAAACACAACATACTCATATGCCTCCAAGAGTTTAGTTTCTCATGAGAATACTAGCCAACCATTTTGTCGATGCCATTCTCCAAGACATTCTCGGGTTATCTACACTTGTGCAAATGGAAGGAAACATTTTATGCGGTTATCTCCCTTCGTGTTTTATTAAGCCTTTTTGGAAGGAGTTGCTTTTGCACTACTTTTGTTTCTATTGCATGACTTTGTACTTGAATCCCACCGACCTATTTTGGTACCTATTTTGGTTATTTGTAGACATTAATATGATTTATTTCTTTAGCAAATAGAGAACTAGTTGTAAGCAACTCATAGTAACAAAAAGGATTGTTGGTAATCAAAAGTAACTTCCGTGAGAGCTTTGACATGAAATCGAAATGTGATGTCATCTTGGTAGCCATCTTTTTCCAGAAGATCTATTTGGAAGAATTGATGGCAACCCCAACATGCACCCACCTCAAAGTCAAATGAAAAGCTTCGCAAAATACTTTGGTGCGGACGACTTCGATGTGGCATCTCAATGCCATATTCATAAATAGATGGTTCCGTATTTCCTTCAAGCATCTCCATAAAAACTGATGTGTTTTCCCTTTGAGGCAGCACTACCATTAGGATATACCTTAAGACGCCAAGAAACACCAGATGCAAATAATGTCTCAATATTGATGATTTCTTTGCTGACATCTGTTACATTATCAACTTCAGAATCACGAGTGTAGTGATCACGAGTGCAGTGAAAATCTTGTGGCTTAGCTTTAGTCAAATGTGATTTAAATTTTTTTTATGACAAGCTCCCCATGTTCATAACGTGGTGCCACCTGAAGTATACGACAGAGCATTGGTTCTTGAGCAATAAGATCACTTTTGGGGATTTTGTTCAACTGATTATCAAGTCCCTGTTTCTGCAAGCTCCATCTCCTTTCTGAAAGAACCCTTTTGTGTTGACAGTGCCAGACGTTTTCATTTAAGTTGTTCCTCGATTTTTATTTTTATTTTTTTTTCTTCTTCATACGCCACTAATTGCTACCACTTTGTCTTCAATATGGATTTAATATTATCATCAATTGCTACCACTTCCAAAGAGAGTTCCTTCTCAGTATCGTTAGTAGTTTCTTTGCCTTGCAGCTTTCAAGTTGTGAAACCAATAAAGGTGTACGACAGTGGGGGCACTGTGGTTTTTTCTCCAAAGGCCAACGTTGGATACATGTTAGACAACTCAGCTTCGAGCAGCAAGGACACAGTTGCGCATCAGTAACCTTGCTAAAGCAGATAAATCATTTAAAGATTTCGGCTATACTGGAAGAAATCTCGCTTCCGATTGTAGGGAGACTCCGTTCATCGCCAGTTTTGAAGACAATCTTGCCGGAACTTCCACTCTAGGCAGTCGCAATCCGCTTGTCGTCTGTGTCACTTACCAGCGCTACCACATACAGCTGCGCCGACCTATCGTGATCGATGAAAACCAGAAGACTCACTGTCCAGCCATCATTTTCACGGCCGTCTGTCGCAGAAATTTCATTTTCTGTCGGACTCCCCTGAGGCGGGGCAAGTGTCGCAAGACGATCGGGCGTCAACGGAGCAGCAGCATTCAATTGAACGTTAATATCGTTGTCTTGGTTAGAACTCGATGACGCCTGTAGACGACTATCATTGTCTTGGTTAGAACTCGATGACGCCTATAGACGACGATTACCATGATGATGACTTTGAAGCCTCCGTCGACACCGTAGCCTTAAGCCGAACAAAACATCTGTGAAATGGACATAACTCGGCTCCAGAATTTGCGAATGAGGGCCGGAGACGGAGGAGGCCAGACGAGCAGCATTCGAACTTCTGACGTCTCGAGTGTTGGAGCTCGGACCTCTAGGATTAGTGGCGGCCATTGACGTTGAACTATAAATATCAATTTCATTCCCAGGAAAAGAGAAACTGCCAAAATTGATGCCAACTTATGACAAGTCCCGACTGTCTGACTACCTCTATCTGGCCTCTTCAAACCTCAGTGCTGAGGAAGGACGAACTGATTTAGAACCGCCATTTCCCTGCCAATAGTTTTTCCACTATTCTGTAAAGGCTGGGCCTCCATTGACGCGAATTTCAGGGCTTGATGCCAATAGTTTTCCCTCTATTCTATAAAGGTTGGGCCTCCATTGACGCGAATTTCAAGGCTTCATGCATTTCCATACGTGTTTGTTCCCTGTTGCAGATTGCAGCACCCAAACTCCATCCATTGGTTTTTGGTTCCCTTTTGTTCTCCACTAACTCCACTTTCAGTAAGAAAGAAAGAAAGAATTTTTAAAGTCCACGAGGCTAAAATAGCCTATGGGACAGATTGCTTCTCTATCTGACTCTTGTATTCGGCCCTTTTCCTGTGAAGTTTTACAATGACCACTCCTAGCTTATCGACCAACTCTTCGCGGAATAAATTATCCCAAGAATTCGCTGCCAGAATACCTGCATTGTTTTCCCTGATGTCTTTGAAGGCCTCACATTCTAGAATGAAATGTTTTTCTGTTTCCACTTTTCCGGAGGAGCAAAAAATACATACTCTTTCTTCCCACATTTCTTTTGGCCTTTTCCAGCGCCCTGTTTCACAACGGAGTTGATCAGAATTAGTCCTTAATTGAGCAATAAGAATTTTAGATCTCCAAGAAATATTAGCCCCTATGTACGCCTTTTGTTGATGGTTATGTGTGGGGTTAAACTCTTCAATGTAGTACTTCTTCTTTCTCTCTAGCTCTTTCATCCAAGTATGTTTGTGGAATTTATCCATAAAAAAAAGTTTTTATCTCTTTACTGTTTGTAGGACACATGCTCAAGCAAATACCCCATTTACTAAACCATTTGTTATTTTGCCGCATCCAAGTCTTTTGTGCACAATCTATCACTAATCACAACCTTAGGCCATCTACCCTCTTCCATTTGCTCAATTTTTTTCAGATACCTTATGACTCGCGCCATAGCAATTGCTTCAATAGGAGCAGCCCCTGTTTCACTTAGCAGGATAGCATAAGGAACTGCACTTTTAATTTTGAATTTGTTTGTAATCAAATGTTTCTGAATTTTCTCAATTTGTTTCCACTGCATCTTGGTTGTGCTGCTGGCCCACAATTCACAACCGTAGAGAATCACCGGAATCACTAGAAGCCCAAAAAGAGTTAGAGTGGTTTTCCAGTCCCACAGCTCTGCCTCTCTACACCTGTTTTGAAGAGCGTAAAATGCTTTCCAACCCACTAAAGTTCTTTTCTTTCTACAACCATCCCAACTTAAGTTTCTGTTGAAGTCAATTTGAAGGTATTTGTAGTCTGCAACTTCTTCTAGAATGCTGCCTTCAAAATAGAACTTATGTTGGTTATGCTTTCTTTTGTTAGAGAAAACCACTACTTTCGTTTTGCTAATATTGACTTGCATCCCAACCCTTCTACAAAAATGCTCAAGGGAGCGTAAATGCTCTTGCAAACCAAGAGCCGATTTAAAAATCAATATAAGGTCATCTGCGTACAAAAGAAGCCTGATAACGAACTTGCCCAAATGGATATAGTCACCCCCTTGCAAATTTAGCCACTCTTCAAGCTTGTCAATATATAACCCAAAAAGGGTAGGAGATAATGGGCAACCTTGCTTGACCCCGATATCGCTTCTAAAACTTTCAAAAATGCCAGCTGAAGTTCTGATTTTGACTTTCACCTCTTCATACAACCTATGCACAGCTGCTCTCAAATGCTTGGGAACCCCGAGTTTCTCCATTCTGCCCCAAAGCTTATCCCTAGGAACCGTGTCAAAGGGTTTTCTGAAATCAACAAAGCAACAGAAAACTTCTTCCTTTTTGTCCCAAACTTTTTCAATGATGTGCCTTAAAGTTATACAATGATCAACTGTGGAATGCTTAGGTCTAAAACCCGCTTGCCCTTTAGCACGTTTATCTCTTTCTTCTGCCCACTTGCTGATTTTCTTTTCTAACATGCTTCCAAATAACTTTGCAAATAAGGGGTTTATCATTATGGTTCTATAGTTGGAGGGATTATTGACGTCACCGCTATTGAAAAGAGGTATTGCCATACTAGTTGTCCAATCTGTGGGGAACCCCTGTTGTAAGATGTTGTTGAAAATTTTTGTGATGTGAGGTGAAAGAATTTTTAAGCCCCACTTTAGATACTCTGCTTGGAGTTCATCTAAGTCTTTTGCTTTTCCAGCGCTCAACTTCTTGATACCCATCTCTACTTCTTGCACCGTGAAAAGTTTTGTGTCTGTGTTGACCAAGGGAGGTGGGTCAACCTTGGGATCCTGCTCATAAAGTTGTCTTGCATAGTCAAACCATTTAGAAGTTGTAATGTTGTTTTCAGTTTGCACCTTTTTTGATTGGAGCTCCTTCCAAAATAATTTGGGGTTATTTTTCTCGAGGAAGATTAGTTCTTCTCTCCTTGAAACCATGAAATCAGCTTTTTTCTTTTTTACTGTCTGCTTGTAAGCTTTGAGCTTTATGCTATCCGTGTTTGATTCCTTCCACCTTCTCCTTGCCTTTTTGCATTCCTTGTCAAACCAAGCATTAACTGGAAAGCAATTTGTTTCAGACTTTTTAATTTTTGCTCTTTTGCACTCCGCAAGTGCGCTTTGAATTAAATGTGTTAATCTGTGACTATGAAGGCCATGAGATGGGATTTCCTCCTTTTTGAAGAGCCTCTCTAGCATTATTTTGAAGGTATTACAATTCTCTGGATTCAAAAGAATTCTGCCCTTTGGGGGATTTTGTTGAACACACTGATTTTTTGACCCTAATTGCTTCTTTCCGGTCCAAGAGAAACTTAAATAGATTGGCTTGTGATCTGATTTTAAGTCCCAAATTTGATCTCCAATCAACACTTCCTCCATTTTCTCACACAAACTATGCGAGCAAATTACATAATCTATTACACTTGCTCCATTGTAAGTATTGCAAGTGAAATTACCGGACTTTTCCCATCTAGTCAAACCATTACAAATGACTAAATCAAAAGCCCCACATAGCATAAGCAGTTGTTCTCCAAAGAGATTGCAGCCTTTATCCTCTGAAATTCGTTCCCACTGATGATTACTCTCTTCTGTAAGCCAGATAGGGTCACTGTCTTCTTTACAACAAAGAATGCTAGCTTGTTCACCTGCAGTTCTAGCATTGAAATCCCCCATTATAAGGACTTCACCTATCTGAGAATATATTGCAATATCTGTTTTTAGGGCTGCAAAGGGATCTTTGTGGTCAAGCCCTCTACTTTTGTAGATTTTTGAAACTTGCGGCGCAAAATAGCATGCTGCAATTCTAATGTGATTTTCATTTTCTGATATTTTAAGCCAAACAAATTGCTTATTTGGGTCTTCTTTTTCCAGCTGAATGAAACGACCTTCTTTTTCTCTTACTAATACCATGATACCCCCGTGCCCTTTGCCATTCCCTGCTGCCTTGTTCCACACTGCTATCTTCCAGTACCCTTCAAACAAAGGTGTCTTAGACCCTTCATGCTCATGTGTTTCTATGAGGCAAATTATGTCTCTACCTTTCGCAATAGGCCCTAACCCAGGTCCTCGTCTCCATGGGTAACCCCTGCAGTTCCAACAAACTAATCTTAAGGAAACCTGGGTAAGACTTGATTGCTATTTGTTTTGACATGCAAGACTCACAGTTGAGTCCTTGTCCCTGCTTGCCCATAATGACCTTGCTTCCTCATTTCTTGCTAAAGAGTTTGCTGCCTCTTCTTTGTTATCATTTTGCTGCCTTGTTTTGGAAGGAGGTCCAAATTGCACAATCACGGCTTTACCTTTATAAATCCATGCTCTTTTTCCCTCATCCCTTGCTGCCCTAACTTTTGTCATTTCATCTCTCCTTTCCTCTTGTTGTTTTACAGTTAAATCTTCTTCTAGAAAAAACCGAGAACCCCTTAAGAGTTGCTTCTTGCTTAGAATGATATCTTTATCACGCAAGTTGGGCATGATGACTTTTATGGGCCTGGCTCTCTCACCGTTAAGCTTACCTACTCTCCATGCTTGACATGTTTGTCCTTGCCATTGGAGCTTGTCTTTCAAGAAGTCTCTTGCAAGGTCAAGAGTACATTCATTTTTCCCATACTCCTTCACCCCTTTAATAATTATGTTTGTTGCTCTATCCAGTCTTTCCTTGCTTTCTCTATCTTGCATGTTGTTAACCTGAATGTTTGTTTCTTCTTCCCTCTTAGTAGAATTGCTAATAACTTGAGCCCAAGTTTTGGAAAGTTTTGTGGGATCTCCTTTCCTCCCTTCTCTTGATGTTTCTTCATTGTTGTCTATTTGAGCAACTACTTTCCCCTTATCCTGGGATGGCTTCGCATTCATCACCTCTGTATTCTCCACTGCAAATTTCTTCATGTTTTGCACTTCCGCTTTCATGCGTTGCTATTCTGTTTTCCCTATTCGGAGAGCTTCCTACAGTAATGCCACTTGTTCCTTCAAAACTTTGTTGCTTTCTGCTAAAGCCTGATTTTCAGCTGTTATTATATGGATTGTACAATCTCTTTCTAGCTCTTTAGCTTCTACTGCTTCCAACCTTTCTTTTACATTTAAGAGTTCTTTCACATAAAGATCAGATGACCAAGTGAGAGGTGTGGATGTGAGACTATATAAAGCATAATCATCACTAATTTTTTCTTTTCCTTTGGACTTGTTGCCACATGTTTGCGAAGAAGACTTGTTTGAATGTTGTTTCTTGCGAACAATACTCTCCCTTTGAGACCTTTTTTTCCTTGTCTGCTCCCATTTTAGACGAGCTAGTTTCCTTTTTAAAATGCCCTGATATTGTTTGGCATTGACCCAAACCCACTTCCCCGTTTTCGTTGATGAGGCAATTTTCACTTGCCCTATATCATTTGTTTCCATGGGTTCTAAAGTTTCTTGTCCCATTACCATGATGATATTAAGGGAAATCAAAATCTCTGCCCAAAACTGACCCTTTGTTTTATGCTTAACTCTTCAATATCTGTTGGTCTGACCACCGAAAACTTGCTGCTCTGCCCACTGTCCACTGAAAACTAGCTGCTCTGCCCTTGCTGCTCTGCCCACTATCCACTGTCCCTGTCCTTGTCCCTGTCCACTGAAAACTAGCTACCCTGCCCTTGCTGCTCTGCCCATTGAATATGATTATGTAGGAAAAAGATAATCAAACATGCACCTGTGGGATCCATGATGGAGTTGACCAATTTGAATGTAGAGTGTAAATATATCGCATTATCATTGATATGGTTGGAACTCTTGTGGAAACATATTCTTGGAAGAAAAACTGGCGAATTTGACATAAGGAACTAGAGTGTCCGAACAAAAACGGTCCTACATGTCATGACAGATATGTGCCCTCTGTTCTTATCTGGTGATCGTATATCAATCTATAGTGTTCTGTAGCGTTTATTCTTCAACGTTGTTAAACCCGTGTGAATCCGTTTTTGTGGCCTGAACGCTGTTAAACCTGTGTGAATCCGTTTTTGTGGCCTGAACATTGTTAAACCCGTGTGAACGTTGTTACTATACTGATACGAGTGTATGAAAAGTGCAGGACGCTTGGGGCTGACAATGACCCAAATTATGCAATATATGCAATATTCCTACCTTTATGACCCAGATTTAGGGTTTTAGGGGGTTATAGAATCCGCCCAAGTTTGATTTCGAAACCTGCTCAGTTCAGAATTAAATGATTCTTAGTTCAGAATTATGAGTTGAGAGAATTATAAAGATGATTAAAGAAAGGGACTAAGGTTCTACAGAGTTTGAAACTAGCTCTGATACTATTTATAATATTTTAGATTTCTACAATTTTACCTATTCAAATTAAACAATTTAACTAAAGAGTTTATTACAATTTTATAAAAGTGTATAGATTTAATTTTATCATCTAGTTTAGAGAATGACTGGAATTTCAAAGAGGATTTCAGTATAATACCTGGCAATCGTTTGTAGCAATTCTTGTGGTAGTAGTTACTCAAACTGACTCTACCTCACAGTCTATCTCGGATCTACCTATATTGTCCCCAAACCTAGAAGGTGATCTTGTAGCTCCATGCCCAGAATTCCAAGAACAAGCAAGACTTTCAATTAGAATTATTGTCAGAATTCCTCTTCTTCTCCTCCTCTTCAGAATTTTCCCCTTCTTTCCCTTAAGAATTTTCCCCCTCTTCCTCTTCAGGACCTCTCCCATTTTCTCCAAGTTCTCATTCCTTTTAGAATTTTTCTCCTCCTCTTCTCCTCCAAGTTCATGGTTAAATAGATTGGATTTTCATTAAAATATTACCTTTTAATAATTATCTAAGATATACATTAAAATATTCCCTTTTAATATATATATATTAATTAATTTATTTTACTTTATAACAATTAAATGAAAATTGCATTTTCATTATTTATATTAATGGGTCATTAAAGTACAACATAACAATGTTGCCTTCACTAATTCAACCAACTCTATCAACGACCAGGCTTAATAGAGACAATCTCATCTAGAGCTTCATCAAATATGTCACAAGTGCTTGAGCATCTTCACATTAACCATGCTAGAGTTTCTAGATTTCATATCTCTAATATTTTCTATAAACTAGCGTTTCTCTCAACCCTACCTCATAATATCCATCAAACCCTAATATACAAATTGCCAAAGATTTTCTTCAAACCCTAGAATTCTTTTAGGTCTCCACCATCCTCTTCTTGCTTCCATCAATGGTGTCATCATAGGGCTGATCTTCATGACTTTTCTTCAGCCCAACTCTGAAACCATGTTAATTTTTTTTAGGGCTATATTGTTCTTTGCTTTGATAATTGCATTTTTAGATTAATACATTAAATTCACCCCATAACATCATAACATTATTCAGATTTACATCATTATTCAGCAACATATGATATGTAGAAAGAAAAATATCATCATCATCAATGCAGAGGAACATAAAGCAACAATAGAAGAAAAACATTCACACATAGAGACACCATGATTGGTCAGAGACTAGGGAAAAACCCACTATGGGGAAAACCCTTTCAAATTTTTCTTCTTATTAGATTGTCATCAAATGATTTAGCAAAAGAGAGTACAATGATCCATATCTTCATCTATACAACTATTCAGCCAAAAACAACTACACAATATCTATGAAATGAACCCAACAATGTTTATACTCAAAATCCTAATTCTGAACCCTGTAATGTATTATCACTGTCTATGGGCAACTGTCGAACTCTACGGTCATTGAGCGAAACCTTCAGAAGACTGAGATTTCATCTTTTAGGTACTAGTCACACGAAGGAGGATTTATCCGAGCAACTATTGCTTCTTGGTCGCTTCCTTAAGCCTGACATGTGAGCGATTGGTGTCTGCAACTATGTTTCAGGAACCCTAACTCCCAGTCGCATGTATGGAGAGTTGTCTGTGTGATTGGAAGGCTCCAGTCTCACTAATGAGCGTCTATTCGTGCGATTATTTTCGAATCCTTCCTGTGTTGTGCTAGCGACTATGGCCCAAAACCCTAAATTAGAGATGCGAACTTTGGACACTGTAATTTCACCTTAGAGCGGACCTGATCCTCCGCGGACGAGCCTCAAAGCTGTGCGAGCCAAGAAACCAAGATAGAAGAGTGTCTCATAATGATTTCCAAAGGAGGTAGAGGTCACTTGTATTTATAGCCTTCCAAGGGGATCCACTTTACTTTAGGGCCGACCTTATCAAATATGCACATGTGGGCTTTTCTTCATAAATATACTTTCCCTTATCTGATTTGAGTGATCTTTAGGTCGATTTTGGTGCTCTTGAAAAGAGGAATTCAATGCAATCATTATCTCCATCAAGTGAGTTGTCCAAAGTGGAATTTGATCGCAATTGCATATTTTTAACACAAATCTTCTCAATCCTAGTGAGGAAGGAATCTATGCCTTCACCCTTTTGCATCTTGATGTTTCTCAGCTTCTCCTACAGGAACATCATCCGCTGCTTGGAAGAATTCTGATATAGCTATTCGAGAGCATCCCACATTTCCTTGGTAGTGTTTTCGCCAGATATATTTGAGACTATATTGTCTCGGACCCCATCCAGGATCATTTGTTTCGCCTTCGCCATCTCTTTCCTGTATTCCTTTAGCTGATTTTCATCCTAAGGAACTGCCACCACATTAACTAGATAGGCTTTCAGGCCATATTCATCCAACAGGAAGGACATCCTAGCCTTACAGATGACAAAGAGGCTCCCTCCAACCTATCATAATCTCTAAGACCAATTGTGTCCATCTCTGAATCTGATAAAAAAGCTCCCTCTTCGTATGCTTGGTTGTTGAATATGCTATTTGCACTCCCTTCTAGAGTGAGAAAAGTTGCCTGCAGCGACTGTCGACTGCTACTGGGAAAATCGGATTTCTAGGCTAGAAACCCTTTGAGAGAAATTCTTTGTGTGTGACTTTCTCATCCACACAACGTTGATTTTACTATTGCAAAATGTTGCAAAACCTTTCTCTGCCCAAACAAGTAATCTGCTTAGCAAAAATTACTAAGTTGTTGCTCCCTCTACCTGTTGAAATTACAAGAACTAGCACGCTGAAATTTCTTCTAGAAACCTGCACTGAAAAATCGAACTTCCCAGCAATTCACATTCCTTGGCTTAGGCTCTGTGCAGCCTCCAGAAATTTGTCCTAATGCTTCATTTGAACAATGAATTTTTTCCTTCACTTCTGACCTTCCCTGTCTGATCAAAATTGCTCTGATACCATGTGAAAATTTGAACTATCGCGGAAACTAAAAATTATTCTTCTAACTGTAAATTAATTAACAGTTTATTTTCCAACACAAAAAACGAATAATTCACATCTGCAATTTTCACCAAATTAATTTTGAGAAAGATAAACTAGAATCTGATAAAACACTGGCACACAAAAATTTGAGACAGTTTATTTGGGACAAAAATCTTCATAATAACCCAACTCAACTTGGAAAAATCTGTGCAGTAGCTGAGAGTTTTTATTATTAAGCAGCAGTGAGGTAGTGCCCAAGCACAGCCCCAAGTTGTCCAAGTTGTCAGTGATAATCTATTACAATATTCTTTGCCATAAATGAACTTTCTTGAACATTGCTTCAATATCAATAACATATTAGAATAGAATAGATATGAGATAGTTGCAAGCGACATGACTATAGAAGGGTTTCAATAACATATTAGAATAAAATAGATATGAGATAGTTGCAAGCGACATGACTATAGAAGGGTTTCAATAACATATTAGAATAGAATAGAGATGAGATAGTTGCAAGCGACATGACTATAGAAGGGTTTCTAATGTTGTTTTTAAGATATATTTGCAAAGTTTTGCATGGATAAGGGATAAACTCTCAGAGTTACCTCCAGTACGAAATTTATGAATAAATAGCCTTCTTTCTAGGTTTTCAATTACTTATGGATTTCGTTGTGGTGCAGATAATAGAAGGCATTAGGAATCTTTTGAATGTGGTTGTCGATCCGGCTACATTTGCACAGGTGATTTATATAAACGTTTCTATATTTTCTGGTCATATCAATCGTTGACTTTATATTGCAGTTTAGCCCAGTCTCTTCGATGTTTTTTGCTTCATCACACGGATACTAAATGATTGGCACAATCACCTTAAACATCTCAAATGATTTTCTAGGTTTCTTTACATGACTCTAATAGATTTGGGAGTGAACTACTATAGGAGATAACTTTGTTCTTTTATAGAAAATTCACGAGTTGAAAGATAAACTCCACCATCTTTCCCAGACTCTAGTTGGTATAATTGATTGACATGAAACAAGTTAATTGATCTTTTCAGATTAAGTTTTTAATTTTGAATATCTAATTTTGGTGTTATTAGTTAAAAAGCAATGTGATTATAACATTTTTGTTTGTAGAACACGGAACCCTTACTACTCAGTGATTTTACTACTTGATCTATGTAGGTGTGCATACCCATACCCTATCCCCTTCGAATTCTAACCTATAGCCTTCAAAGAGGAAAGGCATGTTTCTTTTTTAAGAATGAGGAACTTATTACAATTGACAGATGTCATAGAATCTTCTTCACCTCAAACCTCAACTTGTACCATACAACCTTGATAGCAGGATTAGGGGAAGCACGATGGGAATGCCGCAATGCTTAGGCCTGGAGACTAGAAACCTTCAATTAGGAGGCCAGGTTGGTAACCAGAACTGTATTTAACTGCTGTCCACAGTAATGACACTAGTCTCATGTCAGAGAGGTACGAAACACATGCTTTTAATGGTTAAACCCACTCCAATTATACTTAAATTTAGTAACTAAAAATCATATAAGTAAAAATGCAGCTATAAATATCTGAATTTAGAGATAAAAAACCTGAAAGCCCCATAACATGAAAGACTGTAATCATGTAGGTACAAATAAGTTCTCCTGGTGTTCCCAACAAGTTTTATATTGTTAAATCACATTAAACCACCAATGATTTCATCATTTATCTGTTGCTAGAATAAGTTTACATGCAAAAACTGGTCCGTTGTCCTAGTCACAGGGGACAGTCCCAGTCAATTTAACCATGCTAAATCACGTGAGGACCCCAGTTGGCAACTTTCACAAGTTTTATGGCGCTCGTAGTTTGAAGTTTGAACTCCATATGTTTAATCTGTTCTCTACGACATTCAGTTTAAACATTGTTTATATGCCCGTGTATATATGACTTTCTTTGCATTAATTTCCTCTGGCATTAACTAGTAATTTCCTATGTTGGAAACTACTTCAAATCTGAAGCCTGACTTGAATGCCTAAAGATGAAAATGCCATAGCCTGAAGTAGTAGTCTAGGATTTTTTTACATCTACTACATGCTCCATAACCAGTCAGATAAACGTTGCAGCAACTCTGCAAGGAACTAGGCAAGTTTTCGTGGAGAATTTACTTGGTAAATGAGTGATGCGTAGACTGGTATCTAGCATGAAATTGCTGGGCTGTACATGGAGATGCAAATAAGTACTTATGGATGAAAGATACCCAAACGCACACAATTGCACTACTGTAGGAAATTGGAGAAACTGCTGTTTTCCTTTTAAGTTTAATAGGAATAGGCCTGTGATCATGCCAGGCATAGAGAGACTATGCTAACTTCTTCCTTGCGTCAAGAACTTGCGGTTCCTTCTGCATTTTGATCTGAACAAAAATTCTGCCCCAATGTAGCTCAGGGTAGGTTAGGATGTCTGTTAGTAGCAGTTTTCTACCGATTTTGTTTTCAAGTGGAATTCATTAGTTGGTAGGAACATTTTGAATGGATTCTTACCTTCCCACACTGTTGGAAAAATATTTGTCTTTTAGAAAACCATGAAATTGTCAATTTAAACATGTAATTGGCCTTATTTTCCAAGGAAAATAGAGCTTAAACTTGCCTCTAGTGGTGGCTTTCTTCTTTTTTTATGATTTTGTCATCAGATATCTGTTAATCACTGCTTATGATTGGATCTTTGCTAATGGCTCCTAGTGCAAATAATTCCACTCTTTTATCTGTCTTTGCAGGCTGCACTTCCAAATATCCTGAAAAAGACAACACGAGAATTTTATGAACAGGCATTGCAAACACTTTGTCATGCAGCTGACATATGCTATAATCGTGCTCAGAAACTTGATGTTATGTATTGTCGGTCTAAACCTCAGGGTTCTATGTTTTTGATGGTAAAGAACTTAGAAAACATGCAATATTTATGTTGATGGTTTTGTTTTATACATGAAAATTGTGTTTTTGAGTTAGAAGACAAGCTAAAATCTGATATGTATTGTAAATATGAAGCTTGATCAATGCATGAAGCACATCTTGTTATTCTTAGTGTTTATTATTTGGAACAGATCAAGATAAACATTCCTTGCTTTGAAGACATAAATGATGATGTTGAATTTTGTGGGAAACTTGCAAAAGAAGAATCAGTTATAGTTTTACCAGGTACCAAATGTATGTTTTGGCATTTAATTTCTACAGACCCATCCTTCTAATGCATCATGCATGGATTTTTTGTGTACATGCAAGCAACATCATCTGTAATTGATTTGTTTTGTTCTACAGGGTCACTGCTTGGAATGAAGAATTGGATACGCATGTCTTTTGCAGTGTCCCCTTGTTTGTTGGAAGAGGCGTGGGATCGAATAGAATCCTTCTGCAAGCGACATGCCAAGAGTACACAGATTATTCAGATGACTGAAGTGTAAATACAATGTTGGGAGACGCTTCAAATGCAGGCTACTTGTTACAGATCGTGATCATCCTGACTAGATATTTATGAACTCGGGTATTGTTTATTATCCGTAGGTAGGAGAGATGAATGATATTTGTTGCATTCAGTGCAACAGATCTTATGGGTCAAAAATTCTGAACTTTCAACCCAATGACTATATTATTGATGAACAGTTCTGTAATCTTCTTGCACACATGTATTTAATTTGGTGGGGGTTTTATAGTCGTAGATTCCAGATGAACAATTCTCTGATCTTTTTGCACACATATACTCAATTTTGCAGGGGATCTATAGTTGCAACTATTTCAAGATGCCATAAAATAGGACAAGCAAGCATAATCATGTAACCAATCAACATGTTGGGTACTCTTTTTGAGGACATCTGTGGGCATTAGGATTATGGTTTATTGGGGGCATGGAGATTTTAGTATATCGGGGGCATAAGAATTATGGTATTGGGCCTTATATATTGCTGCAGCCTAGTCATCACAACCGATGTGGGATAGAAGGGAAGATATTTTAGAGTCATAAAAGCTATTCTAAGAGGCCATAGGATATGTGTATGTCATTGTTTATTAGTTCTATTTTTATTCATACAAATATGTCACAAGTGAAAGTCAAGTAAGCAAAAGTAAGTACTTTACAACCAGTCAACCATTATATTAGTAGTGGGGCAATTATTTTTGTGGACATCCTTATTGGTAATTTGGTATAAGTTTCATGCATAACAAAGAGGAGGGAGGAGAAGGCCGAGCATGCTAGGATAATCACCTTGTAATATTTCAAATTAGGAAAATACAACAAATAATAAATGCATGAACTAAACTACAACTATAAAAATCTGAACAAGAGCACAAATAAGAAAACTCCAAAATCCCGGCAATAATTCTGAGCCATTTTATTAATTATGCATGGAAAATCAAGTACAATAAGATGAAATCCATAGAACCTAGGCTTGCTATAGCATTAGGGGAATTTTGATGTTTAAAATGGGCCTCCTAAGGAAATAGTAAAATAATAGCTAAACCAATAAAATAATATTTATGAATTTGCAATTTATTTTTTTGCACCACAATCCATGTAACCATAATTAAATTCAATTCAAAAGTTGTACCAAAATAAAATTAATAAACAAATTGTATTGATTCTAACTATAAATAAGAATGTGTTTTTCAAGAAAAAATTATTATTATTGAACAACTAATGCATTTATCCTTTGTACTTAAATAACTTACAATAAAATATAAATATAAATTCATAAATTCTTAATTATATTATGTGTTATTAATTAAAATTTACATTATTTAAATTATATAATAATATGTAATTAATATACTATATAAAAATAATATAATATATTATTTTATGTATGAATTTTATATTACATATTTGGTTTATAAACATGAGACGAAATAATATATAATATAAAAATAATATAATATATATTTTATAACATTTAGATTATTTTTCATAATATTATATATAAGAATATGTAATATTAATATAATCAAATGAAATGAATTGAGTTGTATTTAAAATTAAAGAAAAAAAAAAGTATTGAAATAGATTTAATTTATATTTATAAATATAATATAAGATTTATATACATTGAAATTTAGATTTTTTTTTGCTCCAAATTATGTTGAATCTAATATAGCTTTTTTCAACATACAAAACTAATATACTTTCTCTCATCATAAAAAACTAATTTTTTTTTTTTTTTTTTGGTATTGTTATTAATATTACAGTGATATTAGTTATAGATTTGATTTATTTTAAAATTACAAGATTACATTTTTATTTATTTTGATTTCATATCTATAATATGTATGTATAGATATTAACTTATAATTAATTTGAAATTGTAATATTAAATAAAATGAGATGAATATATAATTTAAAATAAATATATGAAAATATACAAATATAATATTTATTGAAAAGTGTGTAAAGACATGAAGATTGTGTAGGGATATGCATTGTTTCTTTCAAGAAATATGAAATGAAAATAATAATATTTTATTCAAAAAGTGTGAAATGACATTTATTATGAGTACTTTATTTTATGACTTTAAATGTACTTAGATCACTACCATTCTTAACCATGGATTTTTATCCACCATTGAAAATGTGACAATTAAGTACCTTTAATTCAACCAATGCCACTTGAACCATTAGGGATGATGTCATCCCTTAAAATGTGATTGGTTCTCATAAAGTGAATTTTATATTGTACATTTTCTTTAAGAGACCCATTTTAGACCTCAAAATTCTCCTAATGCAAGCAATGCAAAATCCGGGTGAGAATTTGTAGGATTAGGTGTTGGAATTGACCCAAATCTGTAGCTTGAACTTGTCCAGAAACGTTGATGTTGACTGCTGAATGGAAAGGGTATTTCTGCTCAAAATAATGCCAAGAATACTCTGAAATTGCAGCCATGAGCTCCTCTCTTCAAACCCAAAAGTACCCAGAAAAAGTTTTGCCTATCTCTAAGCGAAAATCGAACCCACAAAGTGATGCAAATTCCTCAACTAATCAGCAATTCTCCCTTGTTATAAGAATGAGGATTTTAAGCCCAAAAAATTCCATAAAATTAGCCAGAGATTCCTCTCAATAAACCATCAAAAACCCATAAAGTGTTTGGGTTGAATCCACCAACTCCCGTTGACCCCCAACAAGTGTGAATTGTCTAATTTCAGTAGGAAACACCCCATAGTATTGATACTATTAAATTAAGCCTAAATCCACCACTGGAAATCTCTCCCAACACTAGATAAATTCTCCACTGAGGAATTCCTCCTATCTCCGACCCTTATCTATCCTCAACCTCTATTCCTCTAGCCCTTGCACAAGTCTACTTGGAGACCTCTACTCACTTCCAACTCGGACATGAGATCTCTGTGGAGTGCATCAAATTTGTACTTGAACAAGGAGGTCGTGAGAACACAAACAATCCTCTGGAATTGTAGACATGTTATCTGCCAATTCCTTATAATATTAGTGTATCCCCTTATTCTTATTGTTAGTGTATCCCCCTTATTGTTATTGTTGTACCCATGTAGTCCCCATATTGTTATCATTGTACCCCATAGAAGCCCACTATTGTTATTGTTGTGCCCTTACATTATTATTGTTATGTCGAGTCTAATTATATTGTGAATTGTTAGATTCTTATATATAGAAAGGAGGTTTTGTCATTTGAATCATCCAAGAATTGTTCATTTATGTAATGTAAAAGAGGTTTCCCCCTCGAAGTGGATAATTTTTAAGTCGTCGATCTATCTTTTCTTTTAGTTTGTGAGTTGGTTGCATAACGTTTGGCATTAGAGCTTTGGATTTTAGGGTTTCACTTTTTTCAAACAGGTCATCTTGGCATTTTCGCTATAACGTTTTTTGTATGAGGCTTTAGAAGCTGAAATTTAAACCACATGGAGATGAAATCTTGGTGAACTTCATGTAAAAATTTCATATCTTTGTTTACTATATTTTCGAATTTATGATCCAGGGAAGTCAGGGTGTTTGGAGGCTTCGAATTTTAGTCTCAAATAGGTGACCTAGGGAAAATCATCATAACTCTCATTTCAAGCATCGAACTTGAATTATGTAAAACCTGGTTGAAATTGCGCAGACTGTAGTTTTTTGTATATCAATTTCAGAGCCGAAGGTAGAAACAGTAACACGTGGCACTCCGTACAAGTTCTCTCTACTAAACCTGTCTATAATCAGGTCAACATGGGAGATCAGGCATAACTCCTTGTTGAATACTCCAATCTCAGTCTGACTTGTGGGGTTGGAAAGTAGATTCAGAGGGCCACAATAGGATTGAATTTCAAACCTAGGAGATCCGAAATTACAAAGTTACAACCATTTCAAGATCAAGCTACTAAAAGAAAGAAAAATGTGTATTTTTTTTTTAAATTGCATAACTTTTGTTTGAAAGATCAGTGTGAAGTGATTCCAAAGGCATATTAAAGCATAGATATCAGTATTGGGTTATAAAATTTCTCAAAAACAAAAGAATTTCACACCCATTAATTCCTCATAAATATCTACTATGATGCATGAAGAACAAGAATTGGAACATGATATCTCAAAATTATAGGGCCAAATGCAACAAATTCACACTCACAAAGAACAACCAAGGATGAACTAAAAGGGGACATTGATGGTTTAAAAGCAGACATAGAAGCTAATATGGATGGCATGAAAGCTAATATGGATGGTTTGAATGTAGAAATGGAAGGTTTAACAAAGTTGTTGCAATAAATGCTTCCCAGTGGTGACAAGGCAATCCATGAAAATCATGATGAGGACAAAAGCAATATGAATTGTGATTTTAGAAAGTCCAATGTTGGGTTTAAGAACCACCACATTCCAAAGATCGATATGAAGAAGTTTGATGGCAAGGATCTAGTAACATGGATACTACAAATGGTGCAATCTTTTGATCTCCATGATGTGCAACACTCACAGAAGGTATGCATTGCAACTTTATATTTAGAACCCAATCAGTTTGTATGGTATCGATGGCTTTGTTCTCGTAAACCACTTGTCACTTGGTCAATTTTTATGGAGGAAATGATAGCACATTATGAGGATACAAAGAGAAACACCTTCTTTAGCCAATTGATAAATCTCAAACAAAAGGGTTCAATGGCAGAGCACATTGAGGACTTACAAAAATTGAATATAAGGGTAGCAGATATTCTAGAGGAGCATAGGATTGATGTCTTCATAGGGACTTTAAAGGATAACATCCAACATGAAGTTCGCCTTTGTGATGCAGTTCCACTGAATGTCAATTCTAAGGAGAGGATGGTCAACTGAAATGGCCAAATAAATATGATTGTGGCCTCAGTTATTATATTACATTCCCGATATATATATATATATATATATAATCACCCCTCGCCTTCTTTTTATAATCGCAACAAACCTTTGGCGATTTAATTATGTCTCCGCGCCTTGCGAGATATCCCGACACATTATAACAAATATTGAACCTTCGGCTTATTCCGTATACACTATGCTTTGGACAAACTTTATAACAAAACTTTCGCGTCGGGCCCACCTATATATATATATATATATATATATATATATATATATATATATATATATATGTGTGTCAATAACCAATCAAATGCGTGTACCGTACCCTTTTTATCCTCCCCACACGTTTATTATCGTTCGTGCATCTATGTCCAACGTCCATCGTCCAATGTCCCCGCGCCAGATCGACGGTTCTCGTGCATTTCGCTGCGCATCCCCCGTCGGACTTTAACGCACGAAATTTCTCGTTAACAAAACCGCTTGGGACACGCGGCAGATTCCCTATGGAATTGCTGCCCGACCCATGAATATCGCTTAACGTCGAGAGGCGGTGCGAAATAGGGAAATATGCCCTTGGAAATCCACCGTGGTTTCGCTACAGTGCTTAACCAAGGTTAAGTCGGGTTTGCGCTATCCGTTTAACTCTTTAACTCTGGGTCCGCCTTTGGTTAAGGAGTGCAATTAACAATTAACAATCGCGAATTTCTTCGTTAAGCGGGATTTCAATTACCATTCAACGCCAAGGTATATCGGATTCCTTCTATGAATGGAGACTTATTCAACTGCGCCTATTCAAACAATCTTGAGGGAGACAATGACCAGAGATATACGGGATCTATACAATAGTTTAGCTCAATACTTGCATACACACAGAGTCAATCATTTCGCAGCTAAACAACCTCTTACGGTTAAGGATTGGGACAGTTCAATGACTGAATGAGCACAGAAATCGTTTAATTGGAAACAACTGTTAGCACAGAGTTTTATTGCCAAAATTTCTCTTCGTCCTTCCTCTCCCTCAATGCATCCAAGGGAATTCAATTATATACATAAACATGTGTCCTTTCGGTTCCTCTGCGAGGGCCGTTATGGAAATTCAAGAGCCTCATTACAATTATTTGAAAACTAAATAAGACAGATGGCTTTAATCTAAAGCTATTCGAATTCTACCTCTCTAACTACTCTAAGAAACAATCAGCTGAGGTATTGACACCTAGTTGTTACAATTTTGGTGGTTTCGAACCCTCTTAGCCACAACATGTGGACAAAACTCCTACATTGCTGGCTAGTGCCTAATGCCCTTGCATCAGACTCCTGAGGGCAATCTTCTTCATGGGCTCCTGTCCATGAGCTCTTCCAGTGATCTGCCTATCTTCTGCAACATTCCTTCAGTCATCCAAGTGACATCTTCCTCTGGTTTATCCTTCCATTTGATCAAGTACTGAAAGTACTCTTGTCCTCTGGTCCTTTTGAACACTCTCTTGTCCAATATCTTCTCTGGTTGCAATGGCTGAGCTGGAGGTAGCTGTTCTTTCCACTCAATTTGTTCCTCTGCACCATCATTTTCATACTTGTACAAATATGCAACATTAAAAATGGGAGATATTCCAACATCAGGTGGCAATTCAATCTCATAAGCATTTGCATAAAACTTTCTAAGTATCTTGCATGGCCCAATCTTTTTGAACTTCAATTTGTTGTATTGTTTCTTTGGGAACCTCTCCTTCCTCAAGTGTGCCAAAACCAAGTCTCCTACTTCAAAGTGAACTTCTTTTCTACTCAAGTCTGCTCTATTTTTGTATTTGATGATGTTGCCTTGTAATTGTTGTTTCACTTGTTCATGTATGGCCTAGATCTCTGAAGAAAATTCCTCACCATCTGCACTCCTTAGCTCTCCTCTTCCCAGATTTCTTAACTCTAATATTCCTCTGGGGTGCATTCCATAAACAATATGGAATGGGCTCTGCCCTGTGCTTCTGTTTGGTGAATCATTATATGCATATTCTGCCTGGGGCAAAATATGATCCCACTGCTTGGGATGTTCTCCTGCAAGACTCCTCAACAAATTTCCCAAACTCCTATTCACTACCTCAGTTTGTCCATCAATCTGGGGATGATAAGATGAGCTGAAACTCAGTTTAGTGCCAAGTTTCTTCCATAGTGTCCTCCAAAAATGACCCACAAATCTGGTGTCTCTGTCTGAGACAATACTCTTGGGCAACCCATGCAATCTAACAACTTCTTTGAAAAACAAGTTAGCAACATGGGTGGCATCACTAGTTTTATAGCATGGAATAAAATGTGCCATTTTGGAGAATCTGTCTACCACAACAAAGACTGCATCATTCCCTCTCTGAGTCTTGGGCAATCCTAGAACAAAATCCATACTCACCATGTCCCAAGGCCTGTCTGGAATAGGCAAGGGAGCGTACAATCCTGCATTCTGGCTCCTTCCTTTAGCATATTGACAGATCCTGCAATTCTTCACAAACTTATCCACTTCTGTTCTCATCCTGGGCCATAAATAAAAGTGACTCGACTGCTCATAAGTCTTATCAGTACCAAAGTGTCCAGCAATTCCACCACTATGTTTCTCCTTAATCAAATTTTCTCTCATGGAACATTTTGGTACACACAGTTGGTTTTTTCTGAATAACGAGTCTTCCTGCAGAAAATAATCCAGCCACTGGCTTCTATCTGTTAAAACAGGGTTACTGTAAGCCTCAAAGGCTTCTTTAAAATCTGGATCTGTCTTATACAATTCTTTGAGAAAACCGAATCCTGCAACTTCAAAATTAGTCTCTTGAACAAGCAAATGTCTCCTACTCAAAGCATCAGCTACTTTATTGGCTTGGCCACTTATATGTTTCAAAACAAAATTAAAACTTTGGAGATATTCAACCCATTTAGCATGCTTATGTTTCAACTTGGGCTGCTGTACAATATACTGCAAAGCATGATTGTCAGAATATAATACAAATTCCCTGGACATCAAATAATGTCTCCACTTCTTCAGTGCTTGAACAATTGCATAGAACTCCTTCTCATAAGAGGAATACTTTCTCCTGGTGTCATTCAACTTCTCACTGAAATAGGCTGCAAGCCTATCATCCTGACTCAAAACAGCTCCAATGGCCTCCCCACTGGCATCACATTTTACTTGAAATGGTTTGGTGAAATCAGGCAGAATTAAAACAGGCTTCTCTGTTATCTTTTGCTTCAAAACTTTAAAGTTTCTCTCTGCTTCAGCAGTCCACTTAAATGGTTGTTTGGTTTTCTTTATTGTCTCTATTATGGGTGCATTGATCTTACTGAAGTTTCTTATAAACTTTCTATAAAAACTAGCAAGTCCATGGAAACTTCTTACCTCAAAAACATGCCTGGGTGAAGGCCACTCTACAATTGCCTTAACCTTTTCTGGGTCCATCTTCATTCCTTCTGCAGAAACAACAAAACCCAAATACACCAACTCTTCTTTCATGAATGAGCATTTCTTTAAATTTATCAGCAGCTTCTCTTGGTGCAGCGTCTTCAAGACATGATTAAGATGCCTTAAATGTTCTTCTTTAGTTCTGTTGAAAACTAAAATATCATCCAGATACACTATCACAAATTTACCAATGAACTCTTTCAATACTTCATTCATAAGTCTCATAAAAGTGCTAGGTGCATTTGATAACCCAAAAGGCATTACCATCCATTCATACAGTCCTTCATTTGTTTTAAAAGCAGTTTCCCACTCATCACCCTCTCTAATTCTAATCTGATGGTATCCACTCTTTAAATCTATCTTTGAGAAGTATTTAGCACCACTCAAACAGTCCATCAAATTCTCTATTCTGGGTAAAGGGAATATGTACCTGATTGTGATCTTATTAATTGCTCTGGAATCAGTACACATCCTCTAGCCTCCATCTTTCTTTGGGCTCAGTACTGCTGGTACTGCACATGGACTCAGACTTTCTCTAATCAGTCCTTTGTCCACCAATTCCTGTACTTGTTTCCTGATTTCTTCATTTTCCTTGGGAGTCATTCTGTAGGCTGCCTTATTTGGCAGATTTGAACTAGGGATAAAATCTATCTGATGGCTGATCTTTCTCACAGGTGGCAGCTCATTAGGTAAATCATCCACAACGATGTCACAGTAATTGTCTAACATCTCTTGTATCTCTACTGGTAAATCAAAAATCTTTGTAGAAGTAAGAACTACTTTTGGTTTGCAAACTAAAGCAAAGCTTATCTCTTCTTCTTCTATCTGCTGCAGATATTGCTTCCCGCTCAGCAACAAGGTCTTTGGATCAATCACTCTGCTGGATGGCTCTCCTTCTTCCATGGGAATCAATATATGATGTACCCCATCTTTGAAGAACTTGTAAGTGTTCTTCTTGCCATCATGCATCGCTGCTCTGTCAAACTGCCAAGGTCTACCCAGCAGTATATGACACACATCCATGGGCATTACATCACACAAAACCTTGTCCTTGTATTTGCCCATTTGCAGCTCTATCTCACACTGTTCTTTCACAACCAGCTGGTGCCCTTTATGCAGCCAGGACACCCTGTAGGGAGTGGGGTGCTCCCTAGTCTTTAGCTTCAGTTTTCCTATCACCTCAATGGAAACCAAATTGTCTGTGCTACCACTATCAATGATTAGCTGGCAGCATTTCCCTTGGACTTTGCATATGCTCCTAAACAAAGTCTTCCTTTGTGCGGGTTCAATGACTTCTTTGGTTTGTTTCAACAAGACCTTATTAACCACCAAGGACTCTCCCCTCTCTGGAAGAACTTTTTCTTCAATTTCTGCTTCTTCTCCAACCTGGGCAACAACAACATTCCTTGGACCAGCACCCACATTCTCTGGACATTCATAGTGCTTGTGTCCCACTTCCTGGCATCTATAACACCTCAATTCTCTACCTCTGCCTCTGTCTCTGCCTCCTCTTCCTCTTCCTCTGTAAGAACCCCTTCTACCATTTGCATCCTCCTCTGTAGATGCATTTTGAGGTGAGCTACTGTTAGCTCCATCCCTGGGTGTAGGCTTTCCTCTACCACCCTGACTTCCCTTCCCACGGAAAGTACCTCTCTTCTTGGCAAACTGTTTTCTCAGGAGTTTCTCCTATGCTTTCAAGGCCATCTGGTATGCCTCTTCCACTGTCTTAGGGGACAAGAGACCAATCTCATCTTGGATCTCCAGCTTGAGACCATTCACATATCTGGCAGTCTTTTCTGGTGTATCTTGGAATTGCCCAGCTCTTATGCTCACTCTGTAGAACTCCTCTGTGTATTCTTTTACTGTCAGCAACCTCTGTCTCAGGTTCTGCATTTGTCTATACAATGTCAGTTGATAATCACTGGGTAAGAATTTACCTTTTAATTTAGCCATCATTCTGGTCCAGCTCTTGATAGGTTGCTTGCCAACTCTTCTCCTTTCTGCCTACACTCCATCCCACCAAAGTGCAGCATGTCCTTTCAGCGTTGTAACTGCAAACTTAACCTTTTTATCTTCACCTATTTCTTCATAATCGAAGCATTTGTTCAGTTCATTTATCCAGTCCACCGGCTCTTCTGGATTCAGTCCCCCTGCATAACTCAATACTTCAATCTTGGGCTTAACTGCAGATCCCAGAACAGTTCTCAGGAGCCTCAAGTCAGGAGGAATTTCAACATTTTCTTCAGCTTCTTCCATTTCAGGTTCGCTGATGTCTTCAGGATCTCTAGTCTGTCTTCGCTCCACGGCATCCATTCTTGCCTCGACCCTCTGCAACACCTCCAACACCTTTGCGTTGGCTACAGGTCTCCTCTTGCTAGCCCCTCTACCAAGTCGGATTGCCATGTCAGCAAAACAACGTCAACCAGCTCTGATACCACAAATGATGTAGTTCCACTGAATGTCAATTCTAAGGAGAGGATGGTCAACTGAAATGGCCAAATAAATATGATTGTGGCCTTGGTTATTATATTACATTCCCGATATATATATATATATATATATATATATATATATATATATATATATATATATAATCACCCCTCGCCTTCTTTTTATAATCGCAGCAAACCTTACAGCAAACCTTAGGCGATTTAATTATGTCTCTGCGCCTTGCGAGATATCCCGACACATTATAACAAATATTGAACCTTCAGCTTATTCCGTATACACTATGCTTTGGACAAACTTTATAACAAAACTTTCGCGTCGAGCCCACCTATATATATATGTGTGTCAATAACCAATCAAATGCGTGTACCGTACCCTTTTTATCCTCTGCACACGTTTATTATCGTTCGTGCATCTATGTCCAACGTCCATCGTCCGATGTCCCCGCGCCAGATCGACGGTTCTCGTGCATTTCGCTGCGCGTCCCCTGTCGGACTTTAACGTGCAAAATTTCTCGTTAACAAAAACGCTTGGGACACGCGGCAGATTCCCTATGGAATCGCTGCCCGACCCATGAATATCGTTTAGCGTCGAGAGGAGGTGCGGAATAGGGCAATCCGCCCTTGGAAATCCACCGTGGTTTCGCTACAGTGCTTAACCAAGGTTAAGTCGGGTTTGCGATATCCGTTTAACTCTTTAACTCTGGGTCCGCCTTTGGTTAAGGAGTGCAATTAACAATTAACAATCGCTAATTTCTTCGTTAAGCGGGATTTCAATTACCATTCAACGCCAGGGTATACCGGATTCCTTCTATGAATGGAGACTTATTCAACTGCGCCTATTCAAACAATCTTGAGGGAGACAATGACCAGAGATATACAGGATCTATACAATAGTTTAGCTCAATACTTTCATACACACAAAATCAATCATTCCGCAACTAAACAACCTCTTACGGTTAAGGATTGGGACAGTTCAACAACTGAATGAGCACATAAATCGTTTAATTGGAAACAACTATTAGCACAAAGTTTTATTGCCAAAATTTCTCTTCGTCCTCCCTCTCTCTCAATGCATCCGAGGGAATTCAATTATATACATAAACATGTGTCCTTTCGGTTCCTCTGCGAGGGCCGTTATGGAAATTCAAGAGCCTCATTACAATTATTTGAAAACTAAATAAGTTAGATGGCTTTAATCTAAAGCTATTTGAATTCTACCTCTCTAACTACTCTAAGAAACAATCAGATGAGGTATTGACACTTAGTTGTTACAATTTTGGTGGTTTCGAACCCTCCTAGCCACAACATGTGGACAAAACTCCTACATTGCTGGCTAGTGCCTAATGCCCCTGCATCACTTTGGTTCCTATATGGCCTTAGATGAGCCTCCTTTATCATTCAGGAACCCATGATTGTCCCTACCTCTAGTGGGAAATGAACGTCCTTGCCTTAGGGGGATATCAATTTTTATAACTTACACATCATGCTCTTATCCCTTGAGCCCCAAGCAGTTAATCAAAGAAAATCTATAAAAGGAAAAAAGCATATGAAGAAGGGTGGAAAAATCAAGGTCAGGGTAACTCTTGTACCATAATCGCTCCCTCCTATAGATTATACCCAAGTGTAGGCTTCATTTTGTTAGCTACCCTTGTACCCTGACATGTGGCCCAAGATTGCCTTTTTCATTCCCTATTCCATTCATCTCTTTATCACATGCCACCACCATTTGAAGGATGTACATTGAACATATTGTCCCCTACAAAAGTAGAAACCACCTAATAGAGTACTTGGTTAACCCCCCTTGGATCTTGGAGACATTATCACATGTGAAAGCCCACTATGGAAGGGCACACCATTATGAAGTTTGCACCTATTTTCCATGGTTTGTAAACTCTTTAACTTGGTTTATTTAATGAATTTTTATGTTGGAAGGCGAGGAGATGCATTGGATCTTATGCAGGATTGTAGATGGTCTCCATTTTGGGTTTGGTCTCTCTATACGGGGTCCTAACTCTCTAAAGGGCTACATTGGCACATGTAGGGTGTGTGTAGAGATCCATGGGCCTCCACAACAACAAACAACATTCCATGGATACCTAGAGTCATTCATAGATTGTTCGTGGTTCACCTATTGGACGAGGAAGATGCACCTGGTTCACCATGCCCAGTCGGCCCCACAGTTAAATTATGCACTTGGAAGATGACCCAGGACCTGTATGATGATGTGGCATCACTTACACCATCATCTGAGCCCTTGCATATGTTTTACATGCATCTTCAATCTTCTTGGAGACCCATTAGGTTACTTATATTCTCTCACACCCATTGGGAGCACCACAGGTTTATTATTTGGAGAACAAGGGGCCGACCCCTTGTCCACTACTTTTGGGAGTCACCTATGGATTTCATCAGGCCTCTTAAAAGGCCCAACGACATGTACTATTGATAATTTGACCTCTTGATAGGCTTATTATTTTTTTATGAGCTAGTTTCATGGGCTTGTCACCAAAAGTTAATTATTTTACACATTATTTCATTCTACGAGCTAATGTAGGCCTAATTAGCTAAATTTAACTCATTATAAGTCTATAAATACAAGTGATGTGAATTAATTTGAGCATCATTACTTGGATTATACTTGTATCTCTTTAGAGAACTTCACTATCCTTATTGGAGGACAAATTTTTGGAGCATGCAATGAATTTTGATGTTTGGATTATTTTCTCTTGTCCTGGAGCTTCTTGATTGGAAAAGTTTTGATGGTTGGATATACTCTTAATACATGTAAGTGAAATTTAATGTTATTTTTTCTTTCTATTTTTGTCACATACATTGTTGCTCGGATTTCGCTATACTAGGATTGATTTACTGCATCCATGTATGCGAAGTTGTGGACATTTAGTTTCTAGATATTGATGCTTCATGTATGAGCCATGTGTTAGGAATTAATGTTCCTAGAGATGCTTCTTAACTGAAAATCATCTTGATAAGCCATATACTTTGCAAAACGAAAGTATAAAGCCCTTGAAGCTGCTTTTGTTGCTACCCTAATGTTATGCGAAGTTGTCTTTGAGGCCTCCTTAACATAGAAAATTAAATATCCATAGTCATGACTCATAATTACTCTCGACTCCAAATCTCCCCAAAGGACTAGGCACTGGTCCACCATAAAGGTGATCACTTTAAACTTATTTTCCTTCTCTCACATTTTTGTTTATAGGTCTATCCCTTTAGGTCTTCTAAGGCATCATTTATCTTGCAAACCACCAACTGAAAATTTTTGATCTCTTGGCATCCTCTATGTTGGGGCTTCTCCTAGGCACCCTTCAGTTTTGAATCAATTCCGATGGTGGGATTGTGAGATACCTCAAGCCCTAGCCTCAAGATAAATCTTGCCTTGGATTTCCTTAGGCTAAAAGACCTCACTGGGATCCTCACCTTGCCTTGTATTGAAAATTCATTTTTCAATCCCTTTTCCCTCTGGAATAGGTCAAGTACATCATTGGTTTAGAAAACCTAACCCATTGACCTACCCTTCGGGTCCACCTGGTCCCGTGTGGTCCCACAACTTATCAAGGCCAATTTCACAAAGATCACTTGGAATCCAAGCCTTCACAAGAATTTTAGGGTTTTAGGACCTCCATTATAAGATACATACCCTAAACCTAAACCTTGAAATTCTCCTTGAGCCCTTCCTTGAGATCCTTCAACCTTTCCTTCCAAAGTAAGCAAGCTATACATTTGAACCTCTCTTGTGAATAGGGCCCTAGGATCACCCCTCACCCTATCATTGACCTATTCATTTTGTGGTCCTTATTATATCAGGTCTCCTCCCATCAGTGAAAGTTCGTAAAGAGTAGGGAGCCATATATATCTAAGGTTACAGTGGGCTATTGCTCCATTATTTCCCTTGATCTGGTAGTAGCCCTCCAAGGATCCCCTTTTAGGACCCTTGCTAGTTTGAGCGGTAACATGACACACTCACTCCACAGGTTCAATATCATAAGAAAGAGTTCGAAATGTAGCTGGGAAGTTGGAGGAAGGAGAGCAAAGGTCTAATAGAATAAAGAAGGACGAAATATCTTTCTTTTGGGCTCTATCTCTCTCACACATGTGAAGTTATAGGGTTTATGGTGCTGCAGAAGGAGGTTGAAATTGCAGGTTTGAGTTGCAATAAGACGAAGTGCAAAATATTGTAGCTAGAAGGGAGCAAACCCTATATTTACTTCATTGACCTTGTGAGAGTTGTCTTGCTCTAGGAAGGTCTCATGAGGGAGATGGATTAGGGTTTCTAGAGAAGTTGCAAGGCCGAAATTATAGGCTCCAAGTTGCAGGACAAGTTGCAGTATTGAATCTCGCAAGTCTAAGTTGTAGTATTAAAGTTGGTTGGTGTAGAATCAAGGAAGGACTTGAGGAAGGGTTGACTTGGTACTAGGAGAAGGACTTGGTCTAGGGTTTGGGTCTTTATATCGCATTTGAAGCGGATTCTAAGAGAAGAGTTTTCGAGTTTTCCCCTTGGAGGGGTTTTTCCCTAGTTGAGAGCCTAATATCTGTGTTCTTCGTTATTTTTGTTATTGTTCTTGATATTGTTTGATGGAAGGATCTAATTAAAGAACATAAAGAAGATAAATAAGATTCACAAGCAAATATCGAGGTTAAGGAAAATTATATTAATAGCTTACACTATCCATTTTCCAACAAGATGCATCTTTGATTAAAGTTGTCACTCTAATATAGAGTGAATAAAGCATCAAACATATCCTTACCTATGGTCTTCTCAATGATGCGAAGGGTCAAGTGATCATATATTCATATTCTTCCAAAAAAACAAAAGCAATAGGCTTTATAATGTTGGTCTCCATGAAATCCTAAAGATCATGCTCCAACACTTGAAATTGAACATATCTTCCAATTTTTTTCTTATTTGAGACTCATGTAGTGGTACTACTACCCCTAGAACACATTACTAGAAAAAATAGATCAATGATCAAAAGAAAGTGTATCAAAAGTCCATGGTGTGTTTCTTAGGCATGGATCTTAGGGATCTCATCCTTCGATTCTTTCGACAACTCTCTTTCTTAGGTAGAAGCCCTATTATTCAAAAAAAAAAATCCTATAATAATGAATATTCTTTGATACCATGTCAAAAATTAAACAATAATAAGTAAATTCTACACTATGGAATCTAACCTAAAACCCTAGATAGCTAAAATTGAAAACACCAATCAAAATTACTATCATAGTGTACTTTAACCTACAAACACAAAATCTTGATAATAATAACATCAAACATGCAAATATTAACTCTCAAAACAATGTCATCATTTTTTAATTAAATGTGAAAACATTGAGCTAAATCATTATAGTTGAGAACTCTATCTTGAACCATCACAATGGTGTACCTTGCTTCCCCTTTATAGACTAGGAAAAATATTGGATATGGTGAATTTGGACACATGCACAATAATGCCTCAACTAATAGTAACAAGACATAACCCTTTAATGCACCTCCATTGCATGGACAGATGAACCCAAAATGTGCACCTCTACTAGAGATGAAATGGGGTATGCAAGCATGCATCCTCCTAGAGCTTTACGCCCATAACGAAGGTAAAAAGTCCACATGTAGGAGTGCCTTGTCTCACTAGGGAATTATGCCCTCTCATTGTGCATGCAAATACTAAATACAAAGTTGCAAAGCGTTCAACCATTTAATTTAAATTTCTTATATATTTTAAACTCATAATGTTCTTCCTTGGACTTAGTATCCATTTTGAAAAGAACTATAGCAAGTGAATTCTCACCTTCTTTGGTTTTTCCTTTGTAATAATGTTGGCTCTTCTACTTTCTCTATTTAGTGCTTTCTAATTTTTCCATTATCTTTGTCCAAAGTCATTTTATGAGGTTGTCCTTTTCATATGCATTGGGATAAAAAAAAATTGATAGATCATTGAAGGTTTCCCAATATGTAATCAGTGGCTCATTGAACTCGTCTCTCCCACGATATCATTTCATGACTAGAATGTTGTAAAGGTAAACTCACATTACAGGTGAACATAGAACCATTAAGCTCTATCCTCTCGATCAAACCACTGAAATCAACATGCTTAAAAACTCGGGTCTCTATAAACAATAATAGTAATATTTTTTTATTTTTTTTTACATAATTATTATGAGGGAATGAGTTATAAAAATCACACCTAAAAGTTGCAGAGTTCAACTCACTTACAATTCAGGTGAACATAGAACCTATCTTAGTTTCTATTCCTTCTCTCAAGATTTCTCAAGCCAAAGATATCTCGCCACCTCCTCCATATAATCCATTAAATATTTAGTCTTGATATGCAAAAAGACTTCATTGATAAGCTAAAATTGTCATCAAGCCATTAACTCATACTCACATAGTGTTTTAACATTTTATTTGTTTAATTTTTTCTTGAATTTTTTTTGAATTTTATTTTTTAGCATAAATTAGTTATTTATTATGACTATTATTACTATTATCCTTATTTTCTTTAATTTTATTTTTGTTATTATATTAAGGATATTTGTTTTCCTTATCAAATATTTATTACTTATTATCACTTTAATTCAAAATACAGGGCATTACACACTCCCCCCTTTAAGGAACTTTGTCTCTAAGTTAACTTTAACTATGTTACTTATGGTTTTATTTCTTCACATTTTTTCCACACGTCCTTTGTTGTAACTAGTATAAGAGCCACCCAAATGACCACTATAGGCATCGAAAGTATTTCGGCATTAGACTTAAGCCTATCAGCTTAACATGGACCCTCTAGGTCCAACGCCTCATCTTTCCAATCATTAGTTTGGGACACTATTTTGCGTGCCCTGGTCATCTCAAAAGGTTGACCTAAAAATTTCTCCCCTTCTACTAGGTACTCAACATCAAGCATCAAAGTCCAACTACACAACTCTAGCCCTTCTTCCATACTTAAACATCACAACTCTAATATTAGGGTTCTAGCCTTTTGAAGATGGCCCCATGTGTTGAATTTCTACAAGATACACAATAGAATTCTATTTTCTGATCGGATAATTACTACCTAATGATATTTAACAATTTCTCTTTATGCCACTAATATCATTGAGCAATTATACAGAGAAAATCTCAACAGTAATGCAACGAAAAAAGTAAGATCATAAAGAGACAAACATGCACAACAAAGACAACAAAATTTTCCCTAAGAAACGCAACCTTGGGATAAAACCCAACAACTCTTCTTCCAAGAGAAATTTTCTTCAGCAAGGTTTACAAATCCAAATTGTCTAGAAATCTATGCCAAAAACCCAAGTCCAAACTCTAGTCAAATTCGTCCTCTATCTACTCCCATGTGTGGATAATATTGAAGAGAGATGATGATGAGTAAGTGATCAAATTAGTTTCAAATAATCTATATGTATACAAGTCGAATGGGTGTATTTACCCTTGCCAGACACCTAATCCACTAAGGTTTGGTAGTCACTAGAGTCCAAGGGACCACTTGGAATACGGAAACCAAAGGTCATTAGATAATGTATAAATGTATACCTTTGTGAATATAAATGCATTCAATGATTCATCTTAATCTTTTGTGTCTCATGTTCTGTTGTTTAACATGGTATCAGAGCAGTCGTGCTCTTTCCCTGCCCATATTTCAGCCACTGGTTTTGTCGCCTCTCTGTGCATGTTAGTTCTGCCATTTCTTCTTGTTGTCAAAAGTGTTTCCTCTGCTCACCAAACTTATGTACATAAACTCTGCAGTATTCTTTTGATTCCTTGAAGTTTTGCTTCAAATAATGCTGACCCTCCTCGTCCCTGCACGGAAGCACCTACAAACTCTCAATTATTGAGTGAAGAAATGAATTCTGAGATGTGAGTTGCGAGCCTTAATGGCATTGTGAAGAGTCTGATTGTTTGAAAATATCGCAGAAAAGGGATAACACTGAGAGTTAAAACTCCTAGTGTGTTAGTTCATTCCCATTCAAGTCACCTACTTCGACCGTTAAAGTTTCGTGAGTTTTGAAGTTCGGGTGCATTTGTATTTCTGGTATGTATGTTGGTCAAAACTCCCATATTGAAAAACTCATGTAATGTGTGTTTATTAAATTTGGTGTATGTGTTGGAATGGATCGTTGGTATGTGTGTAACTCTTATATATGGTTGAACCATGAATTTTGGTCGTTGCATTGACTACAACGCCATCTGAAGTGCATTAAACTCTTGAGCTCTACGTTCAAGTAATGTACGGTATCCCTTGTCGATTTTTTGTGTGTTAGAATGGGATTTTGTGCATAAAACTTGATATTGTGAAAATTTGTATTACATGGAATCCTACTGCAACAACTGATGCAAAATATTCTATTTGTTATTCTACTTAAAAGATTATTTATTGTGTTCTACAAGAAAATATCAAAATCCATTCACTATAGCCTACACAATTAAACAACGGAAGAAATACAAGTGTGGAAACAAATCTGAACACACACAGATCATACAACCATCTGAAAAAATTGTTTTTGGACTAATGTCCCCAGTAAAACCCAATGCGGGAAAACCGATGCAAAAAATCTGAGAGTCTATGTTATTATGCAGTAAATTCTAAGTACAAATCTATGATTGACGAGACTGTCAAATCATACAGATAAATTGACAGAAGAGATCTCTTGAAACACACCTCACTCCTCCATGGGAAACTGGCACTGATCTGCACCAAGTTTGGATTGCCCTCCATTGCTTATGCACAGTGACTGTGTCACTCTACACAATGACTACATCACAACTCGATTTCCCTTCTGCCTCTACACGGGTCTCACTTCTGGATGGAAAGTGAGCTTCTGGAAAATCGCTCCAGGGTCTGACACTAGCTCTATGTTCTCCTTTGCAAGAAAATGATTCTCCCTCTGGCTCTGCACATTGACTGTGTAAGCACTCCACCACTAGCTCTGTGCTGAAGCTGTGGCTCTCTCTGTCTCTGTGTCTATGTACTCTCCGGCTCAGGAAACCTTCGAACCAGAAATACTGCCCCTCACTGCAATCAAGGATCACTTAGATCTGATTTTCGTCCGAGCACTTGCCCCATCAGAAAAATTTGATCTCTAGATCCTCTGTGTCTCCACGAATGTATTTTCCAATTGACCCTTCAAGTCCTTATAATCTTCTCGTTGAGGAGTCAATGGCCCAGATCATTGATATTTTGGGGTAGCATTGGGTGCCACCCCAACCGTGAGGCTAGAATACAAGGAGATCTCCACCGTAAAGCGTTTTGGAGAAATTCCATTTGGTGTAAAATTTGTTCAAATAATTAAATTTTTTTAATGGGGACCATAATTCTAATTTAGGGAAATTAAAAAATTAAAGTGAATTAATTTACACATGTGATGAGAACATTCTAAGTGACGTGGATCAAGTATTCTTTTAATCTTAGTCATTGATTAGAGATTAGATAACGATCGTTGATGTGTCAACAAGAAAAGTATAAAGAAAGGGCTCGGGGTCAGTTTGAGGACACACACAAAGTCTAAGAGATCGAATTCTTCTGACGGAGCAGTGCTCGGACGAAGATCAGATCTTGGTGACTCGGAGTTGCAATGAGGGGCAGATGCAGTGATTGGTCAGGAGGACCAAGAGTACAACGTAGAGCAAGGGAATCAAAGATGCAGTGGAGGCAACTCAACCATCAGAGGGTGTGACGCAGTGCCTCGGGAGGGTGACGCAGGCCCACGCAGGGGTAGTGTAGTGTCTCCAAGCAGAAGTCTAAAATTCACCGAAAACTGGGGTTTCTGAGCCAGCAGCACTAAAACCAGTCTCTGGAGAAGCAGATCCATGCAGAGCTAGGGTGACGCAGTCCCTAAGCCAAGGCTACGCAGGCTGACGCAGTAGCTACAAAGAGGTTGTGCAGAGCCGCTGGGGTTTCACCAGTTTCTCATTTTGATTAGCCGGGACTTGTGAGAGTGAGGTATATCTCACAATTTTTCTATGATTGTTAAGGATTTCTATTAATTTTGGACAACTAGGTCCAAACTCCATGTTGTGATGATCAGATGAAGATGCCAATATTTTTATTGGATTCTTCTTTCAGAGAGGTGCAAGATCGATCTAAAGATCATCTTGATCCAATGAGTAGAACATTTATTTTGAATTAATTCCACTTATGTGAAAGGTCAGCCAGAATTGTAATTTAAGCTTGAAGCCCCAACAGATGTGTCACACACCCTCACTGATGGATATATATAGGTCAACATTAGAGGTCATTTTCATCATCACTCATCACACATTCTCTCTCTGCATCTGATTGGTTCGATCATCATCTTGGAGGCTCTTCTTCTCTCACACATGGGAAAATGCAGCTAGGGTTTTTCTATTCTGATCTAGGGTTTCACCGCAGCTTTGACCAGCGTTGACTTTGTCAACTTGACCTCAATCTCTCCCAAAATTATGATTTTTGCAGTCCGCATTTTCTGGCACAAAAATCGAGGCTGGACGTTGACTTTGACTTGGTTGCATTGACTTTTTGCTGATGTTGTTTTGCGTTGACCGTTGACTGGAAAAAGTTGACTTTTGTTGACTTTGGGTTGACCGTTGTAGAGCTATCCGAGAGGGTTGTGTGACACATTCTGGTTGGCTGACCATGAGGACACTTTGTTGGTTGAAGCATCATGTTGACCATCATAACGCACCACAACGCATATATTTTGTTGATCAAGTTAAGTGTATTTTTGGCTCGTCTTCTGTCGATCTATTGGTATGTTCTATCAGCATTTTACTTTCTTGTTTATGTGATTGTTGTTTTATATCGAGTATAAAAGTAAAGTTTCATCAAGCATAGAACATCTACGAAAATTTACATGGTTTCAGAACTAAGGTGAAGACAAAGCCCAAGTTTGTATTGAGAGAAATCATCGAAGAAGGAGCATTTGTCAAGGACCCATGGGTACCTCAAATTATAATGGCTTCAAAGCCGATGACAAGTTGATTGGCAAGGCTGAATTTCATGCCTAGAAGATGTCTTTGGATTTAATGTTGGAAGACCAAGATGTCATGGACTATGTGCACGGTAAAATCCAAGAGCCACCTTCATCTGCACCTGTTGCCACCAAGTCAAAGAATAAGAAGGAGAAAATCAAAGAAAAGTTGATCATCTGGGATTCCATCCATAAGAGTCTGGTTTCCTACATCTCTGAGTTGTGCACATCCAAGGAGATGTATGATAAGTTGGTCAATATGTTCAGGGCCAACAATGCAAATCAAGTCCTTTTTTTTTTAAGAACCAATTGAAGATTCTTAAGAAAGGCAGAGATGAATACGTTCAATATTATTTTCCAAATTTGACCGAAATCAGGAATAATATTCTGGCCATTGAGGAGACAATAGTTGATCGAGAAATGGTTCTCACCGCACTTGGAGGTCTCTCCTCTGAATGGAATGTATTCATTACTACCATTCTCAATAACAATGTGATTCCTGATTTTGACGAAGTATTCTGAGATGCAATCAAGATGAAACAAGAATGATGGAATATAAAAATGAAGGTAATGTTGCCTTCACCGCTCGTGCTAAGAAGAAGAACAATTGTGGTCCAAGGAGCCATGGAAGAGCAGGGGCCCAAGGAAAGAAAGGAAGGTGTTACACATGTAACAAGACCGACCACTATGCTAGAGAATACCCTAATAAGAAGGATTCTCCCGAGGATGATGACAACAACAACAACAGGAAGAATGGAAATCAAAGGAACAATAAGTTCGAAGGAAAAAGGAAGGTTTCCTCTTGTCACAATACAAATGGGCAACCTTTCAAAAGGTCAGGTATGAGGAATCTAATGTTGTTGATGATAAAAGAAATGAATTCATTCTTTTATCTGCCCTCTCTGTTGCATCTCCACCCGACACTATGGATGTCTGGTTGATTGATAGTGGTGCGTCAAGGCACATAACTGGGTTTAAGGAAGCACTTTATGATTTGGTTGAGAAGGATACTAATTTGAAAATTATCCTTGGAGATAATTCCACATATCCCATGAAAGGGATAGGGACTATGACCCTCCACTTATCTCAAGGTCAAGTCCTCCGCTTACAAGATGTACTATATGTATCTGATTTGAAGAAGAACCTTGTGTCTATTTCGGCCATGGAAGACAAAGGTTTCAATGTGGCATTCGTTGATGGGAAGGTACGCATCTGGAAGAAGAGTTTCAAGGAAGCTATCACGATTGGGTTTAGAGTTGATACACTCTACCAGGTTGGAGGAAGTCCATAGGGAACTATGACATGTGATACTATCCGTCAAACTGAACAATGGCACCAGATGTTTGGACACCTTCATTACAAAGCCCTTCTCGAAGCAAGGAAGGTGGTGACAAGGATGCCCGAATTCAAAAATGATCATGAAGGTGTATGTCAGGGTTGTGCTGAAGGAAAGAATACAAGGGGACCTTTCCCCTCAAGTGTTACAAATACATCTGATGTCTTGCAATTGATACATTCTGATTTATCTGGTATGTTTCCCGTGACATCCTTGGGAGGATGTCCTTATTATATGACGTTTATAGATGACGTCTCTCGCAAAACCTGGATATAATTCTTGAAGAAGAAGGATAAGGCTTTCATGTGGTTTCGTACTTTCAAAGCCTTGGTGGAAAATCAAACAGGGAAGAAGAACAAGATTTTGAGGACCGATAATGGCACTAAATATGAGACGAACGAGTTCAATAACTTTTGCAGAGAAGCTGGCATCAATAGGGAGACCACAACCGTATATACTCCTGAAAAAAATGGCGTTGCTGAAAGAAATAACAGGACCATTGTGGAAACTGCTCGTGCCATGCTATGTGACCAAGGTCTTCCGAAGTTTCTGTGGGGAGAAGTTGCGAACACTGCTGTGTACATACAAAATCGATGCCCGCATTTCGCTCTGGACTCCAAAACTCTCGAAGAGGTTTTCTCTGGTAAGAAACCTGATGTCTCTCATTTTAGATTTTTTGGTTGTCCCGTTTATTTTCATGTGCCGAAAGAGAAGAGGAGCAATCTGGATGCTTCTGGGAAGAATGGAATGTTTGTCGTCTATAGTGAAACTTCAAAGGCTTATAGAGTCTATGTGCCTTGTCAAAGAGAAGTGGAGATTTTCCACGATGTTACCTTTGATGAAGATGCTTCCCTCAGGAAAGTGATAAATCTTCCGAGCTCTAAGGAAGATCATGAAGTAAGGTCTGGGAATCAGGAAGAATTGAAGGATGAGATGATGCCTAATGTTGAAGTACTGATGGACCCCATTGATCCACGTCCTTCAATGAAGAGAAGACCCTCATGGCTCTGGGATACTCTCGAAGATGTCGAGAGACATATGGCCCCAAGAGGAACATTCCGTGAAAGCAAGAAGTTGAATAGATACCAAGGGTATCTAGAAGCCATGAGTACAATCGTAAAATCTTAGCCTAGATCATTTGAAGAAGTCGTAAAGCATCAAGTCAGGAAGGATGCTATGCACGAAGAGTACGAGTCCATTATGAAGAATGATGTTTGGGATTTGGTTCCAAGACTGGAGGACAAAGCTTTTGTCACCTCGAAATTGCTCTATAAGATCAAGCATGCATCTGATGGTAGTGCTGAAAAGTTCAAGGCAAGATTTGTTGCTCAAGGCTTCTCTCAAAAGGAAGGTGTAAACTATGATAATATATTTGCACCTGTGGCCCGATATACCACCATCTGATCTATCATAGCCTTTTTTGCTACACAAGGATGGAATCTTCATCAGATGGATGTGAAGACTGTCTTTCTGCATGGTGCGATAAAGGAAGAGGTGTATGTGGAGCAACCTCTGGGGTTCGAAATATAGGATAGAGACACCCATGTCTGCAAGTTGAATAAATCCATCTATGGGTTGAAGCAAGCCCCCAGGGCTTGGTACGAGAGGATAGATCGCTACTTGATGAAGCTGGGCTTCACTCATAGTAATGTTGATCCAAACCTTTACTTCAAAGTTGATAGAGAAAAAGCTTCTCATTCTGGTGCTCTATGTCGACGATCTCTTCCTGACAGGTGTTGACCCTCTCATTCATCAGTGCAAGAGGTAGCTTGCTTTTGAGCTCGAGATAAAGGACCTAGGACTGATGCATTACTTCCTAGGCCTGGAGGTCTGGAAGAGACCTGGCGAGATTTTCCTTTCATAAGGAAAATATATTGTGAAGCTGTTGGAAATATTTGGAATGGTGTACTGTAAGTCCGTGTCGACATCGATGGAGTTCAACTTTAAGAAGTTGAGTGGCAGCATTGCTGGGCCTGTGCTAGAAAATCCTACTGAGTATCATCAACTCATAGGGGCTCTGATGTTCTTAGTGAACACCCGTCCAGACGTATGTTTTGAAGTGAACACTTTGAGTCAACACATGGTTGATCCTCATCACATTCACTGGGTTGGTGCCAAGAATCTGTTGAGATACATTGTCAGGAGTTTAAGACTCCATGGATATACTGATGTCGATTGGGCTGGCAGTGTGGTGGATTGCAAGAGCACATCTGGATTTTGCTTCACACTTGGGTCTGCTTCGATATCTTGGTTGAGGAGGAAGCAAAAGTCAGTGGCTTTAAGCACCGCTGAGATTGGATACATTGCAACGAGTATGGCCTATTATGAAGCAGTTTGGTTGCGAAATCTCTTCAGTGAGTTGTTCAGGCATGTGTTAGATACCACTGTTATCCTTTGTGATAAACAGAGTGGGATTCGTTTGTCAGATAATCCCGTGTTCCAAGATTGATCCAAGCATATTGATATCAGGTACCACTTTATCCAGGATATGGTACAGCGAGGCGTTGTAAGACTCGATCATATAGGAATTGATGAGAAGGTCGCGGATATTCTCACAAAGCCCTTGGGGAAGGTCAAGTTCCTAACCTTCCGTGAGAATCTTGGAATTGTGGAACGACCCTATGCTGAGGGTCCTATTGGACGATGAGCTCTGGGAGCTCCAGGGGGATTTGGAGATAGCTTCTTGGAGCTATAAGCAAACAAAGGGCTAGGCTTGTTGAACCTTGTTGGTGTGCTTCTGCCCCACCGTTATGATATTGAGTTGGTTCACCTCTCATGATCTATGCCACACATGCATCCTACCCATGGAGTCCCGAACTCATGGGAAGTACCTCTCATTTAGCCAATGAGGTGGGAAAATCTAGAGACCAGTAGAAAAGACCGATGGACGCATAAGAGATTTTCATACTCTCTATGTCTAGGATGTCACGTGTCCAACCAATTGATTTGGGATCAAGTCTAGTGAGGTTTCGGACCTCCAACTGACTTCGAGTCAGTTAAACCAAATTCGGGTTGGTATGTGACTCCTTTGAGTCCTATAGAGGTTTCGGACCTCTGAGCTGAATTTGTCAATCGAGAGTAATGTCTTTGTGACTCACCTTTTTGTTCTGAAATAAAGAAGCCAGCAAAGCAAGCTACGTCAGGATGGCGCATGATGTTTGGAAGGCACAGGTGGATGGAGTTCTCCCTAGTTGAGAGGGAGTGTTAATTTTTGACAACTAGGTCCAAACTCCATGTCGTGATGCTCAGATGAAGATGCCAATACTTTTTTTGGATTCCTCTTTCGGAGAGGTACAAGATCGATCTAAAGATCATCTTGATCCGATGAGCAGAACATTTATTTTGAATTAATTCCACTTATGTGCAAGGTCAACAAGAATTGTAATGTAGGCTTGAAGCCCCAACAAATGTGCCACACACCCTCACTGATGGATATATATAGGTCAACATTGGAGGTCATTTTCATCATCACTAATCACACATTCTCTCTCTGCATCTGATTGGTTCGATCATCATCTTGGAGGCTCTTCTTCTCTCACACGTGGGAAAACGTAGCTAGGGTTTTTATGTTCTAATCTAGGGTTTCACCACAGCTTTGACCAGCGTTGACTTTGGTCAACACTTGGTCAACTTGACCTCAAACTCTCCCAAAATTTTGATTTTTGCAGTATGTATTTTCTGGCACAAAAATCGAGGCTAGATGTTGACTTTGACTTGGTTGCGTTGACTTTTTGCTGATGTTGTTTTGCATTGACTGTTGACTGGGAAATGTTGAATTTTGTTGACTTTGGGTTGACCATTGTAGAGTTGTCTGAGATGGTTGTGTGACACATTCTAGTTGGTTGACCGTGAGGAGACTTTGCTGGTTGAAGCATCTCGTTGACCATCGTAACGCACCACAACACATATATTTTGTTGATCAAGTTAAGTGTATTTTTGGCTTGTCTTCTGTTGATATATTGGTATGTTCTATCAGCGTTTTAATTTCTTGTTTATGTGATTGTTGTTTAATATCGAGTATAAAAGTAAAGTTGCATCAAGCATAGAACATCTATGAAAATTTACAATTTTTTTGTTGGGTAAGTCTTGTTATGGCACCCTAGATGTACTCAGAAACTACTGCTTAATAATAATAAACCCTCATATTTGTTGCACCGGTTTTCCCACAATGGGTTTTTTCGGGGAAATTTTTCCTAAAAATATGTGTGCCATTTTTCATATGTGTGTGTTGTTCAGTAAATGATCTATATTTGTGTAGGTTGTTATTTGTGCTTATTTCGATTTGTTTCTGAATATTCAGTTAAATAACTTGTGTAAATAAATCAAGTAGGAGAAGTAAATCAATAGTTAGAAGTAGGATTTCTGTGGTCAGAAATTTTTACATGGTATCAGAGCATTACAGATCAAGCTGATCCATCGGCAAAGCGGCTGAAGATATTTGTAATAGGAAGGGCAGTTGAAGCAACGTTGATCTAGAAGAAGGCAGCACAACACCAAAGGGACATCAAACCCTGCAAGGGTGACGCAGAGTTAGTTTGCTCACGCAGAGGCTGACAGAGCTCTAGAGAGGTGACACAGAGCCAGTCTGCTCATGCAGAGGCTGACGCAACACCAAGATAGGGATGTTGAGCCAGTCCGCTCACACAGAGGTTGACGCAGCACCAGGAGGGTGACACTGTCCGAGTTGGTGAGTTGTTGTGCATTTTGCCAAGGCTGGAAGCGCAGTTTTCGATCTTCAGAAGTTGCTGGTGTTGCATAGGTTTTGTCGGTGCAGAATAGTGCCTAGGAAAGGTGAAAAAAGCGGGAGGAGAATAGTAGCTCAACATATTTATGCCAAAGAAATCTGAGATTTTATCAGGAGGGTGATCGGAGAGGACTGATTCAGGAGATTTGGTGGAGGATTTCCGGGAGGTAAATCAGTTGTCAGAGGGAGCAACTACTCTAGAGGGTTTCTATCACCAAGAAACCCTGATCTGGTCTTCTATTGAGTGCAACAATAGTAGAAGGGAGAGGAGTACCCACTTCAACAGAGTACGCACTACATGATCAGGATAGGTTGGACAGTGTGTCCAACTTTGCGATCTGCAAGGCTAGAATCTTGTCAGTCCTAGAGGAGTATGACATAAGAGACTACGTGGAAAAATTTCTTAGTTGTGTCGACCGATGCAAACGCTCTAAATAAGTTTAATGAGAATTAGGCGCGGACAAAGTGATTGATCATGGATGGGGTGAAGGATGACGTGGTCCCACACATTGTCGAAAAGAGGACGACACATGAGATGTGGAAATCCTTGACCACGTTGTATCAAGGCAGCTCTGTCCAACAGAAGATGCTTTTGGAGAACCAGATGAGGATGTTCCAGACGCATAAGGCGAAAGAGATCGATCCATTCCTCTCCAGTTTGCAGACTATCCGGTATCAGCTAGTTGCTATGGGGGTAACATCAAATGAAGGGCTCTTGGTAAGGACTGCCCTGAATGCTGTCATTGATGAGTGGGAGACCTTTGTCCAAAGCATTTTGGGCAAAGCACAACTCCCTAATTGAGGTGACATGTGGGCTATCCTTCGACATAAGGAGATCTAGTGGATGACCAAGAGGGAATTCGGCAGCGGAAGTAGCAAGGTGAAGGAGGAGGATGATGTGGCCCTAGCATCAAAGAGACAACATCAACAAGGGAAGAAGAAGAAGGACCTATCGCAGGCCCAATGATTTAGATGTGGCGAACTTGGACACTTCGCCAGCACTTGTCCTGAGAGGAAGGACAAGGAATCTTCTAATTCCAAGGCAGCAACAGCTAGAGGGGACAGTGGTAGTGAGGATGATGTGGTGATGAGTGCTCATGTGCCTCGACAGAAGGGGTGGGGTGATATAGATCTGTAGAGAAGCTACAGATAGTGAAGGCAGGATCCTTGAGGTTCCCAGACTCTTGGATCACATACGAGCTACGGGAGCCTCAAGATAGTAGCAGGATGACTAGAACAGCGGGTGAAGAAGATCATGATGAAGCAAAGGCAAAGCTGGGATGCTATTTGGAGTAGTGTAGTGCAGTGGAAACAATAGCATAGAATCAACAGCGTAGAGGCTGATGGGACTTCAGCTGCGTAGAGGGGCAGTGCTTACAGAGTGCAGAGCAACAGCAACATAGTGAATCTAGAGAGACAGCGCAGCGCAGCTGCTGAGGGAGCTTTAGTGATGAGATGAGCTTGACTGACTTGTCTGTCAGTGATTTGGCAATGGTCCTTCAGTTGCTTACTTCTCAGAAATTGAGTTGCAGTGCAAAAATTGGCAGTATGATGCAGCAATTTGAGGGGGATTTGCATTACAAATGTGGTAGTGACAGTGACAGTGACATGGGCAGTAGTACAGAGAGAAATAGCAAAGTGGATGAAGTGCAATAGGCCAAGCATCAGTGCGGAGACTGATGCCAGAGATCAGGGAAATGCTTCAGTGTGGAAGTATTGCTAGAGCACATTCCTCGCTAAAAGGGAGTGTTGAGATTTTGGGGTAGCAACCGGTGTGCTCTAGCTTCGAAACTTTGTGGAGGAGCTATAACACATAAGATCTCCAAGACCCCAGAAATCGGTTGGAGAAATTCCATCTGGTGTAAAAGTTATTTAAATAATTAAATTTTTTTAATGGGGACCCTAAGTCTAACTTATGAAAAATAAAATATTAAAGTGAATTAATTTACACATGTGATGAGAACATTATAAGTGACGTGGATCAAGAATTATTTTAATCTTAGTTGTTGATTAAATATTAGATCATGATCTTTGATGTGTTAAAAAGAAAAGTATAAAGGAAGGGCTTGGGGTCAGTTAGAGAACACTCACTGAGTCTAAGAGATCGAATTATTCTGATAGAGCAGTGCTCGAATGAAGATCAGATGTGAGTGACTCAGAGTTGTAGTGAGGGGCAGATGTAGTGATTGTTCAGGAGGACCAAGAGTACAATGTAGAGCAAGGGCAGCGGATACATAGTGGAGGCAACGCAGCCATCAGAGTGTGTGATGCAGTCCCTCGGGAGGGTGACACAGGCCCACGCAGGGGCAGCGCAATGTCTCCAAGAAGAAGTCTGAAATTCACTGGAATCTGGGGTTTCTGATCCAGAAGGGTTGAAACCAGACTCCAGAGAAGTAGATCCACATAGAGCTAGGGTGACACAGTCCCTCATCCAAGGCTATACAGTCTGACGCAGTAGCTGCGCAAAGCTAGTCGAGGTTTCACCAATTTCTCATCTAGATTAGTCGAGACTTGCGAGAGTGAGGTATACCTCACAATTTTTCTTTGATTGCTAAGGATTTCTCTGTTGGGTGAGCCGAGTTATGGCACCCTAGATGGACTCAAAATTTTTTACTTAATACTAATAAACCCTCATATCTGTTGCACTGGTTTTCCCGCATTGGGATTTTTCAGGGACATTTGTTTGAAAAATCTGTGTGACATTTTTCATATGTGCGTGATGTTCAGTAAATGATATGTATTTTTGTAGGCTATTATTTGTGTTGATTTCGAAGTTTTTCTGAATATTCAGTTAAATAACTTGTGTACATAAATCAAGTAGGAGAAGTAAATCAATAGTTAGCAGTAGGATTTCTGTGCTCAAAATTTTTCACACAGATTAGATCTCTAATCAATAGCTAATATTAATTTTGACTTGATCTGTTTATTCTAGATCATTCTCACTCATATTCTATTAATACACTTTATTTATTTTATTTTACTAAGTTTTGACTTAGAGTCCCTTTAAAAATAATTGATTATTTCTATAGAATACAATTTGTGTTGAATTTCACCAAACTCTTTCTGGGTTATTTAGAATACATGTGTCTAAGCCTCTCCACTAAATTTGAAACTTAGAGAACATCCAATGCTACCCAAAATCAACACTCCCTCTTAGCGAGGAATGTGCTCTAACAATATTCCCTATTACATATTGTTTTGATTCTAAAGCATCTCCCTTTGCGTTGTTGATGTCTGACTCTGTTGCCCATCAATTCTGCACAAATGTTGCATCTATACTGTTGTTGACATTGCCAATGTCTACATCATATTTGTACTGCAACTCCCTTTGAATTCTGCATTTGTGTTGCTGCTGACTCTGCCACTGCCAAATGCTACTACAATACAACACAGTTGCTTTCTACAACTGAAAAATATCCAAATTTGGACAAGTATACTGCATCTTGGTGATGAAGATCTGACTACTGCTAGCCTATGCGCTACCTCTCTGAAGTTGTTGCTCCGCACTACATCCCTCTACGGTGTCGCAGCACTGCTCAGACTCGTGCTGCTAACTACTACGTTGTCACTTCAGCACTCCTCTGCACCAACTGGCACTAGTCCATCCTGCTACTGTTGGTTTGTGCTCCCGTAGCAAGGTGATGATCCGAGAGGTGGACTACTCAAGGATCCTACCCAATCTTATAGATCTCTGGGTCTACAACTCCAAATCAGCCCACCTCCCTCCTGGAGGTATATAAGCAATCATATCAAACTCCTCCTCTATCTTCGCTACTCCGGCCTGAGGATCATGTTTCTCATCGTTGTCCTTCTTCTTGAGAGGAATTTGTGTGGTGTAATGCCCCATCTCACCACACCAAAAACATTTGTTCTTTGACAGATCCTTCTTCCTCTTGTGCTGCTCTTATTGCCCCTTTGATGCAAGGGCCACATTCTCTTCCTCCTCCTTCTTGATCTCTGAACTTTTGTTGCCGCCGCCCTCAAGTTGACACTTGAGTAAGTCTCTCTGCATCTCTTCTTGTTGAAGATATGCCGACATTGACTCCCAGTTCGACAAGTTTTCTCTACCCAGGATGCTATGGAAAAAAACTTGGTAATCCTCAGACACTAAGTTGAGGGCCAATCTAACCATCTATGTAGCCTTAGGAGCTACTCCTACGGCTGCCAAATAATCTCGGTTTTCTTGAATTCTAGACAGGAATGGATCAATACGCTCTCCCTTTTGCATCCTGGTGGTCGCATTTTCTCCTCCAGAAACATCTTCCGCTGCTCGAAAGATCCTTGATAGAATGTTTCCAATGCATCCCACATATCCTTAGCTATTCCTTTGGATGAGATGTGAGAAACAATGTTATCCCTCACTTCATCGAGGATCAGCCGCTTGGCTTTAACCATATTCTTCTTGAAGGCTCGTAATGTTGTTGTATCCATCGGTTCAGTATGAGCACTATCGATAAAGTGCTTGAGGTCATGCTCATCTAGAAGGAAGGAGATCATTTCCTTCCAGATTACATAGTTGGAGGCACCCTCCTACCGAACCTGGTCACGCAATACATTGGTGGCCATCTCACTCAACTATTTTCAATATGCTACCTCTCACCCTCTATGTAGTTGGCTTTACGCACTCCTTGAGGAGCAAGCCACAAAATCTGTTGCCACTGCATGGGGAATCTGAGTTTCTCAAGCCAGAAACTCATTGAGGTCAGAAAATGTTAGGACCCTATATTACTAGTCTAGTCCCTTATTTTTGTTAGTGTAGCCCCCTTATTGTTATTGTTGTACCCCTGTAGTCCCCATATTGTTATTATTGTGCCCTTACATTATTATTGTTAGGTCGACTAGGATTATATTGTGACCCCATGGACTCCTATATATAGAAAGGACGTTTTATCATTTGTGTCATCGAAGAATTGTTCGTTTATGTAATGTAAAGGAGGTTTCACCCTCAAAGAGGTTGATTTCTGAGTTATTGATCTATCTTTTCTTCTATTTTGTGAGCTGGTTTCATAACATTTGGTATTAGAGCTTTGGATTCTATGGTTTCGCTGCTTCAAATAGGTCATCGTGGCATTTTCATTATAAAATTTTTTCTACAAAGGTTTAGAGGCTAAAAAAATCCATTTGCGTTGAAATCCGAAGGAACTTCATGGAAAAATTTTAGATCTTGGTTGACAATATTTTCAGAGATATGATCAGTGGAAGTTAGGGTTTTTAGAGGCTCCCGAATTCTGTAAAAAGTGGCTAGAAGTACACGGATTGTAGTTTCCTGTGTATCAATTTCAGAGCTGAAGGAGGAAATAGTGACACATGGAACATCATACACGTTCACTCTACTAAACCAGTCCATAATTAGGTCATTGTGGGAGACTGGGCATAACTTTGTCTTGAAGAATCCAAATCCAGTCTGACCTGTGGCATTGGAAAGATGATTTAGAGGGCTAATAAAGGGCCAAAGATAAAATCTTGGAGATCCGAAATTACAAAAATACATCAGTTTCACTATCTAACTCCTCAAAAGTAAGAAAAGGGTGTGTATTTTTTTTAAAATTGCATAAGTCTTGTTTAAAAAATCAGTTTGAAGTGATTCCAAGGGCATATTGAAGCATACATATCAGTATTAGGTTCTAAAATTCCCCCTAAAATAATTCAACACCCATTAAGCCCTCAGAAAACTCTACTATGATTCATGGAGGGGAAGAAGTGCAACATGATATATCAAAATTACAAGAACAAGTGCAACAATTTTTTCTCTTGCAAAGAGTAACAAAAAATGAAATGGAAGCTAAGATGGATGGTTTGAAGAAGGGGGTGGAAGCTAAGACGGATGGTTTGAAGAATGGGATGGAAGCTAAGATGGATGGTATAGAAGCCAACATGGATGGTTTGAAGAAAGGCATGGAAGCTAAGATGGATGGTTTGAAGAATGGCATGGAAGATAAGATGGATAGTATAGAAGGAAACAGGGAAGATTTGAAGAAAGACATGGAAGGTTTGAAGGAAGGTTTGCAAAAGTTGCTAGAAGAAAAGCTTCCTAACAGTGAAAAGGTAGTAAAGGAAGCTCATGATGAGAACAAAAGAAATGTTAATCATGATTTCATAGATTCTAATGTTGGATTTAAGACCCCATCATATTCCAAATATAGATATGAGAAAGTTTGATGGCAAGGATCCGATAACTTGGATACTACAAATGGAACATTAGTTTGAGCTCCATAATATGCAAAACACACAAGAGGTACGCATCGCAACTTTATATTTAGAACAAAATCAGTTTGTATGGTATCGATGGCTTTGTTCTCGTAAACCATTGGTCACTTGGTCAATTTTTACAGAGGAAATGATAACACATTATGAGGATACAAAGAGCAACATGTTCTTTAACCAATTGATAAGTCTCAAACAAAAGGGTTTAATGATGGAGCACATTGAGGAATTCCAAAAATTGAATATAAGGGTAAATAATATTCCAGAGGAACATAGGATTGATGTCTTCATGGGGACTCTAAAGGATAACATCCAACATGAGGTTCACTTTGGGAACCTGATACATTGGAGAAGGCATTAAGGTTGGCCAGAAAAAATGAAAGAAAATTTATGGCAATAAGGAAGCCTACCACTCACAACTATAAAGATGGAAGTGTTGCTACTCCTAGACTTCCACAACCTACAAGGTTGACACCAAAAAAATTGGAAGAAAAAAGAGCAAAAGGGCTTTTCTATAGTTGTGATAGAAAATACACTAAAGGTCATAAGTGTGCTGAAAAGAAATTATTTTACATAGATTGTGAAGAGGAGGAAGAAAAGGAACAAGAAACTTCAAAAGAAGAGGATATACACCAGGAACCAACCCTAGAGGAATAAGAAATGAATCTAACCATATCCTGTAATGCATTTGCAAGAATTACCACTCCTCAAACTCTCAAGATAGAAGGACGTATCAAGAAGAAAAATGTAATAGTGCGTATTGATTCGGGTAGTACCCATAATTTTATTCATTGTAAGGTAGCCAAGGAATTAAATTGCTTCATATACTAGCGCTAGAGTGTCAAGTGATGGTGGCAAATGGAGGAACTATAAATTTCGCTAGAAAGTGCCATAATATTAAGTTAACCATGGGCGAATATGTATTGAATAGTCTAATGTTTTCCATTCCAATGGGTGGTGTTGATTTTGTACTAGGAATACAATGGTTACAATCTTTGGGGGTGGTAGCTTTTAATTTTCAAGAACTTTTCTTGAAAAAAAATTCGGAAGGAAAGGAAGTTGAATTACCGGGTATCGCAAGAAAGCCATAAAATACAATAAGCTCTAATGTCATGACAAAGCTTCTGAAGAAATAACAATGAGGCAACATTGCACAATTATTCTCACTAGAAGTTCATGTTATCACCCTGTAATTTCTGAAGGTTAAAGACATAACAACGGGGGAAACATCAAATAGCATTGGAGTCCAGGACCTAGCCTTCCTAGACTCATAGAGGGCTCTCTCTGTTAGATATAGCTTGATAAATATAAGTGCTGATATTAGGCTAGTTATAGAAATGAGGTTTGTTTGAAGATTTAGTTGACGCAGTAGAAAAGGGCCATTGGGATATGGAGTCAAATAGGTGTAAACAAACTCAAATAGATGAATAACTGAGGTCAGGTGAAACCAAGCAAGCTAGCCATGTCAATGGATCTTTACAACTTGTGAAATGGAAAAGAGGAGGAGATTAAGGTTAAATAGGAATGTAGAGCACACCATCTCCGAATTCTAAATTCCGATCTCAACATGGATGCAGAGCAGACCGTCTCTGAATTCTACATCCAAGTCTTAGAGGAAAACACAATGTATTGTTTCAAGACTGAGCCGGGTACCCTATGGTAAATCCTACACAAAAATTTCTATCTACAGTAAAGAAATAAAACAATATGTAAAACAGAAGAATCACAAATTACATGGGAGAAGCACTTCGCCACAGATCATAACACAAGAATTTGGAAAACAGCATACTCATTCATTCATCCAAAAGAGAGTGCTTACAACTAACATAATCTATTACAATGGTTTTTCCCCCTTCCAGGCCTCCTCTATGCTGCTAATGCATATAGTATTTATAGAAAACTTAAGTCGGCTAGTCTGTCTACTGCAATAATTATATTCAAGCAAAACTAGACAAGTGGAAACATGCAGGTGGTGATAAGACTAGCTTGGCCTACAACAATGCCTTTTGGCAATCTATCATTAATTACAGAGTTGTTGGAAACTAGTTCGAGTGATGCCTAAGAGGCGGCCAATAAAGTATTCCTAACATCTGGCCTTGCTCTTTAGAAAACCGATGTTGGGTAATTAAGTCTGGTGCAGTGCTGCCTATTTTCATTGATTAGTGATTGTGCTAATGTGTTTTCTGTTGCCCCTTTGGCTTCTATTGTTATATCTCTGCATAAATTCCTGACTCAACCCTTGGTGTATTTTTGCTACCCGAGCCCTTTCGGCCGTGTTTAACCCTTCTTTCTTCATGAAATGATTTTCAAACTTTATATGCCCGATTCTAGAGGGATGGAGGTTTGCGGATGGGGATGGATGATGTTGAGTCCCGAATTTGTCTCTCTTCCATACACTTTTCCATATCTCTTTCACTCACCTAAACCTCCAAAATTGTCAAATATCATGTGCAAAAGGGTATCTAACATGGTTTTTAATTATGTTTGTGTGTTTTCTATTTGATTTAGATTTTGTTCATACAGCTGCTGAAACTTGTCACTTTCCGCAGCCGCTGCAACTTTCCGCAGCTATTTTGTGGAAATCAATGTTACAGGTGTCAACGAAGGAAACGAGCCACATGGGCAGGCTAGGAATGACAAGGACATGGTTCGTGTCCTATTGGTTCAATGAAATTCGTCAAGGAAAGCCGCGGTCAAAGCCATCCACGTGGAAGTCAACCGTGGAGTTCTATGTCGGCTGGACTCTGTTTCGTGGCATAGAAACATCCATACGGCCGTTTCCAAGCTTGCGGAGGTTAATTGACATCTGTGCAAAGTTCTGGAGTTGAATTTAAGCGCCCACCTTCCATAGATCCGTTTTCCAACATGGCCATACTCCTATATCCGTGGCCTTAGTGGTCTACATGCTGGCTCCTATCATAAACTTCAGGAGACAGTTACATTTTGTTGCTTTATAAAGAGCGTTTGCATACGCACGTAGAGTTAGTGAATGTGAGTTGATAGTTGTTAGTTGATATAGCTGTTGAGTTGATGTGCGTACTCTGTTATGTGGTGATTACGCCGCCTTGAGCCGTAATACCACCAGTCTGTAATGACTTGCTTTTTAATGTGAAAAACTCTGTTTTCATAACTTAATTTGTGTTGAGGATCGTTACCAAAGCTGCGTAGAGGGCCCCTGCTCAGCCGAGGTTTTGTGTATTAATGTATAATATTTTTCATTTCATTTCTTTAAGTAATCATTGTATCATAACCCATTACATGTTCATATTTCATAGTTGTTTTATTTCTGTTCATACATTTCTGTAATTTCCATTGCATTCCTGTCTTTTATGTTTTTATGATTGTTAAATCAATGATCAGTTTTCTTGTGCAGGTTTTAGGTAGACAGCCCTGGGCATTTTCATAGTATTTTTGCTAATGATATGAAACTGACATTATTCTGCTACTAGTTTTGTTTCCACAGTCTTTGTTTAACTTCAGTCTTGTCTTGTGCAGTTCAGTTTTGCTTATCTGATTCAGTAGTTAAAATTAGACATATTAAGCTACTCATAGTGTCTTCAGCTACCTCCGAAAGCCACAGCTGGACTGATGGTGAGGGGCCGCATGATGAGATGTGTAGTTTAGTATTAGTTTCCTTTCTGCAAAATTAGATATATTAAGCTGCTCATAGCGTCTTCAGTTTCCTCCGAAAGCCACAGCTGAACTGATGGTGAGGGGCTGCATGATGAAGTGTGTAGTTTAGTATTAGTTTCTTTTCCGCAAACTTAGATATATTGAATCATGTATGACATCTTCAATTGCCTCCGAAAGCCACAGCTGGACTGATGGCGAGAGATTGAATCATGTGTGTATGGTTTAGTATTAGTTTACTTTCTGCAAATTAAATATCAGTTACACAAGTTGTTTATGATTACTTCCGCAAGTCATAGCTGGTCTAATGATGAAGGGTCAAAAAATGAATTGATGTAATCTGATTTAGATTTATTTCATTGCAATTTTGAATTTCCATAAGCGTAGTTTCTTTTGTGTTCAGTTGGCAGCAAGAATAGTTTAGTTTTCATATTCACTAGTTTCTTGTTTTGATTCATTAGATTAATAGCACTTTCCATTTCAGCAGTTTACTTTCTTTTGTCATTTGTAATTTCAATTTGATTTTAAAGTTTCGAGATTGGTAAATCATTATAGGGGATATCACTTCCTTGAACAATTATAACCAAACTTGTTTTTCACTTTAGAATTTCCATTTCACCTTAGAAAGACCAAAAACGACAAAAAGTTAAGAAAGAGGTTATCTTGCACATATAGTGCGCCGCACTTCATCAGCTTACGATTCCCGGATTGACAATTAAATGCAGCAATTTAGGACACACTAAATTGACCAAACATTTTGGCGCCGTTGCCGGGGAAGTGTAACTAGGTAGCCAATTTCTTAAAAAAAAAAATATATAAAATCATAAAAGAAGGGAAAACTTGATAACTTCTTGAAGTATGCTCTCCTCTTGCACCTAGTGTGATCTGGAGGATCAGAAAAGAGAGTTATTGGTTTAGTAATTTCTTAAGTATGCTCTCTTCTTGCACCTAGTGTGATCTGGAAAATCAGAAAGAGAATTATTAGCCCAACTTTTATTAAAAAAAATATAAAAAATGACATGCATAGAGCAAGAGATTCTAGGGGAAGGTTTATAGCTAAAGCCAAGAGTTCGATTTTCACAACTCCATCTTCTTCAAGGCATAGACCAGATTCATCATCATCTACCCCTAGCCTTAAGATTTTTGGAAGCCAAAGAACAGCTGAATTAGAGGATTCTCCTACACCACCTACTAAAGCCTACTTAGAAAACAAAGAAACTTTCTCTCATCCTTCCTTGATAGAAGAACTAGAGGACTATAAGGACTCTAAAGAAGCTATCATGGCAGAGGAAGTAATAAATAGAGGTGGAGGTAGAGGAGGAGGAGATAATGAAGATAACAATGGTGAAGGAAATAATGGCAGAAATAGGGACGATTTTCTTGGATTCCCTATAGTTGATGAGGAAACTCATGCAACAATGAAAAATATTTCACCATCTGTTCTCCCTAACTTTTATGGATTACGAAGTGAAGATCCTGAAACATTTCTGTTTGAGTTTGAAGTAGTGTGCCGAACTTATGACTATATGGAAGATTCTCAAAAACTCAAACTATTTCCTTCAACTTTGAAGGGATCTGTTTTGAAATGGTTCATGGGATTAGCCACTCAATCTATCAGGACTTGGAATGATATGAAACAAACATTTTTGGATAGATACTTGGACTATTGTATGCCCACCAATCATAAGGATGAGGTATTCAAAATGATGCAAAAAGAAGATGAAAATTTGGAAGACTTAATTGAAATATTTCAATACAACTTGAAAAGAGCAAAGATGAGCAACTTAGATAATGAAACCTTGAAAGCCCTCCTATTAAAATCCATTAGAGATGAATGGATAGACATTTTAAACATGATGGGTAAAGGAGACATTTCTCAACTCCCATTTCATGATATAACAGAACTATGTATCCAATTCTCAAGGGGAAGATCTTAAACTGGAAAAGGGCCTAGGGATTCTTCTCTTATTAGGGCTAACAAATCTGCAACTGGATCAGTAAGTAGGGCAGAGATTGGTAATATGCTTGATGAGTTTAAAACTGATATCTTAGGGGGTCTTAGTGAACAACTAGACACCCTTAAAATCCAAAACAAGCAGAAAGCAGAAACAGATGCTTTAGCCATCTTTTGTCCGAAATGTAGAAAGAAACATGCTTTAAAGGAATGTCCCTTGGATGCAAAAGTTGTAGAAACATGTATGATTTGCTCAGAAAATCATGAAATCAAGGATTGTCCTTCAATCCCTGGACTCAAAGTTGTTTTTCAAGAAGATCCAAATTCAATAGAATCTCTCTGTTTTGTCGCAAGGAGACCTTGGCAGGGACAACAATTTCAAGGGTTTAATAACCCTATGAATCTTCAAACCCCACCAAATTGGACTCCTTGGCAACAACCTTGGCCCCAACATCAAAACTCATATCAGCCATGGGTACAAGGAATGCAAAATCCTTATGGGAGATTTGCTCAATTTTATCAATATCCTCCATCTTTTCAAAACCAACAAGCTCCACAATTTCCAAACCAAAATCCACAACAACTTTCATTGCCATTTCCACAACATCAACCTTCTCAACAAAATACAAATCCTCAACTCATGCTCCCATACCAACAGAAGACAAATCAACTTCCAGCTCAGCCATTGCCAAATCCTAACAATAAGAATCCTCAAACTACTTATATGGTAGAAGGACAATAATTTCCTACCTATATGATTGTTCCTCTCAACGATGTACAACTCAGATCTGGTAGAGTTTTAGAAAAACCTTCTATAGACATTCAAGAGCAAGATACCTCTGAGGAGGACTCTCTTCAAGTCAATAAGGGTTCTGAGGAAGAATCTCTTCAAAATTCAAAAATTCAAAAAGAAAAAGAAAAGCTAACATCCACAACTCCTATAGTTGAGCAACCCGTATCTTCATCTACACCTCCTTTTCCGGAAAGACTACAAATTGATAAGGGGGTGGAAAAACAAATCTTGTTGCCTAACTATGACTTTCTAGATGAATTGAAGAATGTTTGTATCAAGATTCCATTGCTACAAGCCATTCGAGAAATTCCTATTCTAGCAAAAAACATAAAGGAGTTGAGTTTCAAAAGACCAGGAAGAAAGCTAAAGGACACAAGAAGAATCCACCTGGTAGGAAAGATTGCAGACATTATGATGGGAAAAATTGCCATGCAGAAGTATGTAGATCCTGGAAGTCCAATTGTCAAGACACATATAAATGGGATAGAAATTCCAAACACATTGATTGACTTAGGGGCTGCTATCAACATTATGAATAGACAGACTATGGAACAGTTAAAACTTCCTAACCTTCTTTTTACACCTACTTTATTGCAACTTGCAGATCGATCGGTTATTAAACCAGATGGTGTATTAGAAGATATTTCAGTCTCCTTAGATTCTTGGGAATATCCAGTAGACTTTATGATTTTGACTCCAAAAAGTAATCTAGGAGGACATCCAATTATCTTAGGAAGACCTTGGCTGGCCACAGCTGATGCTTTTATTAGTTGTAGATCTGGAGACATGTACATTTCTAATGGTAATTCGACAAAGAAATTCAATTTGTATCCTCCCGCAAGAGAAATTATAGAAATAGGAGATAATGAATGGGTCGATGATGAGAACACTATACAACCTGTCTTTACCATTTCTGAAATTAGTGAGGATAGTCAAATTCTGAACACATTAGAAAATTTTGAGATAATTTCAGAATATGACCCCACACAATTTCAGTTGGAATCTGACATAGAATATTTATCATCAAGACAAATGTCTCTCTACTCTATGGAAGAGTTTGGTAATTCTGCTTTTGAGATTTTTCCAGAAAAGACATTGAATATCAACAAACATCCGGAGAAGTCACAACAAGAAGAACTAACCAGAATCTTGCAAAAACATTCTACTGCATTTGCATGGGAGTATACTGACATGAAGGGTATTGATCCTAAGACTTGCATCCATCATATCTATATTGAGGAAAACAGTAGACCAATCGGACAACCTCAAAGAAGGATGAATCCAAATCTTAGGGAGATAGTGAAAGAAGAGCTCCAAAAACTTCTCAATGTAAACTTCATTTATCCAATTTCGGATAGCCGATGGGTTTCTCCTTTGGTTATAGTACCTAAAAAGAATGGTAAATGGAGGGTATGCATTGATTACAGGGAATTGAACAAAGCAACTTTGAAGGATCACTTTCCTTTGCCTTTTATCGATCAGGTATTAGATACATTAACAGGTAAAAAGTACTTTTCATTTTTGGATGGTTTTAGTGGTTATAATCAAATTCAGGTAGCACCCGAAGATCAAGATAAGACCACATTTACTTGTCCATGGGGAAATTTTTCCTATCGAGTGCTTCCTTTTGGGCTATGTAATGCACCTGCAACATTCCAAAGAGCAGTACTAGGAATTTTTTCTGATCTAATCCATGATTGTGTAGAGGTTTATATGGATGATTTTATAGTTTATGGTAATTCATTTGAAGAGGCATTAGAAAATTTGGAAAAATTTCTTATAAGATGTAAAGAAACAAACCTTTCATTAAGCCATGAAAAATGCTTTATGATGTTTACTGAAGGGATTGTTTTAGGACATCATATTTCGGGAGATGGGATTAAGGTTGATAGATCAAAGTTGAAGTCATCTCCAAGTTGCCTATTCCAAATTGTCAAAGAGATGTTAGAAGTTTTCTAGGATTTACTAGTTACTATAGAAGATTTATAGAAAACTTCACTAAAATAGCATCTCCACTCTTCAAGTTGCTTACAAAAGACTGTGAATTTAAATGGGATCCTGATTGTCAATCCGCTTTTGAAACTTTGAAAACAAGAATATCCGAAGCACCTATCTTGAGAGGACCAAATTGGAAACTTCCTTTCCATATTTCTACAGATGCTTCAGATACAGCTCTTGGAGCTGTGTTGGGTCAAAAAGATTTAATTCCTTATGCCATTTATTACACCAGTAAAAATTTGACTCCCACAGAGTTGAATTATACTGTGACTGAAAAAGAATTCTTAGTTGTTGTTCATGCAATTAATAAGTTTAGACGTTACATAACAGGCTATGAAACTTTTATTCATACTGACCATTCTGCAATTAGATATTTAATGAACAAACCTGTTACTAATGGCAGAGTGACAAGATGGCTTTTACTGTTGCAAGAATTCAATATTACTGTGTTAGATAGACCAGGAAAACAGAATACAGTAGCTGATTTCTTGTCTAGAATTCAAAATACTAAAGAAGATTCTCCCGTAGAAGATAAGTTTCCTGATGAATATTTGTTTGCAGTAACTATTAAGACCCCTTGGTATGCAGATATTGCTAACTATTTGGTTACAGGGAAACTACCTTCACATTTATTTTCAAGAGAAAAACGAAAAATTATTCAGGAGAGTTCAAGATATTCATGGATTTCTAACAAATTGTTTAAAACAGGGCCAGATCTTGTGATCAGAAGATGTGTCAGGGAAGATGAAATGCCTGATATTCTTAAGGCATGTCATGATGAACCATGCGGCGGACACTTTGCGGAAAAAAGGACGGCCTATAAAATCCTTTCTTTGGGATATTATTGGCCTTCCCTCTTCAAAGATGCAAAACAATATGTCAAAAGGTGTGATAGCTGCCAAAGAGTAGGGAAACCTACCTTTTCAAATGAAATGCCATTGCAAACACAGGTACTCATTGAACCCTTTGAAAAATGGGCTTTAGATTTCATTGGACCTATTAATCCACCATCTAAGCAAAAGAAGTATATATTGGTTTGCACAGATTATGTTACTAAATGGGTAGAAGCTAAAGCATTAGTATCTGCTACTGAAAATTCAGTTGTTCATTTTCTTTATGAGGATATTTTTACTCGCTTTGGTGTTCCAAGAGAAATTATAACAGATCAGGGGAGCCAATTCACATCAAATATGGTGGAGAAGTTGATGGAAGAATACAAAATCAAGCACAGAAAATATACTCCTTACCATCCACAAGCAAATGGTCAAGTGGAGTCCACAAACAAAGTTCTTGAAAGTATCATCACCAAAACTGTTCATCTACATAGAAGAGATTGGGAAGATAGGCTTCCAGAAGCCTTGTGGGCCTACAGAACTACATGGAGGAATACAACAGGACATTCTCCCTATGAACTTGTTTATGGGAAAGAAGTCTTGTTCCCCATTGAGTTCCAAGTCAAGACCTTCAAGATAGCAGTTCAGTTGGGAATGGACTTATCAGAAGCTCAAAAGCATAGAATGGAGCAATTGAATGAGCTAGATGAGATCAGACAAGAAGCAATTCTAAGAACCGATCTAGTTCAATATCAAAGAACTAAGTGGCATGACAAATATATCAAAGAGAAGAAGTTTTAAGAAGGAGATTGGGCATTGTTATTTGACTCCAAGTTTAAAGACTTTCAAGGGAAATTTCAGACTCATTGGCTTGGGCCATATGAGATTGACAAGGTCTTTAACAATGGAGCTGTAAGAATCAAGACCATTGATGAGTTTCAAACTCCTCTTTTAGTGAATGGCCATACATTGAAAGTTTATCATAAGCCACTCTCTAAAGAGGATTTTGTCAAGTTGTTTCAAGAAAGTTCTGCAATCAGGCTGGTACAGAAGAATCCTTCTTCTCTACCAAGCTAGTTTTTGTTTTTCAAGTTAAAAAAAAAAAAAAAGAAAAAAAAAATGGTATAAGCCTGAAAACCAATCATCGATTGGCAGTCTTATACAGAAAATATGGGGTGAAAATCAGGGACACCTGACACTCTATATTTTCCAAAAAAAAAATTATGTCTTTTATTTCATTTTATCTCACCACCCACTCCATTTCATTTCACTTCATTTCATTTCATTTCACTTCATTCCACTTCATCTCATCCATTCCATCAATAAAAATCTTTTTATGACCATTTCCACCTGGTCATTTGTCATTTGTTCATTTCTATTTTCAGCCAAGTAATAGCTGTGTCAGTTTCCGCAGCTGACATCTGTTTCCGCAGCTGACTCCAGTTTCCGCAGCCAGAAGCAGATTCCGCAGCTGCTACTACTCTGTTTTCAAAAAGAATGTACAATTAGTTGTTGTTTTCATAAAATCATGAAATAAAATGCAGGAGAGGATCAATGGGACATTCAAGACACTAATGAAGATCAATCAGTTGAAGACCAAGGGCAAAAACAAGGATTCCAAAGGTATGAATAAAGTTTATTTCAAATAGTATAAAAGACACATTTTTATGTAATTCTAAACTATGAGCTCTACCCATAACGCGCAATGATTATATTGACAGTCCGTAACCTTCCACGATCTCTATGTTATCCTCTTTCATTTATTCACAAACGGCTTCATTATTGAAATTCCGACTCTTACTCATGTTCAAATAGCCCACCGAAGATAATGATACGTATTTGAGTTGACAAAGGACTCTTACAAGCCGCATAACTCCATAATCATTGATTGAAACGTGTTCATATTTATGACACAGCCACCAAAAATTCAAAATGCGGCCGAATGCATTATGCTTTGTTAACTTCTTTGTCGTTTCTCTGTCGTGTTTACAAAACCTCACTCTACTCATTCTCATTCCCTGTTTCACTCCATTCCGTTCCTTTTACTCACTCTCATTCTCGTATATTTACCCACAGTCTTATTCCATTCTGTGTATGGTGCTCATTTCCGTTTTGTGATAACATCCCCACAACATTGTGCTCGACTCCGTGTATTCCATCGTTCCACTTCCGCTTAAAACCCTCACAGAGGCAAGCTGTGAAGCACAGAGAAGTAAAATGGGAAAATTATTAAGGGCAGAGCCGGAAGGACCGAAGTTCATAGAGGGATATCCACAAGCAAAAGAGATGTTGAGAAAAGCTAAATGGCTGCGTTTTATTCAGAAATTCCGGGGTTACCACAGAGAAGTTACCAAAGCGTTTGCAAGATCATTTGATGGCTCGGAAGCAGAAGTGGGAGACCTCAAGTTTTTGGTTAATGAAGCATCAATAGCAACAGCCACAGAACTTCTTCAGGAAGGAGAACGGTGGTTCAAAAACAAAAGTATCAGTGATGAGGCATGGAGAACAATCCTCCGAAATCAAGGTATGGATATCACTGCTTTCAAAAGAGGAATCCCAGTGCATGCAATAAAAGATGAATGGGCCACTTTATTACTCATTGTTCAGAAATTTATCACATGTGAAGGCCGCTTTGGCTCTATGTACATGTATCATACTAGGATATTGATGAATTTCCTTGAAAACCAAACTCTCAATCTTCCTTATTTCCTATTCAATAGCTTGAAGAAAATGGTTGTGACTGTGCAAAAACACCTAGGAGATGTAGAGCCTCATTTATATCATCATGGGCTTATAAAAATTTTGATTGAAAAGGAGCTAAAAGAAAGAAAAGATACATGGGAACAATTCTTAGTAAGAAACTTCTTTGAAGAACCTCAGGAAATTCCCGAAGGTAATCCAATTAGAAGGAGTAGAAGAAAGAAAATGGATGTTGAAACCCAAGTTGCTCCTACACAGGAAGTTCCCGCAGCTAGCACAGCAAAAAGAAGTAGAAGGAAAAGAACAGTAGATGAAATCCAAGATATTTCTACTATTACTATGAAGAAAAATGATAGAGAAGAGAGATTGGTAAAAAGGAAGAAGAAGGAAATCAAAATTAAGAAGCCAATAATATCAAAAGGGAAAGAAATTGTTGAGGCTGTCCATAAAACTTCTTCTTCTGAAGAAGAAGATCACCAAATTCTATCTGAGAGATTAATTTTTCTTCAAAAACAGTCATCTCTATCTAAAAAGGCGAAAACAGGAAAACAAGAACAAAAGGGTAATGTACCACAGCAAGTGAGGAGAAGCAGCAGGCTTAAGGGAAAACTGAGAAAAACACAAATTAAAGGTCCTCATTTCATTGATTTGGGTGAAGAGACATCTGAACAGTCTCCAACTGACCATAGTCCATTTCAGTCAGTTAGTGAACCTGACTCCTTTCACTCCCAATCAGACAATGAGCGTACTCCATCTTATTCTCAGCAAAATATTGATAAAAGTTCTCCTCAGCCAAATTTTGAACATAATTCTCCCTTGCATCATTTTGAGGACAGTCCAATGAAAAAGACACCGGAAGTAGACCCCAAACAATAGGAGGTCTATGACTATATAGAATCCCTGGAGAAGGCAGCCACAGGTCCAAGCACCTCTTCTATTCAGCCTCCTACATTGCAGGATAACTTGGTTCAGTCATTAAAACAGGAGATTTTTGAGCTTGAGCTTTTGAATCAGCATATCAAAAATGAAAATGAAACACTCAAAGAGCAAGGCAAACTGGACAAGATTATCCATGACAATACTATGTTACATTTGGGTATTTGGCAAAAGAAAAATAAGAAGCTAAAAAGGAAATGCCAAAAATTGAGCAGAGCACTTGTGAATATCAAATTCAGGTGCCTCATGAAGAAACCCAGAATGATGGTAGTACCAAAGAAGAAGAGAAGGGGGTTAGATGTGTTGGCTGAAGTATCAAGGCACATGAATTGAATAAAGAGTGTCAAAATTTTGGTTGCATGAGGACAAGCAACACCTTCACAGTGGGGGTATGTTGAGTCCCGAATTTGTCTCTCTTCCATACACTTTTCCATATCTCTTTCACTCACCTAAACCTCCAAAATTGTCAAATATCATGTGCAAAAGGGTATCTAACATGGTTTTTAATTATGTTTGTGTGTTTTCTATGTGATTTAGATTTTGTTCATACAGCTGCGGAAACTTGTCACTTTCCGCAGCCGCTGCAACTTTCCGCAGCTATTTTGTGGAAATCAATGTTACAGGTGTCAACGAAGGAAACGAGCCACATGGGCAGGCTAGGAATGACAAGGACATGGTTCGTGTCCTATTGGTTCAAGTAAATTCGTCAAGGAAAGCCGCGGTCAAAGCCATCCACGTGGAAGTCAACTGTGGAGTTCTATGTCGGCTGGACTCTGTTTCGTGGCATAGAAACATCCATACGGCCGTTTTCAAGCTTACGGAGGTTAATTGACATCTGTGCAAAGTTCTGGAGTTGAATTTAAGCGCCCACCTTCCATAGATCCGTTTTCCAACATGGCCATACTCCTAAATCCGTGGCCTTAGTGGTCTACGTGCTGGCTGCTATCATAAACTTCAGGAGACAGTTACATTTTATTGCTTTATAATGAGCGTTTGCATACGCACGTAGAGTTAGTGAATGTGAGTTGATAGTTGTTAGTTGATATATCTGTTAAGTGGATGTGCGTACTCTGTTATGTGGTGATTACGCTGCCTTGAGCCGTAATACCACCAGCCTGTAATGACTTTCTTTTTAATGTGAAAAACTCTGTTTCCTAACTTAATTTGTGTTTGAAGATCATACCAGAGCTGCGTAGAGGGCCCCTGCTCAGCCGAGGTTCTGTGTATTAATGTATATATTTTTCATTTCATTTCTTTAAGCAGTCATTGTATCATAACTCATTACATGTTCATATTTCATAGTTGTTTTATTTCTGTTCATACATTTCTGTAATTTCCATTGCATTCCTGTCTTTATGTTTTTATGATTGTTAAATCACTGATCAGTTTTCTTGTGCAGGTTTTAGGTAGACAGCCCGGGGCATTTTCATAGTATTTTTGCTAATGATATGAAACTGATATTATTCTGCTGCTAGTTTTCTTTCACAGTCTTTGTTTAACTTCAGTTTTGTTTTGTGCACTCCAGTTTTGTTTATCTGATTCAGTAGTTAAAATTAAACATATTAAGCTACTCATAGTGTCTTCAGCTACCTCCGAAAGCCACAGCTGGACTGATGGTGAGGGGCTGTATGATGAGATGTGTAGTTTAGTATTAGTTTCCTTTCTGCAAAATTAGATATATTAAGCTGCTCATAGCGTCTTCAGTTTCCTCCGAAAGCCACAGCTGGACTGATGGTGAGGGGCCGCATGATGAAGTGTGTAGTTTAGTATTAGTTTCTTTTCTGCAAACTTAAATATATTGAATCATGTATGACATCTTCAATTGCCTCCGAAAGCCACAGCTGGACTGATGGCGAGGGATTGAATCATGTGTGTATGGTTTAGTATTAGTTTACTTTCTGCAAAATTAAATATCAGTTACACAAGTTGTTTATGATTACTTCCGCAAGTCATAGTTGGTCTAATGATGAAGGGTCATAAAATGAATTGATGTAATCTGATTTAGATTTCTTTCATTGCAATTTTGAATTTCCATAAGCGTAGTTTCTTTTGTGTTCAGTTGGCAGCAAGAATAGTTTAGTTTTCATATTCACTAGTTCCTTGTTTTGATTCATTAGATTAACAACACTTTCCATTTCAGCAGTTTACTTTCTTTTGTCATTTGTAATTTCAATTTGCTTTTAAAGTTTCGAGATTGGTAAATCATTATAGGGGACATCACTTCCTTGAACAATTATAACCAAACTTGTTTTTCACTTTAGAATTTCCATTTCACCTTAGAAAGACCATAAACGACAAAAAGTTAAGAAAGAGGTTATCTTGCACATATAGTGCGCCGCACTTCATCAGCTTACGATTCCCGGATTGACAATTAAATGCAGCAATTTAGGACACACTAAATTGACCAAACAATGATGGAAACAAATTTTTGGAGGGGGGTGAGAGTGGTAAGCAGTATTGGACCGGGGGGGGTGTGTGGAGTAATCTTGGGCACGACACGTAGCCTAGACGAACGGTATGGGATACCACCAATGTAACCCCCCCCCCCTAAAAATTTCGATGCTGCAGAGCCTGCTGAAATTGGATAAGGGTCGTCGGCCGTAGGGAAGAAGAGCGGAGGAGGCAGAAAGGTGGAGGGTGGTTAGAGGTGGGATGACATGGCACACAGGTGGGACCAACCGCATCATAAATCGCAACCTTAAAGTTTTTTTATAAGCATGGAGGTTGTAAACTTTAAAAACTATGAAGTGCGATGCACAGGGGAGGGGGTAAAATGTCATGGCAGGGAAGAAGTGGGACCGGATAGCAAGCGCACATCGCAACCTTTAGGTTTTAGTTATAAGCTGCGGGGTTAACTCTTATAATTTGCGAAGTGCAGAGAAGAGGGACCCACTGGCTATGTGGCAGAGTTTTATGAATCGATGAAGGTTTAAGCAGTAAGTGTTACAAAGTTTATATGTTATATCAATGTATTGCGACGGCTGTGCAATTGGGGTGGAGCTGTTGAAGTGGGGCCAACTTACCGCATTGCAAAATAAATAAAATAGATTGCGAGCGCTCACAAGGTAAAAAAAATGTGATGTGATATCGCAAATTGGCAATCGCATTTTTTAAAGTTTAGATCCAATGCAAAACACGTAAAAACCGTGAAATGCGATGAGGGCCCCACTTTATTCACGATTGGGGAATGAAAACCAATGAAACGGTAAATATGGAAGGGTAAAGCAGAAAGGAGGAAAAAAAGTAAGGTAACGTATATTTCAATGGAAAATGAAATGGAAGGGAAACGTGGTGGGGAATGGGTCCCACTTCATATCGCATCAACGATTTATAAGTTTAGTGTTAAGAACATCACAATTAATTGTTATGATTTGCAATGGTCGATATGCGATGAAGGTAAGGGGTCCTACCAATGGTTTAAGTGGCCTTTTGTTATATATATGATATGCAATATATATAACGGTAAGTTTATATAACATGGTTTTTATATGGGTGGCAGAACTTATAACATAAAGTTTGAAACTTTATAATAAATGGGTTTATAAAGTAATAAGCCCCGAAAGGTTAACATGTGGGTTTTGGGGTTTGAATGGGATAGCATTTCATAATATGGAGGAAATGAGAGGGCAAAGAGGGTGAATGAAATGGAATGAGGGTGGAAATGAAGTTTGATCACCATCACACCTTATCAACGACACTTTCTTCCTTCTACTGAACGAAAAGGTAGATTGATTTCTTTGAAGCCCTTGGCAGTTAAGAGTTCCCTTTATTTTCTAAAAATAAATGATAGTCATGAAATATTATTTTTAGTGTGAAAAATATAAGAAATAATCAGTCACCTTGTGATACTGTGAAATACAGGAGTCTACCAGTGGCTCCAACTGGGGATGGCATCTCCTTTAGGAGGTGTCAAGAACATCGTAGACTAGTGGCTTGATCCATTGGGTTGATCCCAAACCTGCAACTTAATTTGCTACACAACCTTTGTGGCTGACAATCTTCAAGCTGAAATTAACACTCTCTGCAAAACTAAAGTCTGGAACACACTTGAATTGAAAACAAAACAACATTTTGGAACTAAATCTAGAAAAATACTCAAAGTAATGAGCTTATTTGCACACCTATCTACCCTACTCTACTAAAATTGTTGCTATTCTAAATAATATAATAATGCCAATGCAGCCAGTCAAGTAGCAGCAGAAACAGATGGACAACTTGACTGCTTGTCAGGAGAATCAACAGTATAACTTGATTATGTGTCCTCATAACCAAATTTATAATATGTAATGGCAACTGTTGATGTATTTGATCCTTATAGATAATACATGTTTGAAAATTTGAGCTAAGAAGAACCTCCATATACTCTGCTATAGGATCAATAAAAGCATGATGTATGATATTTTCTTCTAGGCCTTCAATGACTAGCTGATCAGCTGTATCTCCAATATTAAACCTTGAAACATCATCTTCAGTTTGGTATTTGAAAGCACAATCATCCTCAATATGTAAGTCAAGAGGTAGTACAATTTCCTCTTGCTTAGGGGAAGGAAGATTTTCCAAGAATTATTTAGGATCTCAGAAATTATATGACTAAATTTGAGAATTCAAAAGTTCAATACCAATTTCATATATTTCAACAACTATCTCCAGAAAACATGTTTAAGCTTCAGGCCTAAATTTTCTTGATTTCAAAATAAGAAAGACAACCTCTAGGAAATATTCATCAAGCTGAAATTCTGATAATTGATTCATGAATGCATTTAAAACTTCACTAGATAGAAGGTCTGCCACAACCTTGTCATTTTTTTCAGCAGGAACTCTCGTCAGCATGTTATGGCGTCGCCATGAATTCTCAAAAGCAGGGTTCTTTGAATCATGGAGTTTCCAGGTGAATAATGCAGTCTTCTTGTGTCTGGTCACTGTCCACCATCAGTAATCAGATATGAACTTTGATGTGCTTTCTGAGTTCTGAAGGAACACTAAGCTTTTTCAATAAGTGCTCCCCAACAGAGTCGCCATTAGGTTATAACCCTGTAATTTCTGAAGGTTGAAGATAGAACAACGAGGGAAACATCAAACCGCTTTGGAGTCCAGGACCTAGCCTTCCTAGAATTAAAGAGGGCTCTCTCTATTAGATATAGCTTGATAACTATAAGTGTTGATAAGGGTAGTTATAGAAATGAGGTTTGTTTGAAGATTTGGTTGAGGCAACAGAAGAGGGCCATTGGACTATGGAGTCAAACAGGTGTAAACAAACTCAAATAGATGAATCACTGAGGTCAGGTGAAACCAGGCAAGCTAGCCATGTCAATGGATCTTTACAGCTTGTGAAATGGAAAAGAGGAGGAGATTAAGGTTAAACAGAAATGTAGAGCATACCGTCTCTGAATTCTGCATCCAAGTCTTAGAGGAAAACACAATGTATTGTTTCAAGACTAAGTTAGGTACCCTATGGTAAATCCTACACAAAAATTTCTATCCACAGTAAAGAAAGAAAACAATATGTAAAACAGAAGAATCACAAATTACATGGGAGAAGCACTTCGCCACAGATCATAACACAAGAATCTGGAAAAAAACGTACTCATTCATTCATCCAAAAGAGAGTGCTTACAACCAGAAAAATCTATTACAATGGTTTTTCTCCTTCTGAGCCTCCTTTATGCTGCTAATGCATACAATATTTATAGAAAACTTAAGTTGGCTAGTCTGTCTACTGCTGTAATTACATTCAAGCAAAACTAGACAAGTGGAAACATGGAGACAGCGATAAGACTAGCTTGGCTTGCAACAATTGATTTTGGCAATCTGTCATTAATTATAGAGTGGTTGGAAACTGGTTCGAGTGACGCCTAAGAGGCGACCAATAAAGTATTCCTGACATCTGGCCTTGCTCTTCAGAAAACCGACGATGGGTAATTAATTCTGGTGCAACTCTATCTATTTTCATTGATTAGTGAATGTGCTGGTGTGTTTTCTGTTGCTCTTTAGTTTTTTGTTGTTATATATTTGCATAAATACCTGACTCGACCCTTGGTGTCTTTTTGCTACCCGAGCCCTTTAGGCCATGTTTAACCTTTCTTTCTTCATGAAACTATTTTCAAACTTTATATGCCTGACTCTAGAGGGATGGAGGTTGGCGAACATGGATGGATGATGGAAACATCTTTTCGGAGGGGGTGAGAGTGGTAAGCGGTATCGGAAACGGGGCGGAGGTGCAGAGTAATCTTGGGCGTGACACGTAGCCTGGACGGGCAGTATGGGATACCACCCATTTCAGACCCCCCCCCCCCCCTTGTGTTAAAGTTCGGATGTCGCGAGGAGGCCGAAACCGGATAAGGGTTGTCAACCTTAGGGAAGAGGAGCAGAGGAGGCGAAAAGGTGGAGGGTGGTTAGAGGCAGGATGATGTGGCACACAGGTGGGACAACTGCATAAAAAATCGCAACCTAAAGTTTTTTTATAAGCGCGAAGGTTGTAAAGTTTCAAAACTGTGAAGTGCAATGCGCGGGGGAGGAGGTAAAATGACGTGGCAGGGAAGAAGTGGGACTGGATATTAGGCGCACCTCACAACCTTTAGCTTTTAGTTATAAGCTGCGGGGTTAAGTCTTAAAATTTGCAAAGTGCAGGGAATAGGGACCCACTGGCTATGTGGCAGAGTTTTATGATTTGGCGGAGGTTTAAGCGGTAAGTGTTACAAATTTTATATGGTATATCAATGTATTGCGATGGTTGTGCAATGGGGGCGGAGTTGCTGAAGTGGGGACGAATTACCTCATCGAAAACTAAATAAAATATATTGCGGGTGCTCACAAGGTAAAACAAATGTGATACGGTATCGTAAATCGGCGATCGCATTATTTAAATTTTAGCTCCAATGCAAAACACGTAAAAACTGCGAAATGCGATGAGGGCCCCACTTCAATCGCGATCAGGGAATGAAAAACGATGAAACGGTAAATATGGAAGGGTAAAACGGAAAGGCAGAAAAAAGGTAAGGTAACGTATATTTCAATGGAAAATGAAATGGAAGGGAAGCGTGGTGGGGAATAGGTCCCACTTCATATCGCATCAGCGATTTATAAGTTTAGTGTTAATAACATCGCAGTTAATTGTTATGATTTGCGATGGCCGATATGCGATGAAGGTAAGGGGTCCTGCCAATGGTTTAAGTGGTCTTTTGTTATATATATGATATGAAATATATATAACGGTAAGTTTATATAACACGATTGTTAGATGGGTGGTTGTTAGTATGAATTCTAATTGCAAGCGTACGAAAAAGCTCACTTTAGTTGTGCATAACAAACAACCCTAACATCAAAGATGGCTGCCAATTTCTTTAGATATGTAGTTAGTTGACCAAGATAAATGCTACAAAATATAGATCTATGCAGTAAAAGACATTAAGCATTAAATAAAAGCAAGAGTTGCTCCATGCATCCAATAGACAAGACAATAATATTTTTAAATATTTTTTGTTATTTTGACACCTGGGAAGGGAACATATTAGGATGTTACCGGTCCCCCTCAATGGGATGGGTTCTTGTATTTCCTCAGTACTTTAGATCTAAGATCTCTCTCTTTTGATGGTGTAGAAAACCCAGACAAAAAATGGAACTCAAAAGGAGTTCACAAGAAAAATGGTAGCAAAATATAACAATGATGGAGGATCAAAGTCAGACCAAAAGTATAGATCCAGAGTGATCTTTAGGCAACAAAAGGTAATGAGTGAATGGAAAAACCCTTCTATTCATAACAAAATATTGAATTAGTATAGATATCGGTGCAAAATTAAAATATTATTAACCAAATCTAGATTTAAATTTTATGGAATATTTTATTATATTTGTTGGAGGGAAAAAGAATTTGAATTTGGTCAAATTCTTTTATTTGTAAATAATAAATAAATAAATGATTTATTTATTATTTTAAGGATGTGGTTGAGTAATAATTAAATAAATAATGATTTATTCAACTATTTAAAAATGATTCAGTCAAATTTAACAAGGAATATTATTTAAATAAGGTTTAAATAATTATTTCTAGAAAATAATAAGATAAATAACGATTTATCTAATTAATTTCCCTGTTTTGGGTTAAATATGACCAAGAATATTAATTAAACTATTGTTTAACTAATTATTCCTTGAGGAAAATCAAACAAATGTGGATTTATTCAATATTTCCTCATGGGGTTTCCTGTTTAGACCATAAAAAAATTAACAAATTAAGGATTACTAAGTTATTTTTCATAGTGAAAGAAATTTTACTTAGGGTAAAATTGGTCTTACATGCTGTACTTTGGTCCATCTAATAATAATAGGTTAGATGACAAAAAATTGGTGTAACGATGGTGGAGCCTATAACATAAAGTCTGAAACTTCATGATAAATGTGTTTATAAAGTAATAAGCCACGAAAGGTTATACATGTGGGCTTTGGGGTTTGAATGGGATAACATTTTAAAGTATGGAGGAGATGAGAGGGTAAAGAGGGTGAATGAAATGGAATGAGGGTAGAAATGAATTTTGATCACCATCACACTTTATCAGCGACACTTTCTTCTTTCTATTGAATGGAAAGGTAAATTGATTTCTTTGAAGCCCTTGACAGTCAAGAGTTCCCTTTCTTTTCTGAAAATAAATGATAGTCATGGAATATTATTTTCAGTGTGAAAAATATAAAAAATAATCAGTCACCTTGTGATAATGTGAAATACAAGAGTCTAACAGTTCCAACATCAAAATCATCTATTTCTCCATATCTCCAAAAAGTCTTGGACAATCATTCCAAGGTGTTTGAAACTTCCAAAGGACTCCCACCTATTCGTGACCATGATCATGCTATTCATTTGATTCTAAGAAGTGTTCCTCCAAACATTAGGCCTTATAGATATCCTTATGTCCAAAAGAGCGAAATTGAACGTATGATTGCAGAAATGCTAGAGGCTAGTATAATTCAGCCTAGTCAAAGTTCTTTCTCTGGTCCAGTAGTATTGGTGCACAAGAAGGATGGATCATGGCGCATGTGTCCGAATTATAGGGAGCTCAATAAGCTCACTATTAAAGATAAATTTCCCATTCCTGTGATTGATGAATTATTGGATGAATTACATGGAGAAATTTATTTCACCAAGTTGGATCTCCATTCAGGATAACATCAATTTAGAATGAAGACTGAAGACATTCTGAAAACAACATTTCAAACTCATGAGGGTCATTATGAATTTTTGGTCATGCCTTTTGGCCTTACTAATGCACCTTCTACATTTCAAGAGTTGATGAATTCCATTTTCAAACCCTTCCTTAGAAAATTTGTGTTAGTATTTTTTATGATATACTAATCTACAATAATTCTTGGAAGGATCATGTTCAACATGTTGGCAGGGTGCTCAAACTATTGGAGGAGAAACAATTATATGCAAAAACTTCCAAATGAAATTGGTGTTGTTTTAATGCAAGAAGGAAGACCCATTACTTTTGAAAGTCGTCCAATCAAAGGAAAATATTTACATAAAGCTATTTATGAAAAGGAAATGTTGGCAATACATGTACTAAAGAAATGGTGACCTTACCTAATGGGAATACACTTCAAGGTAAATATTGATCATTATGGTCTTAAATACTTTTGGAACAAATATTATCTCCAGAAGAGCAACAAAAATGGGTCACAAAGATGTTGGATTATGACTTTGAAATCATCTACAAAAAATGGAAGCTAAATGTTGTTGCAGATGCACTCTCAAGAAAGGATTAGGATGTGGAAGCATTGCTTTGTGCCATTTCTATTATCCAACCCGATTTGATAACCGAAGCAAGGGAAGAATGTAATAATGACGAAGAAATATGGACGCTCATTCAAAATTTGTAGCAAGATCCCAGTACATCTGATACATTTAGTTGGAAAAATTATTCCTTATGGTACAAAGATCGCTTATATCTTTGTAAAAATTCCCAACTAAAGCAAAAGATTATTTTGGAATTTCACACCTCTCCTTTAGGAGGACACTCAGGATTTTTAAAAACTTACCACAGGGTGAAGAAATAATTTTTTGGGATGGCCTTAAATCTGATATTCAAACTTTTGTGGTGGAATGTTTGGTTTTCCAGCAAAATAAAGTTGAGACAATTAAGACTCGAGGTCTACTACAACCTTTATCCATTCCAAATCAACGTTGGGGGGAGGTTTCAATGGATTTGATCACAGGTTTACCTAAGTCCAAAGGAAAGAGTGTCATCATGGTGGTAGTTGATAAGCTTACCATGTATGCACAATTTTGTGCATTATCTCATCCATTTAAAGCGAGTAAAGTTGCTACTGCATTTATGAAAACAATTCAAAAGCTACATGGAAACCCAAATATTATTGTAAGCGATAGAGATCCCATTTTCACTGGAGATTTTTGGACATAATTTTTTTCTTGTTTGGGTACTTAACTAGCTCATAACTCATCTTATCATCCGCAATCCGATGAGAAAACTGAGATAGTGAAAAAATGTTTGGAAGGATATCTTTGTTGCTTTGTATTTGATAAACAAATACAATGGGTCAATTGGTTACCTTTGGTTGAATGGTGGTATAACACTTCCTTCCACACTGCAACAAAAATGACCCCATTTATGGCACTTTATGGATATCATCTTCCATCCATCACATTATCTTTAAGAGAAAATTATAAGGTTCAAGCAGTGGAAGATCACATCGAGCATCAACAAAAATTTCTCCAACTCTTAAACGATAACCTAAATTTGGCACAGAATCGAATGAAACAACAGGCAGATAAACATTGCAGTGAGAGAAGTGTTGATGTAGGCGACTGGATATTTTTACAGCTACAACCATACAAACAAATGTTCCTCTAGTAAGCTAAGAAGGATAATAAATTATCGCCAAAGTAATATGGTCCTTACAAGGTGTTGTAAAAGATTGGTACTATGGCATACAAATTGGAGCTTCATGCATCTTCGTGAGTGCACCTATTTTTCCATGTTTCGTGCTCAAAGAAGGTTATAGGTGACAAACTTCTGGTTCAAACAATATTTCCGAAACTTGATGAGGAAGGAAAAATTATATTGGAACCTGAATCAGTCATGGAAACAAGAACTCGACAGCTACGAAATCGATCAATTTCAGAGTATCTCATAAAGTGGGAGAACTTACCCACTGAAGATTCGACATGGGAGGATGAGAATTTTATACAGAAGCATCCAAAACTACTCAAGAATTTAGGACAACACTTTTTTGAAGGAGAGGGGCATGTTAGGGCCCTATATTACTAGTGTAGTCCCTTATTGTTGTTAGTGTAGCCCCCTTATTGTTATTTTTTCCCCCTTGTAGTCCCCATATTTTTATTATTGTGCCCTTACATTATTATTGTTAGGTCGACTAGGATTATATTTTGACCCCATGGACTCCTATATATAGAAAGGAGATTTTTTCATTTGTGTCATCCAACAATTTTTCATTTATGTAATTTAAAGGAGGTTTCCCCCTCAAAGAGGATGATTTCTAAGGCATTGATCTATCTTTTCTTCTATTTTGTGAGCTAGTTTCATAACATAAAATCCCCAAATATGTGTTTCAGCTACGCTTCCTGATACTCTACGCCAACAATCACTGTTGCGTAGTCAACTGCATCCCTCCAGCTACTGATCTGCGTAGATCAGTTTCATTGCTCCCTCTGCCTCATACAAACAACAATCTGAAATAATATTACCTCTTTGTTGGCTCACTCAGAGAGATATTTTCCTTGTTGATCTGGCCCTCCTGGCTTGGACTATGCACTTCACTGGGAAATTGATTTACTGCTTATGCAGCTCTTTGATCCCCAGTTGTTGCTTCAACGTTGTATCTGATGTATTTTTTATTTGTCTCACCTACACTCAACTTAAACAAGCTTTGATACATTGTGAAAATTTGTATTACATGAAATCCTATTGCAATAATTAATGGAAAATATTCTATTTGTTATTTAACTTAACAAATTATTTACTGTGTTCTACAAGAAAATATATAAATCCATTCACTACAGCCTACACAATTAAAATGTGGAAGAAATACTAGTGTGGAAACAAATATGAACACACATAGATCACACAACCATCCGACACAATTGTTTTTGGACTAATGTCCCCAGAAAAATCCAATGCGGGAAAATCGATGTTGCAGATCTGAGGGTTTATGTTATTATGCAGTAAATTATGAGTACAAATCTATGATTGACAAGACTGTCAAATCATATAGAGAAATTGACAGAAGAGATCTCGTGAGACAAACCTCACTCTTCCATGGGAAACTGGCACTGATGTGCACCAAGGCTAGATTGCCCCGTGCTACCTCTGCACAGTGACTGCATCACAACTCAACTGCCCTTCTTCCTCTGCGTTGGTCTCACTGCTGGATGGAAACTAAGCCTCTGGAAAATCTCTCAGGGGTCTAACACTCGCTATGTGTTGTCTCCTCTACAAGAAAACGATTCTCCCTTTGACTCTGCAAAGTGACTGTGTAGGCACTGCGTCACTGCCTCTGCACTGAAGCTGTGGCTCTCTCTAGCTATGCATCAAATTCCTTATGCTCCCTCTAGACTTTGATATCCAAATGCAATATTAGGCACTCGACCTCCTCAAGATGGTCATATAGCTCTTCAAGAGCTATCCATAAATTGCTATACAAGGAAATATACAAACTGGCATATGTATTCTTGGTTGAGTATATCCCTAACCCATATGATGTTACACATTCTCCCTCATATGTATGGGGTCCCACGAGATCATTAAATAAGCCAACCTTCTCAACCCGTTTGTGGATTTCGTGTCAATCACCAGATCTCAATATGCAACCAATGCGTTAGTCATAACATTGTAATATAATAGTAATTCGCATGCCAACTCTTGCATGCCATCGTGGTAACATAACATCGTTGTTATCACAACATTTTGAATAGTAATAATTGTATGTTCATGCATGTCATGAAATCTGCTTGTTATGGGAACATTCACCACATTTTGAAATTCCATCAACTTATCTGTGTCAAAGACATATCATGCCATCACATAATAAATGAAATCACATCCTTATATTGTAACATCCTAAGTATGATAATCCTACATATAGAGAAATAATACATTACACCATTCTTATCATGATTCATAAGAAAATAAAAATTTCATTTCCTGTATAACAATGAAAACCAACTATGAAATACGATTATTCAACATTCATTTAGGATCTAGGCACCATCATGCTATGATAATTATATCGAGGGTGACTTCCTACCACTTAGAATAATTATAAAATCGTCCATGCTCATTTGGAAAAAAAAACAAATTCATATGCCACATAATGCATACAATATCCATGATGGGTTTACAACATCATTATCCCAATAGATAATGAATAAGCATCACATATGCATGATATTATTATACTTCAACTTTTCCATGTTGTCATAATAGATAATTGAAACCCTAACCTCATTCATAGTACCATAGTGTATCAATAAATTAAAGATTTAGACATGATTAAAGTATTTTAGAAAAAAAACATGTAATATAAATATCTATCTAAGCTAAGTTTTGCAATTTTATCTGGTTCATCACACCATTTAATAAAAAGGATAAGGGAAATCACGATTAATATCATTTGCATCCTCCCATGTAGTTTGTTCGAGACTATATTGGTCCCATTGAACCTTGACCTGACTAAATTCACGATTCCTGAGATGAATAACTTGGTGGTATAGTATGCTTAATGGTTTGACTTGAAGGAATCCCTGCTCGGAAACCTGTAAATTCTCAAATTTCAATATATGGGATGGGTTAGGTACACATTTTCAAAGCATAGAAACATGAAATAAATTATGCATATTTCTTAGATGGGATGGTATCACAAGGTTATAAGAAACCGGTCCAATCCTCATTAGGACCTTAAATGGCCCGAAAAATCTCAAGGATAGCTTTGTTCCTTTTCCAAATCTGAAGGAACTTTTAGATGGTATGAATCTAATAAAAAATTGGCTACCTTCCTCAAATTTTCTTTCAATTCTCTTTTCATCGACATAAATTTTCTAGCAGTGTTGAGATTATTTTAGCCTTTTCTTCATTGTAGCCATTTTTTCTTCCATTTCTTGGAGCATGTTAGGCCCCAATATTACTCGATCCTCTAATCGATCCTAGCTTAATGGAGTATGTTATACGAAATCTACGATTGCGGATAGAAGTGTCTTCCCTAAACTGGGTGGCTTAGTCTAGAACAACAGAAGGACAAAGTAGTTATTGTTTTCGTTAAAGTAAATAGATAATGGGATGAATCCTACCTGTAATCCAACATATGCTTCAATCCTTTCTTGGCTTGAATTCTCCAATCCTAGCTCCCGTCGCCAAAATTAAAACCTACACAATTAGACAACACAAGCCAACGATCTACAAAATATATGTAGCATTATCTAAATACTTCATTCAATGGATCAACATGGCATCGAAATACATGAAATCATAACATCACATATATGGAAACAAAGAAATATTTTCATTAATATAAATGGAAGGATTTTCAACCATAAATAGATGTCGATCTTGTAGAAGAGCTCCTCCAGACTGACTCATTCCTTATTTTTCACAAAATGCACCTCTAATCACCCTATTGAATGGGATGTTAACTCTTTACAACAACAACATAAGGGTAGAATTATATTTCCAAAATACAACTCCTAGCTTGTGGATGGCCACAAATATATAAGTGAGGGGATTAAGTTGGTATTAGGCTTATCTAATTACCAATTTAAGGTTTGAGATCGACTCTTGATGTGAGTATGAGATCAAAGGATAAGGGATGGAAAATACAAGGTATGATAGAATAGGATCAAAAAATTTTATCTGAGGTAAATCGTTGTAACAAAATATGGAAGCTTCTGGAAAAAGAGGCTTCCAGAATTTCTATATTTTTCCTGAATTTCTAGAACCAACACAGGTGCATAGTGGAGAAACTTGTAGGTGATCAACGTGGGCCACAATGGAGAAAATTGTAGGTGAACGCTATAGAGTAGAAGGTCAATGAGTGTTGGTCTTTAAAATTCCTGAAACAAGGTGTTTTTAGGCAGAAACTCTGGGATATGGGAGTGTCATGCATAGGGCTTTGTGCTATGATGATGTCATGGGGTAAAAGGATGTTGATTGATATAGTTGGTAGGCCAATTGATCATATGTGATAAAATGGCCTATAACGGATTCCCCCCTAAAGTGCAAAGTCAGGAATGGTGACTGATGACTGAAGTTATTTCTCTTGTGATAAGTCAGGATCAAGAAAAACCAGCGAGATCATCTTCTGTTACAATACATTTACATTATGATATCTTTGCTGAGGGAGGCATACCTATACTCAAAACATAAGCTAACATTACATGTAAAATGATAAAAATGCATGTCCAATGATGAAAAATGGTGGAACCATGACTGTATGATTGTTTGTATGACCATAGCCATCATACATTGTGATCTTGTATTTATCCCAAAATCGCAGCCCAGATGGATGAAAATAGATTCGGGGTCTTCTATCTCATTCACATGACCACCCAATGTATGACTTTAACCATGTGAATCAATTATATGGATTTGAACATAGTAGACACCATCTGATTACCGACCAATGCTATAAATCATTAACAGATGCGAGACAAAACACCGGTGATGTTAATGGATCTCAAGGTACTGCATTACAATCTGTATGGTGTGGGTAAATGAGTTGATGTCAAACACAACACAAAATATTTCGATCGAAGGCCAATGATGTAAACCTGTCTTTGAGATCGAGGAAAATTTACATTGATTTATGTAAGTATGAAGGTATCAAGGGGTTTTTCTAAGTCAAATTCTTGGATAATGAGCTGATGTCGACAGGAAGCGATCCGTCACAAGAGGGCCTTGATGTATCCCCCATCAACGACATGAAACTAGTATCACGATTTGAGACAAAATCATGATGGTACATAACTAAATCATGAATGGAAGACATGGAATGAAGGATTAAGATTATTGTAGTAGATATTGACTAAATGACTTATCTTGAACACATCAATGACATTGAATGGAGTTAGAAGCATTGACCCAAAACTGAAAATGGAGGCTTTTGAAAATGGTATGATAAACTAAAAGGCAAGAATATCACACAACCCAACAACCACGAAGATGAAATGGAAGAGTATAGTGTTCAAGAGAGACTCACTGCCATTAGCAAATGAAGTTCCTTGTTTTCCCAATTTCCCCAATCATATTGGTGAGTACCTCTTTATTTTTTAAAAATCTTGAGGAGGATAATATATGCTTGATATGTAATTTCACCCTTCGGATGAATCCCTCCAAGTATGTTTAACGAAGCCTACGAAGGAGTGATTCGTCCTTATCATGTTCGAAAATTCCATCGTTGTTTGGTGTTTGAAAAAGAGGCGAAAAAGAAAACTACATATGTTCCTTTTCATAAGTAGTCCCTCAAGTCCGAAAAGGAAGAAAACAATACTCAAGAGAACCTCTTTGCCATGTTTGACTAAGGTATTCATTTTTCGTAAATAGTCTATCTAAGTCTGGAAAAGTGTTAAACTTATATTGAGTAGATGTCTTTTCATTTACTTTAGCGAGTTCAAAAAGACAAGTGCTCGACAATATTTTCATATTTTGGGAGTCTGAAAAGAGCTAAAAGAGGACTCCAGGGGTTCCTTTTTTGTGAGTTTATGGAGTTTGGAAAAATGATAAAAGTGTACTCCTTGGTCAAAATGATCTATGAAAAAATGACAAAATCTGTTAAACAACTGTCGACCTGCTCAAAACACCACAAAAGGGATCAAAAATACATGTTTCATGTTAAAAAATGAATAACTACTAGTAAAAACATCAAATATGATAAAATAATGGAAAAAAAACCATAAGTAATGAAAATGACTATTCATTTTTACTATTTGACATTCAACTTCAATAGTGAGAGCTCTGAGCCCCTTTTTGCCTTGATCTTCAAGAGATGATTGCGATCAATTTGGTGGATCATTGCTGGTTCTGTCTCTTCTAGGTAGGAGCTAAGACCATTATCTTTCAATGCATGCTTCCTTTTTGTGATTTCATGTAAATTTTATGGATTTTTGAGAGCTCCGGGGTTCCAAAATTTTTCCCTAGGACCAACACATAGCTTGATTTTCGAAAATTGTGTTGCACCTGGGAAAAATTTCACTACAGGCAGGGGTGAAACACTCTATCATCCCTTTTGGGGCAACGTCGGGAGCAATTATTTAGCTAAAATTTCCAGATTTCTCAAACTTTGTCTATTTTTTTTCATGAAAAGGATCCTATTGAGTGTCTTATTGATGTTTCAGGTACTCATCAACACAAAATGGCATTTGAGTGGAGGTAAAGAGAACATTAAGAACAAGACTTGAATGCAGCAAACGATCCTGCCACTATTCAGGCACTCAAAAACTATGGTTTGTTGAAATTATTATGGTTACCCGGCATGAGAAAACAGATGGAATTACTCAATTTCCTAGTTCATTCATGGGATGTACATGCATATGCATTCAGGTTAGAGGAAAATATGCTTGGGATCAAAGTGGAAGATATATAATTTCTGATAGGTTTATCCATGATTGGTGACCCCATATTTCTCTTAAGAGGGATAAGTGGAGGAGAGTCAGTAAAGGATTACATTTACACTCATTTTGTACCTCGAGCATAACTGAAAAATATGTGAACATCAAAATTAGAGATATGACCCATCTATCTATGAGAATAATCCTCTTTATTATTTCTACATTGGATGGTAGCTCGACACTTAACGTAGCTAGCAGATCATACATGTAGTACAGTCTAGAGTGTCTAGAGCCGAAAATATTCAACTGGAGTGAGGGGGTATTGGTCAAAATGAAGGAACAAATGACTAAAGAAAAAGAAGGAAAACTGAAAAACTTTGGATATAGTTTAATTTTGATTTCTTTTTCCCTGGAGCGGATTCCATTGTTATAGCCTCAGCATATCATGCCCATTCCTATTGATATGAGGGTTCCACAGATGAGGAGGTTGATATACCTTATGTCATGACATGCAGATCCATCATCGATCAATTTCACACCAACCTTCTTCAAATGGTTGTGTAAACAACTAATCATGATTGACGATTTTCTGTACACAGGGGTGGATTTCCGTAATGATTCTGAGCTCGTACTTCCTGACGGAGAGAAATGGGGTGCTATGGGTAAGAAATTTTAACCATTTTTAAAGTTTTAAAGAAGTTTTACAACTTTTTTTGTGTTTTTTAATGTTTCAGGGAATAACTTTATTGATTTGTCTCATGCAGACATTGGACCTGTTCGACCTATAGGATCTTCATATCTCCGTTGTGCACGAAATCCACAAGAGGCTACAGTACCAATATAAGTAGTCGCAGTAGGATGAGATGCATTATAGGATCTTGATGCAGCAGATACCGTTGCAGAGGGGGAGCGCCAATTGGAGGGGCTGACACACGGGATTAGTGAGACCGTGGTCGATCAAATCTCTATGCAACTTCAGCAATATACTATCGAAGTGCCTAGCCATATTGGTGAGCTACTATGAAATATGGCTCATGCAATAGCACATTATCATGAGCACCGTTAGTCTATTGAGGTTCATATTCATGTCTGCATATAGTTTTTAATGTAGGCGCGTGGTCATTTGTGTCCCAGATACAATTTTTTTTAAACCAAAAATTTATGTATATCTATCTATCTTCAATGCTTATTTGTTTCTATCGTTGTTGTCAATTGATGTGACGTATATTGAAAATCGTTTACATTCACTGCAAATGTATATCTAAAAAATAATTAGCTAGCTTATATGTTAGTGTATTTATATTTCTAGAAATATGTTCGTATTAGATGAAATCAAAATGTATTTATAGAAGGTGAAACCTTAGAAACATGTGTAAGATGGTGGGACTTTTGACTTAATATGCATTGAAAAATTGTAGTACCACAAGTTGTAAGTCAAGTCTAATGACTAAATGGCAGATAGCATGTGCGATAAAATCAAAAAGTAGCTCGACCATTACGCTATCTTCAACGATGTTATTGGTAGAGAGACCAATACAAATCCCTTGTAGACTCACTAACTCGCCATTTGGAGTAAATATAACTCACGCTGCGCAGGATAAATTCCAAGTACTATGACAAGCACCATCAACATAACCGATGTATGGTTCAAGGGATGCCTACATCTACAACACAAACATAAAAGGACCAACAAAAACCATAAGAAAATATGAAAAGACACACTGCAAACACACTCAACACACCTATAAACAATATGTACACAATGTACTACACATGAGATCAAGCATACCATTTTTTGAGGTATAACCAAGTCCTAGGTTGCACCAAAGGGAATCCATCGAAATCAACCAACTCGTAGGCTCCTTTTGCAAGGGCACACTATAGATTTAAATGAACTCACATGTTTAAAATAAGAAATGTTTTATTTATCTATTTATTAAATGTAAATATGAATATTTAACCTTATATTTAAAACAACTCACACTTTTAACATAAATCAATGAAGTTTAAAAATTAAACTTTACGGCCAAATATTAAATATAAATACAAATATTAATTTGACTATCTAAATATTAACTTTACTACAATTATAATGAAGGCATTAGTGTAAAGTTTGTTGGAACACCTAATCCTCCATGGGTAGGTGTGGAATGCGAAAAGTTATAATGGAGTCCAAGTGACCTTGGAATGTGAAATCAAGAGTCACACCATTGTACTATAAATGTACATCATGTATAATGGAAAAATAAGAGAGCTGCACGCTTATCGTTCATTGTGTGTTGATTTTCTTGTTGTGTGTGTGTTTATCTTTTTCATACACCATTTATGTGTTTAACATGGTGTTTAACACGGTATCAGAGCTGATACGTTCATAACTAGCTCAACATTGAGTGAGTCATTTGTTTTTATGGCCTGTGCATATCTGCAAAAATTCTTGGCATTTTTGCAACATTTAGAGAATTTCTGCAGTAGACATTTTTCCGCATTCAAGAATTTATTTTGAGAAGAGCAGCATTCAGAAATTGGTTTTGAAGAAGAGAAACATTGTCCATCTTGGCGTTGCAGGTTTTCTAACTGCTCATTGAAATTCTGCAATTTTTTCCGCAATTTCTGCCTATTAATTTCTGCATTGGAGAGCTGCTGGAATATTTTTTAAAGCAGAATTCTAGGGTTTTTATTAAAAATATCTGAGTTTTTACTGAAAGTTTCTTGCAAATTCTGCAAATTCTGCCATATATTTGGAAGAAAAAATAAAATTTTGTTATACATTTGTAAAATTCTGCAAATTCTGCCAACCTCTGCTGTGTAATTTGCTTTATATCTGTAAAATTCTTGCATTTCCTGAAAGAAGAAAAAAAAATTCTACTATTTTACTGCTCTCTGTTGTTTTAACGATAAAAAAATAAAATAAAATAAATTTCAGGCCTTTCGACCTCCATTTCCCTGCAACCCGACCCCATTTTGTAACCCACGGAGCCCTGGGCCCCTACAACACGGCCTACGGCTCCCTTAATCCACGGCCTTTCGACCCCCCAACCCACCCCTACCCCCTCTCCCACTCCACCCTACCGCTCAACACTCGCAGACCCACCCGCCCTTCTCCCCTCACATACGCTCCCTCACACTATCCTCTCACCTGATTGCACTACCATGCACTCCCTCACTACCCAAACCCCCTCCCCACTCTACACTCCCCATCCCCCCATCTGCTCATCCCACCCCCCTATACGCTAACCAGCCCCGGCCACTCCCCTCTCTTCCCTGCGTAGACTCCCCCTAAACCCTCGCCCCCTCTCTACGCTTGATCAACCTTACCACTACGCAGACCCCTCCCTGCACCAACTCCTACACTACCGACTCCTACCCATGGCCTTCGACCCTTCCCTCGACTCCTACCCACGCCTCCCCCTCACCCTTATCACTCTGCCCTCCCTATCGCTCCCCCTAACCATTCTCCCCCTCCCCCTTACCACGCTCCCCTTTCCCGCCTATGCTAAACCCTTCCATACCCTATTCCCTAACTCCCCAATACCACCTGCATACGCTCTCCCCATCCCCCTTACAAATCTGCCCAATGCTACATTTGCCTCCCCTCCCCCCCCCTCCGCGTTAATTTTTAATTTCAGAGATTTTTACATTTAAAATCCGCCCATCCCCCCATATAATACCCCCAATATTTTTTTTGCCTTTTTTAATATTTAAAATTTTTATCCCTCCTTCAAATTTTTTTTAATTAGTCTCAAATAATTAATTAATTAAAAAAAAAAAAAACAACAGAGAGAGAGGAAGAAAGGAAGTAAATAGCAGACGAAGAGGAAATGAACAGCATCAATGAGGAAATGGCATATGAGTAAATACACGTAGAAGAGAAAAGTGAAATTTGCATTATGATTTGAAGGGTGATGTAAAGACAAGTTTGCCATCATTTTTAAAACAGCTCCATGAAGAAAAAAATCGGCTGCCTTAAAGGCTTCTTGCACAGTGTTTTCAGCTGCACATTTACAAAATATTTTTGCAGAGATATTGCATTGTATTGAAATTTTATTGTGAGTGGATATTGCTTCTTCATAGTTGCAATCAGTAAATTTGAATTGTTGATGTAAGTCATTGTTTCTTGCCGGTTAGACATCCAAGTCTATACCTTGAGGAGCAGATTTTTGTACTTTGAGATTTCCATAGTTGGAATTTCTTTGGAGTCATTTGTATTTGTTTGAAAGGAAGTTGAATCACATTGTAAACGGGTGCATTTTCGGTTGAAGCCGACACCTTTTATTTTTTGAGCCTAAGTTGTTGAAAAATGGCTAAAATCAATGAGGCATTAGAGTTTTTGAATAACCTCATTCATTCCAATGTTGATGATATGATAAAAATGAGAAAGAATGCTCTCTGTAATATTCAAAGTTGTTTTCAAGATGCACAAGAAAAGATTGAGTTTTTGTAGTTGAAATTTCAGCTCCAACAAGATGAATTTCAACAAAAGAGTCACCATTCTAAACATGTTTCTGTTCAAAAGATTGAGAAAGACTCCCATCAGTAGTAAGTGAGTAAATTTGCAGTTGATTCACATTCAGTTCCTTGTATAAGAGTATATTTACATGCAGATGCAGCAGCTCAGCCTGCACTTCTCAAGCCCATCATCAGACCTTGGGAAGAGCTTGTCCACAACAAGCACAAAACTAGTCTTGGATATGACAAGGATGTGTCCTTTCATATTCCAGACTACACCAAGCCCATCATATTTCAGAGTGTCGGATTTCTATATGACAGTTCACCTGCTCCTGTTTCATATCCTGCTCCACTTCCACAACAACAACAGATTGAAAATGCCAACATTGTGATCGAGTTGGCCATATGAAAGATCACTATTTTGATCTTCATCCATGCAAGCACTATGGTCGACACACCCATTCTTCACAAAGATGCTTTAGAAACAAGCCTCCTGCAAGAAAAAAGATTCATCTTTTATGGATCACTTCTTGGAAATGGGCATCAACAACCAAGAAGATGTTTAAGTCGCATGTCAGAACATGTTCTAGAATATTGAGCAAACTTGCAGTTGAGTTTTCGCCATCATCTCACCTTGTCCCTGACAGGGGGGGAAATAATGGTCATCTACAAGCTTCGACGTCAGATCAAGCGAGCCTGAGCCATAATCTCTCATTCCATGTTTAGAGTTGTAGCCAGAGACACAGCAGTTCAAGCAAGCCTGAGCCACAATTCGTCGTTCCAGATTCAGAGTTGTAGCCAGAGACACAGATGCCCATGAGCATGCCTTTGGTTGGTGGACAACCTTAAACCATCATCTTTGGTTGGTGGACAGCCTTAAACCATCACAAGTTATAGACCTCCCTTCTTTTAGGTTGAAGGTCTCCCTTTCATATATGAGGGACACTTCCTCTAGCAGAAGCCTTCGGCTTCTTGCCAGCTTTGGTTGTGTTCCAGGAAATGCTTCAAGCATTCCAGTGTTGTTGGTAATCCTTAAACCATCATAGGTTGTAGACCTCCCTTCTTTTAGGTTGCTCTCCCTTTCATATATGAGGGAAAATTCCTCTAGCATAAGCTCTCAACTTCTTGCCAGTTTTGGAAGAGTTCCGGGAACTGTAACAAGTATTGTGTTCCAGTGTTGGTGGTCATCCTTAAACCAACTCTTTTTGCCAACATTTCAGAGAGTTGATTCAGCCCAAGTGCTGCCAAGTATACTTTGCATATTTGTATTACAACTCTCTTCTTGGACTCACACATACCCCTTCGGAGTAAGGGGGGGAATGTTGGAACACCTAATCCTCATGGGTAGGTGTGGAATGCGAAAAGTCACAATGGAGTCCAAGTGACTTTGGAATGTGAAACCAAGAGTCACACCATTGTACTATAAATGTACATCATGTATAATGGAAAAATAAGAGAGTTGCACGCTTATCCTTCATTGTGTGTTGAGTTTCTTGTTGTGTGTGTGTTTATCTTTCTTATACACCATGTGTGTGTTTAACATGGTGTTTAACAAAGTTTATAGATGATACATGCAATTATGTTAATTGCAGATGAATCCATCTACAGTGTTAAACTTTAGAGACAAAAGTGTAGAAATTATATAACTTATGTGTTATATGTCCAAGATTCTCCTGATCTCACACTATTTTAACTTCATGCAAAATATAGAATCTATTCCACCATTGATCATCTGCGGAAATTAAATCAAGATTGCAATGCACACCTGAAACAATAAAAATTCACACACATTAACACAGTTGTTTAACGGGAAAGCCTGAAGCTGAAAACCCCAACTATATGTATATAATGTATGTCATAGAGATCATGTAACAATCCTCATACAAAGATGATCATATCAAGCTCTCAGTACAATACAATCACTACACACTAATTAGGCTCGATCTTGCAAATCCATGCACCAATCTTTGCCACCTGCTAGCCTGCCTCTACTGTGAAATCCCTGCTGAAGAATGGCTCTGAATGAATTCAAATTTCTCCAGCCTTTTTTATGCAATCCTCATAGGCATCTCCAATGAATGTGTGGTGCAAACAATGCAACACTATAGTCACAACTAATAGTCACACTTTATCTTTCACCTATCTCTCCACTGGTCTCCACTGAAACTGCCATGGATTGTAGTTAACTATTGTATTGTTTAGTTGATTAATGAGTTATTATTTGTGAACTAATTAACTAATTAATTCACTCCACTCTCACTAGTGTATCATTCAGTTAGATTAGATACAACTAGCTCAACTGAGTCTAACTGAGTTAAACTAAATACAACTCCACCAACTACTTCTATAAATCCACCAAACTCTGTCACATGAGTTCTAACTGAAGTCCTCATGCATTAGCTCCAGTAAAACCTAAGGAATAGCGTAATTCCTTCTGTTAGCTGTTGTGCCACATCTTTGCACTTAACTGAAGTGCTCCAAGAGAATAAATAATGTTTAGAGTCCAAATATTATTAAGAGCTAATAATATTCGACATATCTATTTTTAGACTGACAATCTAAAAATAGACTCTGCCCAATATGTCTAAAAATAAAATTCCATCTATTTTTCCAACTTGACCAACCATCCACAAATATCATCGTGCAACTCATAGAATATGATCGACATGTTTAAAAATAGACTTTGTGCCGAAAATCACCTGTGTGGGCCCCACCTAGTTTAGGTGATTATTTTCCAACTAGGATCAAGGATGATGTTTCAGGATGCCTCTTTCACTATTTATTGTTGCAATCTTCAACACTCCCTCTCAACAAGAAAGGACTGTCTTGCATGCGACATGCAACTCCATGCATTCTCCTTGCAACCTTTGCAAGCGCCCTACAACTCCATGCATATGCTTTGCAACTCTTTCGAAACTGAAAGGCTCCAAACAACTCAATCAGTCTTAATGCATCTATCATCAAAGTCTTTGACTTCTGCTGGTACCAACTGCACATGTCTTCAGGAACCACTGCGTTGTTGAACTCTGCACCCATGCACTCTGCACTTGCTATCAACTTTGAACTGCGCTCCAGTATCCGACACTGTCACTTTGATCTACCTGCATCAATCCAATTGATCATGCTATTGCTGCTTTATGGGCACCTTGTAGCAAGCTTCAATTAATGAGATCCACACTATCTCAATGAATCTTGCCCAGAAATCTCCTCTTGGGATTAATCGTGCATGTTGCCCCACCTCTCACCTGGTGGTATAGCTGCATGCACTCCCTCTGCCCATCTGGCACGAAATTTCTCTGCATGAGTGGTTGCTCCCACTCCATGATCCTCATCTTGTGGCTGCTCCACATCCAGAGGTTCACTCTTACCTGCATGCAAATCCTGCTCCCTCTCAAGCTTCAATTGCATGTCTTTCTTGCACTTCCAAATAGTAGGAAGCTCCGTAGAAATCCCATCTACTTCAAGTCTGTAGAGATTATTCGCTCGAATCCCAACCTTCTTGACTTTTCCTGTTGCTTTGTACCGAAGGAAAACTTTTCCTTCCCTAAAGACAACATCATACCCTTTATCCTCTAATATTGCGACTGAGATTAAATTCTTCTTTAAACCTGGAACATGTGCTACATCTTGTAAAAGAATGATTTTACCTGACTCCCTCTGAAAGGAAATGGTACCAATGTTGGTCGCATTGTATCGTTCATTGTCGCCCAACTCAACATGCAACTGGAGATCTTTCTCCACCAAGTTACTGAAAAGGTTCACATCTCCCGTAATCTAAAAGGAAGCACCACTATCAAAGTACCACCCCGATCCCAATGCACTAGAAACCATGCATGAGATTAATGAGAAGTCAAGCTCAAATTGTGAGGCAAGAGCCTCACCAGTTGCAGCTCTAGCAGCCTTCTTGTTCTTCTTCTTCTGTGGACAATTTGTGGCAAAATGCCCATGTTCGTGACAGTGAAAACACTTCACTTCAGACATGTCACGCTCTTTTCCATCCGCACCGGATTGAGAAGCATTTTTCTTCCCCTTCCCTTTCCTTGCTTTGGCAGCCAAAGTGAAATCCTCTTCATCATCATTCTTTGATGAAAAGCCATCCCTGGTACTCCGCCTTATCTCCTCCTGCACAAGATTCGACCAAAGTCGCTTCCATCCTAGCAGTTTCTCCCGTCCATTGACAGAGTCTTCGTAGCTATGCCAACTCTTTGGAAGCCCAAGGAGAGCCAAGCTCACCAAGTCTTCTTCATCCACACTGACTCCTACACTTCCAAGCTCATCCCTGCAATGGACAAAATTTGGTAAGTATACCGGAATAGTGTCATTCTTCTCCATTTTTATTTTTTTGAGCTTGTCTTTAAGTGCCAACTTCCTCTGGTCACTTCTGCTTTGGAAAAAGTTTGTCAAAGCCTTCCACATTAAGAATGGAGTGGCTTTCCTGTGAATTTTGGACACAATGTGGTCCTTCACAACTTCCAACAGAATCCTTCGACACTTTTCTACCTTCTTTTTCGATGCGTCAAGTGCAGCTGCATCGCTAGAACCCGGCATAGGAACATCGCTATTGATGAACTCTTTCAGCCCATTATCCTCCAGCACCGCCTCCATCCTATCCTTCCATGCAATATAATTCGAGCTCCCATAAAGGGCATACTCCAATTGTAATCTGTTGAAAGACATTTCAATGAATGCTCAACTTCGACACCAAGAAAACACTGCAGCAAATTCGAATTCCACTAGCACAAAACTCAACCGCTTCAATAATTGCAATCTCCTATGATCAATACTGCTTCGATACCATGTAGAAATTATATAACTTATGTGTTATATGTCCAATATTCTCCTGATCTCACACTATTTTAACTTCATGAAAAATACAAAATCTATTCCACCATTGATCATCTGCGGAAATTAAATCAAGATTGCAATGCACACATGAAACAATAAAAATTCACACACATTAACATAGTTGTTTAACGGGAAACCCTGAAGCTGAAAACCCCAAATATCTGTATATAATATATGTCATATAGATCATGTAACAATCCTCATACAAAGCTGATCATATCAAGCTCTCAGTACAATACAATCGCTACACACTAATCAGGCTCGATCTTGCAAATCCAATGCACCAATCTTTGCCACCTGCTAGCCTGCCTCTACTGCGCAATCTCTGCTGAAGAATGGCTCTGAATGAATTCGAATTGCTCCAGCCTTTCTCACGTAATCCTCATAGGCATATCCAATGAATGTGTGAAAAACAGCAACACTAGTGAATACAACCGAGCAATCACACTTACTCTTCGTCTTGACTTCCACCTGGTCTCCACAAACCTACAACAGAGTTAATTAATAGAATGTCTTGATTAATGAGTTATTATCGTATCTTCAATTAACTAATTAATCAATTCCACATCATCTTCCAGTGTATCATTCAGCTTAGATTTCTCAGATACAACTACTGAATCAGTCTAACTGAGTTAAACTTAATACAACTCCACCAACTACTTCATAATCATCAAACTCTGTCACATGAGTTCTAACTCGTGTCCTCATGCATTAGCTCCAGTAAACCCTTAGGAATAGCGTAATTCCTTCTGTCAGCTGCTGTGCCACATCTGTGCACTTAACTGAAGTGCTCCAAGAGAATAAGATAATGTTTAGAGTCCAAATATTATTAAGAGCTAATAATAATCGACATATCTATTTTTAGTCCGCGCCTAAAAATAGACTCGCTCAATATGTCTAAAAATAGAAGTCCATATTTTTCCAACTTTACCAACCATCCACAAATAGCATCCTCGCAACTCATAGAATATGATCGACATGTCTAAAATGATGATATTCAAAATGATTTTAAAATATGGCCAAAAATCACCTATGTGGGCCCCACCTAGTTTAGGTGATTATTTTCCAACTTAGATCAACATGAGAAACCAGATGTTTCTATCATCGTTTTCAGATGCACCAACAAAAGTGTATTCATATCTTTAACATCAAATTCAGAGACCCATTTTGTCTTCTGGCACCAATATCGTAAATGTGGATTCAGAGACACCTATAGTGAAATGTAACACTTCGGTACCAAAATTGCACTTTTCCATTGATGGAGTGACACAGTTAAAAATTAATGACATAAATGACTAATTCATATACTTTTTGTACTTGTTATTTGGCCATATTTTTATCCTTGTTGTATAATTGTCATTTACATTAACCATTATTAATTTTGTCACTTATTATCTAGCCATATATTTGAATCCTAGACTAAATTATTCGTTTAAGTTAGTCGCTTTTAGTTTAGTCACTTATTATCTAGTCATATATTTTATCCCTAAACTAAATTAGTCATTTAAGTTAGTCGCTTTTAGTTTATTTACTTATTATCTAGTCGTATATTTTATTCCAAGACTAAATTAGTCATTTAAGTTAGTCTTTTTTAGTTCGGTCACTTAAAATTGCTCAAATTTAGTAGTAATTCACTTGAAATAATTTCGATGACTAAAATTTCTAGTCACCTAGTCATTAATTTCATCATTTTTTACCAGTGCTAATGCTATGTACGCTTTGGCTCAGGAAACCTTCAAACCAGAAATACTGCCCCTCACTGCAATCAAGGATCACTTAGATCTGATTTTTGTCTGAGCACTTGCTCTGTCAGAAACATTCGATCTATAGATCCTTTGTGTCTCCACGAATGTATTTTCCAAATGATCCTTCAAGTCCTTCTTATAATCTTCTCGTTGAGGATTCAACGACCCAGATTAGATCTTTAATCAATGGCTAAGATTAACTTTTGACTTGATCTGTTTATTCTTGATCATTCTCACTCATATTATATTAATACACTTTAATTATTTTATTCTCCGGCTAAGTTTTGACTTAGGGCCCCTTTAAAAATAAATAATTATTTCTATAGAATACAATCCGAGTGGAATTTCACCAAACGCTTTATGGGTTATTTAGAATACATGTGTCTAAGCTTCTCCAAAAAAATTTAGACTTAGATCACATCGGATGTGACCCCAAATCAATAAATATGTGCATACGTATTTTGTGTTATGTGTTTACATTTTGTGTGTTGGACCTTAAACTCTTGAAACACCTCGAATACAACATTGAATGATTGAGATCATACCATTTGTGACTATGTTTAATGGTGCAAATATAGTCTTCCTAAGTTGAACGCTAGATAACACTGGATGTGAAGGCTAAGCCTAAGAAATGTGTGTAATATCCCAAGCTCTCTCCATGAAATTCTCTACGTTAAATTGATTCAAATTTATAATGTGTTGTCTCCATTCAATCATTTGACAATCTGTTGTGAATGTCAAATAATATCAAGGGTTTGAATAGTCATTTTATTTTGAAATAAAGGGTGTGCTTTATGTAACTGCTACATGAAAGGATGAGGTACCTTCGGTAGATTGGTCGTGTGCTGAGTGATTGGTGTTATAGCAAGATTCCCATGGCTTTCTGTGAGAAGGAACAATTTCAAGAACTTTTGAATGTCATCCAACACCCTTCGTAGTTGTTGAAGGCCACATAAAAGGAACTCTTTCGACTTTATGCAAGACACATTATTTTTTTTCATTGCCACTAAGGGATATATGTTCTTCAATTGAATATTACAAGGTAAATATGTGAGTTTACCTTGGATGACACCCAGCTAAATGTATGAATTTTTTAACCAAATTTAAAATGCATAGCGTGATTGAGTCCATTTCCAGGATCAATGTTGAAATGCATAGGAAAAGGTATAGGCTTATTCACTAGCATCAATGGCAGAATATAGTGTTGACTGTTCATATTCTCTCTGCCATAGTGCTAATTGAACATATTCTTTCCACTATAACACTATTAGAAATGACTTCTTGCATTTTCTATTCGATGCGGAAACGTGTTGAATGGTTCCCTCAATAAAATGATGACTTTCTACATTGAATATGCATTGGAATGTGGTGGTGTGTTGTGTGTTTGTAGGTGAAGTAGGTGTGTTGGGGTGTTTACAATTCTATGAGTACTGGTGTCATCCAAACTTTGTTTGCATGCATTTATTTTATATATGTTGAAGCCATATATATGTGTTGTGATGGCCATTGGTTTGTATTGATAATGATATGTTGCATTATTTTATGCGTTGATGAATGGAGCATATGTTTTGAAGGCCATGGTATGTATATATTTGAAAGTGTGTCATTCATGGTATGCTTTGCAGGTAGTATGTGGTGCGGTGGCTCTTCTCTTTGCATTGAGAGCTTGACTCGTATGAAAAATGACAAATTATATGTGCGTTGAGTTATTTTTGAAGGTTGTGTGGTATATATATGTTGGTGTTTTCTCTGCCTATTATATACCATGAACTTTAAGTTGTACTATTTCTAAAGCTGAAAGTTTTGTGGTCGATGGTAATGTTGATGTTGGTGAGAAAGAAGGTCTCTGAGCAAGACCTAGGTTCAGAAGAGAGGCCAACAAGGTTTCTGCAATAGTCTATCACAACACTGACATTTTCACCCTACTCCGAGGAGAAGAGCATCTCACCCGAGGCGTGTCATGACCTTAGTAAGGTTAGGAACAAATAAAGTATCAATCGATCACAACTATAAAGAAAAATAGAAGGTACTTGGAATAGAAAACATATCTTACTGCTTTGCACAAGATATCACTCATTAAGCATATTCAAGATGCAAAATTAAAATTTAAAACAAGCCATACATTCACAGTAACCAACTGCTTAACACGGAACTCAGAACACCAAACACAAGTAGAGATATATTTCATTATCAACAACAAACAACAACATTACTCCACAGATTCTATTACAGAGAGACACAGTACAACAACGACAGAACAGATCTCTCCTACGATTCTCTTCCTCAACCCTCTACTGGACTAACCTCTCGTCTCCGCTAGATGATTGCCTATTTGTTCTTTTGCCAACGTGATTGTCCGTCTTTCCTCCTTTCCTGCTTTGTTGTTTGCCACTTCTTCCTGATCACTGGGAGTTCCGCTACCTGTCCTTGTCACCCATTCCTGCCATCTGTGCTGGTTTTTCACAACTGTCGCGCCACCTATTCTCCAGCTCTCCACAACCATGACATCTCCCTATCTACCATGGTTGCACTCCGCCACCTGTTCTCTGCAACTCAAAACTATTTCATTTAAAAAAAAAGGCCCCAACAGGCCCCGACCACATGTTACTGACTCGTCCTGAGTCAATTATTTTATGTTGCTTCGGTCTCCATTGACTTGTCTGCCTTTGTGGTTGGCCCTGTCTTCTCCATTTCCTCGCTCTGTCCAAACAAAGGCCCCAAATTGGGAACCTTTTCCAATGCTGAATATTTGAGTTCGGCAAAGCTGTTAATTTCCTGTTGCCATTCCTTAATGAGTTGGTTAGTTTCTGTCGCAACTCGTTCAGGCTCATTTTCTTCTGCAACGGCCAACAGTTTGCTGAATACTTCTTTAATTTTGATTTCGGCCTCAACGGCCATTTGTTATATTGCTTCTGCAGTATGCTTGACTAGTTGCCTCAGTTCTCTGAGGACCTACTTTGTGGCAGAAAAATGCTCCTCTATCTTCTATATTGTGGTCTCTAGTGCCTCCGCTTGATTGTATAACTAGGTTATGTTGGCAGGATCCATGGCCTCCTTTATTTATTGTGAAATCTGCTGTAGTTTTTCTGAGATTGGTTGGGATTTCATAGTCAACGAGTTAGAAAACTCATATAAATTCTTCAGCAGGTTGTAAGCCTCTCTTACCGTTGTCCCCGGGGTTTCCTACATTCCGGTTTTTTGTTTCTGCTTCTCAGTAACCTTCTCGGCATATACCATAGCAGGATCTGGTAATGTCAATCTTGCCGCGAGTGCTTATTTAAGCTCTTGGTTTTCCTTTCTGAGATTTGCACAAGTTATCTTCACGAGGGTAGACCGTTCGACTAAGGAGCAAGCTGAAATGTCTTCCGACGTCTTGTCATCCTGGGTCATTATTGTTGGCCAGAGATCTTTGAAAATATCAGTTACCTTTTCCAGCTGTTCTTGCAGACTTTCCTTCTCTCCCTTTAACTAGTTTTTCTCTTCAGTAAGTGCACTGATCTACAGTTGTTGTTGTTTGAACCTCTACTGGAGGTCGTTGTGCAGTCCTTTTGCCTACTATGTCGCATTCTGGATGGCTTTGTACAGTTGTTCTGTGCCCCAGGTCTACATACTCTTAACACCATACATATCGTTTTTTGGTGGTCTCTCTTTGAGGGGTTGACAACTGGCTATTGATCTGGATGAGTGTTCATGTGGTGATGTGGGTTGGTTCTATTGCAGTAGCTAACTCCCTGGGTTATTCATACTTGTGGTCAGTTGAATCTACTATAGTATCAAATTTTCCTGCTGAAAAGGGTTCAGCTCCTTTGGTGAAGGTGTTGTGTCTGCGGTAAAATATCCCCCCCACCCCCTGAACTAATAGGTACAGGAAAGTTCCCTGTCCCACTAGAGGTTGGTTAACCTTAGGTACCATAGTTGTACTCGAGTTAAATTCTGCCTCGGTGTCCCCATTTGTCTTGATTTTTGCCTTGACTGGGTCTGAAATGGTTGTTGATGTGGATGGAGTGTGGGTGGAACAGTCTTTGGAAGTGAATGACGTGTGAGGCGAGGAATGGTGAGTGAGAGGTGAGGAGGTATGAGTGTGGGGTTGGGATGATGTTTGAACATTCAAAACTGAGAACGGATTGAACACAGGTAGCTCGAAGGTGACCTGGGTTGCCACCTCTGGCTCCTCTTGAATTGGTACTCCCGTATCCATAGGTTGAGTGTGGTCCTCCTCAATGAGATCGACTATTTGCCTAGGAATCATGATTCTTTTTTTATTGGCCTTAGGGGTGGCTACAGGTGGTTTAGGTGCCTTAATCTTTCGGATGGGAACTACTATGGTTGTTGGGGGTGAATTAAACATGGTGGACGGAAGGGCAATGACGATAGGTGCAATCATTGAAGGGGATGTAGAACTTGAGGACTGAAACTCTGAAAAAGAAGGAAACACAGGAGAAGCAGTTGTGAGAGTTTAAATTACCCAATTGAAGCCCTTTACCTTCATGTCCAACTCTGCTAGTAAGGGTGTTAGCTACAACTGAGACACTCTGCTCACTGTCTCATCTGGTGTCTCCCCTAGTAGTGCTCTTAGTAGCATGCCCTCGAACGAATAGTGATGGATTCCACTTCTGATCTCCATTCCCACCCCTGGCCAGGAACATACTTCGGTGTGGAATTCCTTTTCGTTAACCTAAAACTTTAACGATCTCATCTTAAACGTTGTTTCCTCCATGCAAGTGGGTCTAATGTATGTCTTCTTGTTAGTGACCCCGAACCATATCTGAGGGGAATATCTGTCCAGAAGACTCCTCGGAACCCTTTGCTGCCTCGCCACTATATCCACCATCTTGCCTGTACTAGAATGTGAACGCCTCTTCATTTACCTCCTTTGTACTAGGATCTCCCGAGATTTTCCAGGGTGTAAACTTCATCGCCATCCGCTGATCACTTGTGATTTCCACGAGTTGTCTCACCCCCGAGTGAGTCCATTTCCACATTGAAAACTCCACGATGAGGTAGCCGTAAATGAACCCAGTGGCTCTTTTGTAGTTATCTTCATAGACTTCAAACAGTTCGTTCAACAGAAACATACACCAGTTCAGTTGGGTTCCCTGAAGGCAGTGTTCCGCAACTGGAATGGTGTCGAGTGTGCATTCACCCTTCTTGTAGTGCCTCATTGTTTTGCCTGCAGTTAGGTAACAGGAAAATTTAACTGCTAGACTGTTTATGAGGTCTATCTTCTCCCCCTTCCTTCCTCTTTTAGTTTTTTATTTCTTATAGTAATCACAATCTCCCGCCTTCTTTGCTCTCTTAAACACGTTCTGTAATGTCGTGGAGACATCCCTTCCTTCTGCTGATAATCCCGTTAGCCTGTGAATATCTTCTGCATGTATCGGTATCTCCCTCCCTAGCCACAGTGATCCATTCTGGACTCTACTCAGCAGGAATTTCGTACACTGCATTGCTACCCCTGTGGTTCCAAACAATGGGAGGTTCCTAAGGTTTAGTATTACCGACCTCTGGATACCTCTGAACTTTGGATTCAGTCTTGCTGCTTCCTCTCCTCCTTCCGTAGCGTAATTCTCTATGTAGACCTACCTCTTCATAGCCGGAAACTGGTATGAATCTATGAAATCTATTTCGATCAACGACGCATTGTCATACTTTCCCACTAGTGATTCCATTTTTTAATTCTCTCGTCAAGCTCAGGCTTGACAACTGTTGGTGCTACCTTTGTCATATTTGATCTTCTTTTGTACACTTGAAGTGCTACCCATGCTATTTCTCTTAAATTCTTGCTACTGGATTCTTTCTTTGGACTTCCTCTGATGAGATTTCACTTACTGTTGCTGTTGTTTCTTTTTCTAACTCAGAATTTTCTGGCATTCTCGTGATTTCTTCTTTCAAGCGGGTTAAGCAATGTAACCAGCACGAATGAGGTTGATAAGACCTCATAACTAATTAATTTTTTCTGCCTCCCCATGGCTATAATCATGTGATTATTTACAACGATGAGGTGTATTATGACATGGTTGACTGTGACTTCGGGATTTGGGTAGACGTAATGGGTAATGATTATGGCTTAATATGGGAAATTTATTACGGAATGGTTGTTTCTAATTATGGCAGTTAATTCTCAAATCCGGGTAATCCCACGGGCTGACATCGGTATGATGGGTTATTATGATGGAGTGATGTTTGACACGCTTGGCTTTATGATATGGATGACGCGCTAGACACTACCCTCCCCTCGACCACAATCGGTTGTGATGCGGTCTCCGCATCACAATAGTGATTTTTCTCTTGTCTTTACAGTTTGTTATTTTATTGTGATTCCTATTCTATTCTCTTCTCGGGTGCGAGAGAGTTATTGACTCCATCTATCTCTATTCTACCCTACTGACTCCTCTCGGTTACAGGAGTTATTTGAAAAGGAAATAATGAAACTTACTCGTGATAAGGCTTCAGACGTGCGCCATTCACCCATCTCGGTAACAATTGGCCATCCAGTTGTGCCAACCGAACTGCTCCTGAATCTCGAATTTCAATCACATGGTATGGTCCCATCCAATGATTCTGAGCTTGCCTGGGAACTTTTGAAACTTTCTGTCATACAATAAAAATTTTCCTCCGACTGCAAATGTTTTATGTTTGATATGACGGTCATGCCAAGCTTTTTGTCTGTCATTTTGGACCTTCTGATGGAACTCCGCCAGAAATCTGTCCTCTTCAAGCCCTTGAAGCTCATGGAGGCGCTCCTTGATTGAGTCTTCCTCTGTTAAATCTAGTGTTGAAGCAATTAGCAGACTCGGTATGATAAATTCAGCAGGTACCACCACTTCCCTCCCTTACACTAGATGGAAAGGAGTCTGGTTGTGCAATATTTTCACAGTTGTCTTGTATGCCCATAATGTTGCTGGTATGCGCTCATCCCAGTCATCTAGATTAGCATTGAAAATCTTTGTTAGTCATTTTTCTAGGATATTATTAAATGCTTCAACTGTTCCATTTTCCTAGGGATGGTACATACTGCTCTTATGATGTTGCACCATAAAATTATCTAACAGAATTTTGATTATTGTATTGACGAAGTGTGTACCTTGATCACTGGTTAGACTTCTAAGGCAGTGAAATCTGCTAATGATATTTTCAAAAATGAACCTATCTGATGTGTCTGCCGTGAAATCCTTCACTGGGGCCGCCTCTGCCCATCTGGTAAGATAATCTGTTGCAGTAATTATGTACCTTGCATGTGAATGTCTTGCGACAGGTACGGTTGGTCCTATAAAATCAATGACCCACTTCTCAAATGGCTACAGTTCTCTTACAGGTTGAAGTGGCAACTCATCTCTGTGTGATGGACGTCTCGTTCTTTGGTAGACATCACATTTCCTTAAAAATATTTTACTATCCTTGTGTACTATGGGCCACCATAACCCTGCTTGTAATATCTTTCTTGCAGTGGGTTTTGCACCAACATGACCTCCCGCAACTCCACAATGACACTCCCACAGTATATCCTCCCTTTCATGGTCCATGACACATCTCCGCAAGACTTGGTATAATACCAGATTATACATTTGTCCTGTTATTAATTGATACTCAGTTGCTTTCATGACAAGATGTCTTCTTTGAGTTGCTGTATATTCATTCGAGCACTGTCCTGTTGCCAGATAGACTGCTATCTGATCTAAATAGTCCAGGATGGCTTCTACTCTAAAGAGATCAGCGTCTGGCAGTTGAAAATCTAGGGACCCTCCATTCCCTCCATTTTCCAACCTTGATAAATGGTCAAGATCCACATTGAGTCTTCCTAGTTTCACTATCACTTCAAAGGTGAACTCCTGGAATAGTAGGAGCCATCTACAGATCCTTCCTTCAAGGACAACCTTGTTAACTAGGTACTTCAATGATGAATTGTCTGTGAAGAATTTTAACGTACCTCCTAATAGGTAATGGTGAAGCTTCTGAAGGGAATACACCATTTCCAAAGCTTCTTTTTAAGTTGTTGTGTAGTTTCTTTCAGCCATCGACAACTTCCTACTCGCAAAGTAGATTAGGTGAGCGACTGAAGTTTCTCCTTGCTGAGCCAAAAATGCTCCTAATGCAATGCTAGAGGCATCAATATGGACGTGGAATTGCTTGTCCCAATTAGGATGAACTAAGATGGGTGCACTTGCTAATTTTTTTTCAGTGTATTGAGGGCAGTAGTACACTTGTTGGTCCAAATGAATTCCTCCGATTTCCGCAACATCTTTTCCAATGGGATTTTTATCTTTGCATAGTTGCGGATGAATCTTCTATAGTACCCATTATGACCTAATAGTGATCTCATATGTTTCACGGTTTCTGGTGCCTCTATGTTAATTATAACTTCCACTTTTATTGGATCCACACAAACACCTTGTTTACAAACAACATGTCCTAGCAACATCCCAAAAGGTACTGCAAAGATACATTTCTTAAGATTGAGTGAAATCTAGAGTTGTCTGCATTTGTCGAACATTATCCTCAATAATATTGCATGATTTTTCAAAAGGCTGTAATCTGTCCAGTTATCCATATAAACCGCAAGGAACTTGTGGATATATTCTCGAAATGCTGCTCATCACAATCTGTGAAAACATTGCCGATGCATTTTTCAGCCCAAAGGGCATTACATGATATGCAAACAAGCCCCATTCAGTTGTAAAAGTTGTTTTATTCTTGTCTTTTTCAGATATCCTCACTTGATGGTATCTTAAAAATCCATCTGTAAATGAATAAGCTTCATTCCCTGCCACATTTTCGAGCACCTCATCAATGAACGAAGTGGGGAATGGATCATGTATGCATGCATTGTTGAGGCTTCTGTAGTCAACACATAATTTAATCTCATACTTTTCCTTTTTTCTTTGTATGACTATGGGACTTACCCACTCTACTTCTTCCACTGGAAAAATCAATCTTGCTTTCAACATTTTATCTATCTTTGCCTTGACTTTCTTTTTTACCCTTGGATTCAGACAGTAATGTCTATGCTTTACTGGTCTTGCGTTGGGCTTCAATATTATGTGCATTTCCCCCATATCTCCTTTTATTCCCTTTAGCTCTGCTACTGAGGATGGGAATAAGTCTTCATATTCTTGTAGAAGATTAAATATCTCCTTTGTCGTTTCTAGATCCCAGTAGTCACAAATTGACGCAATGTTAGGTTTTTCCAGGGTTCCGATGTTCAGTTTTTTGGTCTTCAATGGTAGTATATGTATTCCTTCTGTTGTAGGTTCTTCTTGTATACCCCACTCCCCTTCTTTTTCTTAAAAATATAAGTGTCTAAGGTTTTCTAGATCATCATCATCATCCATTTTATTGTTTATCTTTTTGCATGCTATTGAATGTTTGATAATCTGTTCCGAGAGCAGTTGTTCCTCATCTTCTTGAATCTCTGGAAAAAATAGTACTATTTTTATGCCCTGTAGTGCTTGTGTAACTGGCTTTGTTTCTCCTTCAAAATAAAAACATTGCATAAACTTATCTGCAACTACTTGCCAAGTGACGGTTCCTCTTTTCTTCTCTTCAGTTAAGTACCAAGCCTATGAGATTGAATCTAATGAATGTATAAAATTGTGCATCCACAAATATTTCGGGTACCCCGCTTTCTTCCAGTGGTACTCACAATTTTGTAAATGTTTCATGGGATCACAATCCCATTGGTACTTTTCAATGAATTGTGGTCCTTCATCTTATTTGAATCTGGCTCTTAACGCTGTTGCAACATCCTCCCATCCCAACAGTGAGTTGCGATGATTTCTCCACAATCTTGCCGACATGGATTATAGAGCTACATCCATGAGCGGGACTCTATGTTCCATTGGTACTTTATCCTCTATTCTTGCAATAAATGTATTTACAACATTCATATTTGATAAAGTCGGATATCCTCTTACCTCAATTCAAATCCAGTTGAATCTTTGGATGTTAGCACATCTTCTTCTATTGGTATCATATCCTTTCTACTGCTAATCATCCCAGGCTATTTTTGAGCTTAAGTCTGAGCTCTGAACACTTCTCCAGGTTACAGTCCCCCTCGCTGTTGGGTTGATGTAGTCTTCTCTCTTCCCTGTCATCATCTGATAAAGATAATCGAGAAGTTGAGCATCCTATCTGTTGTCAACAGTTTATGTATATCGGGATCCTTGATATGGGTCAAGTGGCTGAGTGACCCTGACTTCCCTGTCTTCAAATATCATCAGTTCCTTTTTCAAGTCGATCACTGCGTAGTTCTCAAAATCCCAGTCTATCCCCAATAATGCTGGATAGGGATCCTTATCCCCCATGATATCTATCACTTCAAATTATGTGTATGTCTTTAACCCTGCAACATCAACTTCGACCTCTTCCAGCCTGCCTATGGGCACAATGCAGTACTGATTTTCCATGCGGAGCTCGATTGGTGAGTATGTCAACTTTGGTCTCCCCAATGCTTCCCATGTATTTCTTTGCAGAATGTTGAAATCTGATCCTAGGTCAAGCATGGTGCATTTAATTTTGAATCCCGCGACTTGAGTATTTATACGGAATTCCTTTCCTATTCTTCTCTTATTTATTTTGATTCTCCGTATATATTTCTGGGTTGAATCATTTGATTCCTTCGGTTCTGAGTTTTCTTGCACCACCATCTCTAGGTTTTGTTTCAGCTATTCCAACATTGGAGTATTGGTTACAATTTTAAAAAATAGTCGGAACCATTCTTCAATCATTGTACTTGTATGGGTCTACTTCTCTTTTTCTACAGTCGGCTGTGAGAGCTCGGTACCTTTTCTCCCCCCGAGTTGGGAAAATTTTCCACTGCCTCTTTAAAATATTGCTTCTGTCTTTCTGGTCTAAAAATTGGCTTTGGAGATGTTGGCTTGATCAACTTTATCGAGTCTATATTCTGTGCCTCCTCCCATGTTCTCTTTCCTCCTGTAACGACCAATCTAGGATGCTAGATTAGACTCATTTAATGTCGACCAGGGTCAGTAGTCTTAGAGGCACATCTAATGTTTTTAGACCTAAAAGGTTCTGTTCTATATGTGTAAATAAATGTCTAATTGTGACAGGCTTCAGTACTCCTTTACAAGAGGTTAAAATATGTTTCCTTTTCACAATTTAAACACTTATATTATCAAATTTTAATCTATTGTTCTTAAAAACAGAGTGTTTCTAATCTGAGCTTTTCAATCCTCTTACGAAGATATGTTTCACAAAAACTCCTTTAAGATAACACACTGATCATTCTAGAAATCAAATTCATAAAAACAAACAGAGTTCACAGAGATACTTTGAAATCCAATGCTCGATTACACCTTTTACAAGGACTGTTTCAATAATTCTGCAATCGAATCTTCAACTTATTGCTATGAACCATAAATTAACAATAAATTTCAAGAACTTCTGATTAAATAAATGAACTCTCAAGCAATGAATGAACTCACAAACAATAAAATGAAATACGCTGTTCAGATCTGAAAAACTAAACTATATAAAACATAAAACGTAAAAGAAAGTGTACCAATCTTTACGTAGGGCCCTTCCACGCACTAATGGCACACTTTGATAACTTCAAATGATAAACCTTTAACTCGTAAACACTGTGATTGGTGAAATTATGCTTTTCATTAAGTTCTGGAAATGATTACATTCAAAACAGAGTGCTGGGATACGCTTTTACAGTCTTAAGTCTGATTTCTTCAACGCTTTCATTAACTAAACTTTCTAATCAAAATCCTCCTATTTATTAAAATTTACAACTAGAAGGCTATATTCGTTCCTTCTTCATATTAACTAATTCCAACATAGTTCGAATTAGTTCAAAATTCCTAACTTTAAGCAAAAGATCAAGTACATCATTATAGCTTCTGATTTCTCTGCTGAAGAGGCTGAGTTTGACTGACTTTGACCATATATCCAGGAACTCCAAATCCGATGGCAAATAGATTTTCTACCATATTTGTACATCCCAGATCACGTTCATGCCTTCTATTTTGATTTTCCTGTCATGCCACATGTCACAACATAAACTGATTACAGGATGTAGTGACTTCCTGTAATTTTGTTGAAAAATTCCAAATTTTAACATAAAAACTCATAAATTAAATTTAATGCAAAATAACAACTATAATGCTTTACTTAATCAATTTCAATGGACTTATGGGAAGTTTATGGAGAAAATGATAGATAAATGGTGAATTTTAATAGAAAAGGGTAACAATAAAATAGTACCAACACCTCCCCTTGTTAGTATGGTTACATTTTACATAACCTGAGCCTCTACTATTCTTGGTTCTGCGTTCACCAGATTTGCTCCTCTCTGTCTGGCTCTTTCTTCCCATCTCTTAATTAATTCTGGACAGTCTTTAGTTGCATGTGTATTGAATCTACACTGAGAGCACCATGGTATTTTGGGAAGTGGGCATTCCCTTGCATTGAGGCCTCAGAATTCCACTGCCAAAACATGGGGGAAACCACCCGGTCCGGACCTTAAAGCAACTCCTTTTCCATTTGGTGTAGTGGCTCCGACTGGGGATAATGGGACCAGTTTCCCAATAAGGATGATTTTGAGGGTGTTGTAAATATAGAATGCAAATGGATAATGATTTTAATTTATATGCATCTATCTAAACTATTAATCTAATCTATACCCGGGGTGTTTTTCCTTTATGCGATCTAAAATTATATCTTTCAACTATTAGTAATGTAGATCATTTAACAGTTGAAAGAGATGAAAATTATGTAAAATGATTCTTCTAACAAAGTAGTTTGCATAAAATAAATGTGAAAGAAATATTGGATTTAACTGTGTGATTACATATTCAATAAGAAACCATAGCTAAATATTATAATAGAAGTGCATGTAATATTTATATATGATAACATTTCAAACATATAATGCAATAAAAATATGATTGTCAATCTATGAAGTAAGACTTAATACACGTGAATAGATAAAACTTATTTACCTTTTTAATCATTTCCTCCTATGTATCTGCTCTATGCTTCCATTGTGTTTCCACCTTTCTTGTTTCTGAAAACACATCAGACGTGTTTTCCATAAGAAGTTCTGCTTTGGATAGTTGCTCACACATAGATTCAATAATCTCATTTGATATCTTGGGTATCTTTGTCGTTTTTTTCTCTGCATGTTTTATTTGAGCTTCCCATTCTCTAAATATAATTTCTTTGTGAAGCTTATCTACTTGAGGTAGATTAGCTTCCTTTCCCGAATCTTAAACTTGCCATTGAATGTGTTCTTCAATTTTCTTCTCAAGTCCTTCACATTCAAGCTTCTGGATCGTTATCTGCTGGATCATTATCTTATTTTAATCACAATAAGAATCAATTATAGAAGCTTGATGACAAAACACTTCTTGTTCTTTATTTAACTTAGTGTTTAAATCCAATGCTTCTTTGATAAATTACTCTAATTGTGGTTGAATTTGTAACTTATTCATTGCTATTTCTAGCTATGCTTGTTTTTCATTGACCTCTGTCTGATGCTACAATTTGAGGCTTTCAATATCTTTATGAAATTGATCTGTGATTACTTTGGCTTGCTCACTGGAATTAGATTTCTCTTCATTCAACCACTTCTTTAATTCTTTTACACTGGCTTCTTCTTTTTTTAACAACACTCTAACCTCAGTAGCTTTACCAACAGTAGTAGTAGCATATGCCCCTGCATACTATGATAATTTGGTTAGATGTTCAGTAGGATCATCTAAGGAATCTTTCCATAGTACATCAACTGATTCATTTGTAGGCTTTGAAGTTGTTTCATCAATTCTCCTTCTTTTGTTTCTTTTAACTACGGCCTTATAACTAGGACTGTAGAAAATATCTAATGAAGAAATATCTTCAATTTGTAGAACTATCAGATCTGTAGGGTAGGCCAGTATGATTTATTTATCATGCTATGCTGGAATTCTTTGTAGTGGATTAACAGTTTCCACTATCTTTTGGGAGTGTTCAGGTGTCTGTAAACTCGTTGATTGATTAGTATCAGGATTCTCTTTAGGATTTTTTACTACTTTGGAAAACTCCTTCCATTCATCTATGAGATCTTTTTTTTGTGGTGAAATGGAATAATCTAGCATATTTTGACTGTGCTGAGCTGTTTGAGAATCTATTTCTGTTCCATTGTTTCTCGTCTCCTCTAGCATTTCCATCTCCTGAATAACTTGGTCAAATATCTTTTTTGAGTTTTCCTTTTTAGATTCAGATTCATTTTCAGAGTGATCTGAATCATGAGATTGCTGATGTGATTGACCTGATTTGTCTTCAGACATATCTTTTACTTCATCATCCAGGCTGACACTTGGATTGTGTTTGTTTTCATCTTCAATAGTTAACAAATTGAGAGGGAATTTCTCTAGTCTCTTGTTTCTGTATGCTTGGAAAGCTTCAAAATCATCTTGACTTAGTTGACTAGATACATACTTGATAATATCTTAAAAGTTTTCCATGCCATGGAAAAGATCATCAAATCCATCTTCTTCCTTTATAAAAGGCTTCAACTTAAGCTCCGCGATGTAATTTTTAATCACATCATTTGGGTCATATAATATTTTCGGCATTACTACCAATTTTAATAAATGAATTTTGGAAACTTTCTTGTAAGTATGGCCGATGTTAGATAGTGAAAAAGTGCCACATTGTATAGGGAAGTTGGGCCAAATGGCCTTTTTAGCATCTTTCAACTGTTTCGTAACACCATTAACAAGCTAATAAGCTATTTCTTTTGCAAGTAACTTATCAGGAACATAATAGGGTTACATGGGGATAAGAATAACTCCTAAATACTCTAATATATGTAAAATTCTCCTCTTTGAACCATCTAGCTACAAGAAGAATGTCTGCATTGGCTTCTTCAGAAACCTTAAGGGCCTTTTTATTGAAAATCATCTGATGCATAGGCAATATGACTCCATAACAGATTTTATAGAAGTTTAGGTGGAAGTCTGAATCCCAAATTTCTCTGTGATAAATGTGAATTGGGGTAGGGTCTTGGGTAGTCCATTTCCATCCCATGGTAGAAAAACTAGAAGTAGAATAGATAGCATCCATGACATAGGCAGACATATAAAAGGGAGGTATTTCTCTGAATGAAATACTTATTTTATTCCTATATTCGGTAATGTGCTTGGCTAGGTTATTGGATAAGATGTCTGCCCAAATTAAAATTGATGAATTGACGATTGCGTCAATCAAGGGAACCCATTCTCTTGAGAATCTAGTGCTATCAGGTTTGGAAAATAATCTACATAACATACTGGCAGCATAACAGTAAGGATTAGGAATTTGGGAAATTGGGTACGTACCAAACTTATCTTGCTTCAATTTCCCCTGATTATCCTTCCATTCTTGGATGACATTAATAAGATATGTATGTTCTCCTCTGAAATTCTACAAATATTCTTTGTCATATTTCTGCTGAGGGGGTGGTAGATGGTACATTGTTGTTAAATCTTTTGCCCTGAAAGAACCAATAGTTTTTCCCTTTGAATTCTTGAACATTCTATCTTCAATGTTTAGGTGGTCAATTTCCCACTTAACCATGTCTATATAAGGAAGAACGTTTGGTCTTGCAGCTATCTTGTGAATGTATGAGCATGCAACGTAAAAAATATTTTTGTCGGAGGTAGAACCCGTGTCTGTCGAAGAAACTTTGATTATCACCCTCGGTACTTCACTTTCAAAAAGCTTATATATTGCCTCCCATGTCGAACTGCCACAATCTTTATTACAGAAGGTATCTGAAAATAATGGAGACATCTTTGTATCTTCAGTGGACGACGTCTGAGAAATTTCCTTACCCTTTTTTCTCATTTTTCTCTTCTTCAATCCGTTAACTAGTTTCCTGAAAACAGAGCGAATTTTTACAAGTATAGAGTATCAAAGAGACAAATCTAACATTTATTTCAAATACACGCAAGCAGATATAAATATTTTAAGATATAACATCAATCATCATTCATAATCTCTGAATTAATATTTCATATACCTCCACACGTAAAACCTATCAACACTTTAAAGCCGTTAAGACCTTGAACTTCGTTTTGACATGACACAAGTTGTTTTCCACGCTTGATCCATTTAATGGTGTCGGCGCACGTATCGTAAGTTATAACTTATAACCATTCGTAATACTTACCCTTTAAAGTGTAGGTTTTAACCCTGTATAGAAATTATCTGCAAACGAATCTTAAAAACAGAAAATAAACAATAGCGAGAACAGAAAACGTAAAACAGATAAACACGAATATTTTCCCCTGGATCCCAAATCGGGACAACCAGCTTGATTTTTCATTATATTCCTTTTAGTGTTACAACACATATATATACATGTCGAAGCATACATAAACCCCAATCCATTAACCCTGGATTAGAACATAAACATAGTTCCCTTGATCGGATCTAAAAAATACCAGAGGCCGAAAACCATCATGCCCCAAAACCATGTTCAAACCCATGTATAAAACCATGGGCGGGTCCATCCACCGGAAAATAAGGACAAAAAAAAAAATTTCCCGGGGCGGTGCTGCCCCCCCGTGACCCCCCTGTTGTGCCCAGTGCAATGTACAGGGGGGTTTATCGCCCCCCCACACGTGACTAGTTGTGGAAAGAATATAACACAAACCCAACATTCTCCCACTTGTTTTTTTCTTTCTGTAGGGGGCCACAGGAGATCTGAGTCACTAGCCCAACTTTGCAACACCCATTGTATCTCTACACCAAGAGAACTTCTGAGTGCTCACAGACTTCGTCAATGCATCTGCAACATTCTTCAAAGCGTCCACCTTTACTAGCAACACCCTTTTAGCCTTAACCATATATCTCACAAAGTGATATTGAACATTAATGTTCTTTTTATTTGAATGATAATCAGGGTTCTTAACCAAGAAAATTTCACTTTTGCTATCACAGGCTATCCTTATAGCTTGTTGCACCAACCCCATACTTGAACACAATCTCTGCAACCAAACTGCTTCCTTGCTTGCATGAGTGGCTTCCATGTATTCTGCCTCTGTAGTTGAAAGGGCCACTACAGACTGTCTTTTAATCATCCAATTTACTACACCTCAAAATTGGCTAAACACATACCCACTTGTAGATCTTATTTGGTCCAGATCTAGAGCCTAGTCTGCATCAACAAAACCACAAATGTCTAACACTCTTTCCAATCCTGGTCTTCCATGGTAGCACAAGCCATAATCACTAGTGCCACGCAAATATCTGAAAACCCGCTTCACTGCTGTCCAATGCTCCTTCCCTGGGTTTGACATAAACCTGCTCAATACTCCCACTGTAGCAATGTCCGTCTAGTACAAACCACTGTGTAGACCAAAAGCTACCCACTACACTCAGACAGGAACACCGGACATATCCTCCTCTTCTTCTTGTCTTGGGACACCGGTTTCCAATGCAGACACTGGTACCTACGAACTTAACATTCACCCGTTTACTATCCTTCATTTGAACCCCTGCAACATAGTCTCGACATACTTCCTCTCGGTTTAACCGTAGCTTTCGCTCGATCTCTCTTACCTCCATGCACGAAATATAGTTCGCGCACTAAGATCCTTCATGTCCAAGTCTTGGATAATTTCTTTGTCATTTCCAATCAACAACATATCATCCACATGCTTTCAAGACCACAATAAATGTTACCACCAATTAATGAAGAATAAAACGTTGATCCCCCTTGCTTTCGTGAAGCCAACCTCTTTGGTGACTGTTTTAACCCATACAGAGACTTCTTCAACCTCCATACCAGTTCTTTCTTACCCTTCACCATAAAGCCTTCAGGTTGCTTCATGTAGATCTCTTCTTCTAGATCCCCGTGAAGAAATGCTGTCTTCACATCCATCTGTTCTATCTCAAAATCAAATGCAGCAGCAAAAGATAAAAGTAATCTAATAGAAGTAACTTTGGCAACAGGAGAAAAAATATCACCAAAATCAATTCCCGGCACCTGGGAATAACCTTTTGCTACCAACCTAGCTTTGTATTTCTCCACCTTGCCTTCTACATTCATCTTCTTCTTAAACACCCATTTTCTCCCAATGGGCTTCCTTCCAGCCGACAACTCCACCAGATCCCATGCCTCATTTTTATGCAAGGATGCCATTTCATCAACCATGGCCTCCTTCCAGAGTTTTCCATCCTCTGAATCTACTGCCTCCCTGATGGTTATGGGATCATCATAAGTTATAGTTAAAGCAAAATTTGAACAGAAAGTAGATGGACTATACCTTTCTAGTTATCTTCTTTCTCGAACCGGTCTTCTCACAGCTGGAGTTTGTGGCTCTTCCTCTTCTGAGTCTTCTTCTGTTGTAGAGTCTGATTCATCCTCATTTTGCTCAAACTATATCTTCTCAGGTTCCTTTGGTAGGACTTCATGTTTAACAACATCTTTCACCTCTCTAAACACCACATCTTGACTGTACACAACCTTCCTTGTTTCCAGGTTCCAAAGCTTGTAACCCTTTAAACCGTCCTTATACCCAACAAAGATGCACCTTTCAGATTTATTATTCAATTTGGTCCTTTTCTCCTTTGGAACATGTACATACGCATCACATGCAAATACCCTCAGATGTGAAATATAGGGTTTCTTACCAGTCCATACCTCATGTGGAGTCTTATCCTCCAATGCTGATGAAGGTGATATGTTAACCAAGTAACATGCAGTCTCCACGGCCACTACCCAGAATTCTTGTCCTAATCCGGTATCACTAAGCATGCTTCTTGCCTTTTCCATCAACATTCTGTTCATTCTTTCTGCAACTCCGTTTTGCTGAGGTGTGTATGGAGTAGTCTTCTGTCATGCTATACCACACTTCTTACAGAACTTTTCAATTTCCTTCTTACAGAACTCTCCACCATTATCTATCCTCAACACCTTTATCCTCTTCTCTGTCTGGTTTTCCACCAGAGCCTTAAATTCTTTAAATCTGTCAAAGACTTCAGATTCTTCCTTAAGAAATATATCCATGTATTCCTTGAGAAGTCATATATGAATGAAACATAGTACACAGACTTACCCAGTGATGGAACCGACACAGGTCCAAACACATCACTATGCACAAGCTCTAATATCTTGTTCGCCCTCTTAGCACCAGAAGGAAAACTCACCCGATTCTGCTTCCCATATACACAATGTTCACAGAAATATAAATCCAGAGAGCTATTAGACATACCTTATACCATACCATTTCCATGCAGTATCTGAAGGCCCTTCTCTCCAATATGTCCAAGCCTTTGATGCCATAGCATGGTCTTTTCTCCAGAGACCGCTAGGCTTTCTGCTCCACTTTCAAGAACCACAGAACTGTTGCACCCATCAATAACAGAGTTGCCCTGAAGCTTGTATAGAGTTCCAATAAAAACTCCCCACATTAATACCAGTGCTCCCCGAACCATCTTACAGGCATCTTTCTCGAACACTGTTTTTACACCTGCATCATCCATCTTGCTTACAGAAATCAGATTTCTGGCCAATGCAGGAATGTGCAGAACACCAGGAAGTGCTCTAATCCTTCCACCTTGCAGCTTCAACTTAACTTTTCCACGTCCGACGATTCTGGCCTTCCTATCATCCCCTAAGAAGACATCATCGCCATCATATTTCTCATACTCGCAGAACCACTCCCTATGGGGAGTGAAGTGAAAGGATGCACCTGTGTCAATCAACCATGACTCATGATCTACATGTGTATTTGAATAAGAACATCCCCACCTTCATTCGAGGTGGTTTTTGCCTCTACATAAGGAGCATCATCAGATCCCTTTCCATTCTCAGGAGCTTTAGATTTGCAGTCCTTTTTGTAGTGCCCTTCCTTTCTGCATTTCCAACACACCTTTACAAACTTTCCAGGAGATTTAGATCTCCCACTCGAAACCTTATTATTATTTCTGTTCTAGGACCTTCCTCGTACATATAAGGCATCTCCATTCTGACCCTCCATATTTCTCCGTCTCATTTCCTCCGACAGCAAGGCTGAGACCTTGTCATCAAAATTCAAGGTATTTGAATTGCTACCTATTGGAATAACCAGACTACCCCACGAATCTGGTAGAGAACACAAAAAACAGATGCCCTTATATTCATATGAGATTTTAATATCAACAAATGACAGCTGAATTACCACACTATTGAAGGCGTTTAGATGCTCTGCCACCGAGTCTCCATCCTTCATCCTCAGGTTATACAGCTTTTTCCGCAGGAACAATTTATTCACCAGAGACTTAGATTGGTGCAAAGTCCCTAGCTTGTCCCATAAGGTCTTTGCCATAGCTTCCCCAGATACATTCAACAATACTGAATCCGAGACACACAACCGTATTGTTCTCTTTGCCTTCCGATCCAACTTCTTCCAGTCTTCATCTGACATTGTCGTTGGTTTAGTAACAGGATCTACAGCAATCCACTAATCTTTATCCACCAACAGATCCTCCATCTTGAGCTTCCACAACTCAAAACTCTAACCATTAAATTTCTCGATCTCTATCTTCCCGCCGCTCGCCATCTTCTTTCACTGCAAGAATCAATCCCACAAATCTCCCATTGAATAGGGTCTACCTCAGGCCCAAGCAGAAAACCCTCAGCAACAAAGGCGTCCCCTTGAAGCCAAAACAACTCCGATACCAAATGTAGGTTTTAACCTTGTACAGAAATTATCTGCAAACGAATCTTAAAAATAGAAAATAAACAATAGCGAGAGCAGAAAACGTAAAACAAATAAACACAGAGATTTTCCCCTAGATCCCAAATCGAGACGACCAGCTTGATTTTTCATTATATTCCTTTTAGTGTTACAACACATATATATACATGCCGAAACATACATAAACCCCAATCCATTAACCCTGGATTAGAACATAACTGTAGTTCCCTTGACCAGATCTACAAAATACCAGGGGCCAAAAACCATCATGCCCCAAAACCATGTGCAAACCCCATGTACAAAACCATGGCCGGGTTTGCCCACCGAAAAATAAGGACCAAATTTTTTTTCTCGGGGCATTGCCGCCCCCCCTGTGACCCCCCTACTACTCCCGGCGCAACGTGCAGGGGGGTCTATCGCCCCCCCCCCTGCATGTGACTAGTCATGAAAAGAATATAACACAAACCCAACATAAAGTTTGCGAAATGCGATCTGTGCAAATCGCAGATCACAACTTTTATAGGATAACAATTTGGCATATGTTATAAGTTGTGCAAGATGCGAATTTCACTTTGTGAAAAATTTAAATGACCGTGATTGTCGAAGGTTTTATATTCATTTCTTTATTTTCTCGTCGGTTCCACGGGGTCGCAACTTTATATCAATTTTCTTTTAATGTTTTTGATTTATTAAGTGAGGTGCGGTGCGATAAAGTGAATATAACGATGATTGAAGTTTTTTCAAAGTTTTAAACATATCTTCGGAAAATCTTGAGCGCATATCGCAGCTCGCACATTTTAAGATTTGAGTCTTTGAAATTCATAAGATATGTGATTTACGATGCGCTCAAGAAAATAAAAGGGAAAACTAAAAAGAAAATATTTATTTCCTAGTTTTTTTTGTTTTAGAAAATTTAAAAGAATTTCCTATTTATTTCTGAAGGGTCCCTATTTATAAAAATAAATTGGGGTTGTTGTATAACACAACACCTTGCTACATGGCCTTCTTTGTCACAATTGTAACATCTTATAGGTCCTCTTCCTCCAGCTCTACCTCCTCTCATTCCTCCTCCTTGTCCCCTTGGAGCCTCATTCACTCTATAAGATGGCATGTCCAATCATTTTTCCAGTGCATCCAGGGCTCTACACTACTTTGTATTATGTGTTGTGGAAGCACAGAACTCACAACATATATTGTTTGTAATGTTGGAGTATTTCTGCAAAATTGGGCATAGGCGTGGTGGATGACCAATGCCTTTACATATTTCACAGTATTCAGTTGCAGTCTGATTATGTTGCGCAGGGAACCCTGGGAAGTGGGGTTGCGGTGGGTATAACCCTTGAGTGTTTATCTGCACAAATCCCCCTATTGGTGGAGTCCCTTATGTCCCTACTATTGAAGCCCCTGTATTCTATCCCCGCAATCTTTGGAATTCAATGACCACGTGTCCCTCCATCAAAAAATGCGTACACCACACATTGGGTCTTGCAGGTGGTATTGGCTTAATGTCTTTTAAATTCTCTGTTAGACTGGCTATCTGATGTTGTAACCCCAATATGGAAGGGTCTTAAGCTGCTGCTCCTCGCCTAAATTCTTGGGGATACCCTGCCATAGCCTCTATCTTCATAGCTTGCTCCAATGCATCTTGTAATGTATCAATATTCTATTGTGTTAGGGGAGTTCTCGTCAACGAAAGAAGTGCCTTGATAAACCAATCTTTCTGATGATTCAGATCGATTGGGTAACTCAGTTTTATAATCACATCCTTGAATCTTCTCATCATATCCCACGCCATTTCACCTTCTCGTTGTTTAATCTCCCACATCTCTGATAAACCTTGTTGATCTGTCTGAGGTAACTTAAATTCTTTGACAAATTATTTCTTTACATCATCTATCGTTGGGTTTGGATGAGATTCAGACCATTAATGAACCAACGAAGAGCTCTCTCTCTTAGATTAGTTTGAAACTCAGTCAACTTAACTGCCTCTGGTGTCTGTCAAGCCCTCCATATGGCTTCACAGAGATACCAGTATTGCTCCACATCGTCATTGCCCCTCCAGAGAACTCTAGGTATCGAGTATATGATCCCGCCATATTTCTTTGTGTGGATGGTACTAGAATAAAACTTCTATTCCCTGGCTGTGAAATTGTATTACTAGCACTATTTCTAGTAGGTATTGTTGTTGTAGACTGAACACTATTCAACTTGCTAAACTCTCATAACTTAACAAAAATTTCACCTAGTGGCCAATATAGTACCAGGGGAAGGTTGGGACTAGAGCTACTTGAACTTTGGGGAATAGAGTTACCTTGAGTTACAAGTGCCAGCCTCTCTCAGAATAGTTGCTCCATCGCAACATGCAACTCCACATCGGACATCTCCTCAGGGCACGCGTCCTCCACGTTGGAATTTTCTCCCTTTTCTCTTTGGGATCAGCTCCTATACACTTGCCTGACTTCCTTTATGGTCCCTCCTATTCCTTGGGATTCCGTCTGACCTTCGATTTATTTTGTCATCTGTGGCGCCTTCTCCTTGTCTCATCGACTACTTTCCTGCTTCCCTAACTCCTTCATCACCCTCTCCTGCCACTTCTCAGCAATCCACACCCTCCGATGTGCTTGTCGCTCTCTCAACCTACTGGAGGTATCAGCATCCATATCCCTACTCCCCCTTCCAACTTACTTGTAGAATCTCTCCCTCAGCTACTTCCCATAGTACTGGAGGTTTAAATCTCCGTCTTAGATTTTTGAAATTCTATCAAACCCTCGTCCACCATTAAAGCTTTGATCCATAATGGGTTTTCCATCAACATCTCTCCCTGCAATTCCGATTTGAATATGTCTTCCACTTTTGAAAAGTGCTAGTAACACTCAGCTGCAAATTCCACAATGTATCCTTCCAAGGTAGATTGTACCTAGAAATCTATGGCTCGGGTCAAATCGGTATCTAACCGATGGAGTGCTACTAGATCCCCGTGCGACCACTTGCGACAGACCTTACGCGACCCTCCTTGGAATGTCTTGACTTGTAGTCTCCGCAACCAATTATAAAGTTCTTCTGGAAACTTTCCCCAAAAAATTTCTTATAGGTCACTCGAAAATTCAGAGAATAGAACCCGATCCTTAACAGTTTTCTCCCTCTGTTGTCGCAACTCCGCTTGCTACGATATGAACTGATCTAAGTGGTTATCCCACCAGCTTCGTAGTTCTCTCTCATAGATCCGCAATACCATGATCTAGCTCCTAAATGAAATTTCAGGTCCTGGAAATGGAACCATTTGTTGGCAAGAAAGAAGGTCTTTGAGCAAGACCCAAGTTCGGAAGAGAGGCCAACAAGGTTTCCGCAATAGTCTAGCGCAACGCTGACATTTTCACCCTACTCTGAGGAGCATAGTGTCTCACCTGAGGCGTGTCGTGACCTTAGCAAGGTTAGGAACATATCAAGTATCGATCGATCACAACTATAAAGCAAAACAGAAGGTACTTGGAATAGCAAACAGATATTACTACTTTGCACAAGATATCACTCATTAAGCATATTCAGGGTGCATAATTAAAATTTAAAACGGGCCATAAATTCATAGTAACCAAATGATTAACATAGAACTGAGAACACCAAATTCAAGTAGAGATATATTTCATTATCAATAAAAAACATCTACATTACTCTGCAGAGTCTATTACAGAGATACACAATACAACAATGATAGAACAGAGATAGAACAGAGCTCTCATGCGGCTCTCTTCCTCAGCCCTCTGCTGGACTAACCTCCCGTCTCTGCTGGCTAATTGCCTAGTTTTTCTTTCGCCAATGTGACTGTCTGTCTTTCCTCCTTTCCCACTTTGTTGTTTTTTGTTTCTTCCTAATCACTGGGAGTTCTGCTGCCTGTCCTTGTCGCCCATTCCTGCCATTTGTGTTGGTTTTCCGCAACTTTCGCGCCACCTATTCTCTATCTCTCTGCAACCGTGACAACTCCCTGTCTACCATGGTTGCGCTCTGCCACCTGTTCTCCGCAACTCAAAACTGTTTCATTTTCAAAACAAAGGCCCCAACAATCGAATTACTCGAACTTCCAAATTTCTTGTGATAAATAAAATATTCTTGACATTGTATTATGAGTGGGTGTTGATGCTTATTCATTTATTCATAGTTGTGATTAGTGTTTTTTTAAGTATAAATTTGGCAACAGAGAAAATTTGTTGAATTGTTGAAGTATTAGAGTTCATGAAAATTCTAATACATTCTATTGTTCATGATACAATAAAAATCATTAAGGAAACACTTTTTTACATTCAAACTTGCTTGAAAAATGCACAAGAGAGGATTGAGTTTTTGCAGCTTGAGTCACAACTATAACAAGATGAGTTACATCAGACAATACATCATTCTAAATTTGTTTTTGTTCACAAAAATCCCTTTTTTTATTTTTAATTTGCCTCTCATCAACAAATATAAATTGATTAGATCATTGAGCCCATCTCATGAAAAGACTTGCATAAATATGCAGAAGTTCAGGTTGCACTTCCCAAGCCCATCACCAAACCTTGGGAAGAGCTTGTCAGTAACAATAATAGAACAGGTATTGGATATAACAAGGAGGTATCCTTTCATACTTCAGAGTATTCCAAACCCATTCAATTTAAACGTGTTGAATTTCTTCATGGAAGTTCATCTTCACTTGTTTTAAATCTTACTCCTCTTCCAAAGCAACCACATATTGTCAAATGTAATCATTGTAATCGAGTTGGTCATGTGAAATATCATTGTTTTGATATTCATCCATGTAATCATTGTGGTAAACACGCTCATCATTCAAACAAATGCTTCAAAAACAAGCCTCCTACAAGAAAAAATATTATCCTTGGATGAATCGCTTCTTGGTAATGGGCTTCAACAACCAAGAAGATATTTCAGTCATATTTTAGAATACCTTATAGGGTATTAAAAAGGTATTTTAGTCGAGTTTTCTTCATATTCTCAACTTGTATCTGACAGGGGGGAATTTATGGTCATTTACAAGCTTCAAAGCCACATCAAGCAAGCCTGAGCCACAACCTGAACTTATTGCCTAAGCCTACATCTAGAGACAACCATACTTGGATTCATATTTGTATCTAGAGAAAAATAATCCCACGAGCATGCCTTTTGGATTTTTCCTTCCTTAAACCACTGTAGGTTGAGACCTCCCTTTTCAGGTTGAGGTTCTCCCTTTTTTTCGCAGGTTAAAGACCTCCCTTTCCAGGTTGATGGTCTCTCTCTTCAAAGCATTAAGAAGCACTTCCTCTAGCATAAGAATTCAACTTATTTCCAAATTTGGAAGAGTTCCAGGAATTGCACTAAGTGTTCCAAGTTGAGACCCAAAGGTCTCCATTTTCACAAAAAAAAGGATTGTTTCCTCTAGCAGAAGACTTTAGCTTCTTGCCAGATTTGGAAGAGTTCCAAGAACTGCACTAAGAATTTCTGTTTTATTGGTCGCCCTTAAAACATCGTCAGTTGAGACCTGTACTTCTCCCACCTTATGCCATCATTTCAAAGAACCATTCAGCCTATTGCTTTCATACATTTTTGTATTTTTGTATTATAGCTCTCTTTTTGGACTCATATATTCCCCTTCGGATTAAGGGGGGGAATGTTGGACACCTAATTCGCTAAGGGTTGGTGTGGAATATGAATATTCACTGGAGTCCAAGAGACCACTTGGAATATGGAAACCAAGGATCATTAGACAATGTATAAATTCATACCTTTGTGAATAGAAATGCATTCAAAGATTCATCTTAATTTTTTGTGTATCATTTTCTGTTGTTTACAACCCCAAGGGACACACCCTTTCATGGTGGGGAAAACTTGTCCCTTTTGATCCTACATGAAACCCAAAAATAAAATTTATTTTATTTTGTTTTCCATAACTGCCATGCACAAATAACTCACAATGTTACACAAAAATCAACACCCTCTCTTAGCGAGGGAGGTATCCTCCTTTGATGTAAGAAATTTTTCTTTAGCTAAAATTTCTCCTTCCTTCAAATTTCATGAGCTTGTCATGTTGATTCATGTCTATAGATAAATCAATCTGTGAGTGGGAAATTTAACTCCTTACATGTTCATGAGTATCTAGGGACATTTACCTCTGGCCAAAGTCCATTATGGATCATATTATCGCTTGTTGCCTACACCTACCTACTAGTTCGTGAGAAAAGCCTTTAACCCAGAAGGCGTGGTTGGTGGCAAGGAACTCAGAGAAGCAGTTGTCACATTAATCCTGACTCTCTCCATTTAAGCTATCGCCTAGGTTGGCTATGGGGGTTGGTCCCTAAAGAAAGACTAAGTTAAAGATGTGAGGTTTCTATGAGAGTTGTTAAAGTTAAATAGATTAATTCTTAAGATTTATAAGCAAAAAAAGTGATATGAGCAATAACCATCAATACATAAGATAATCATGAAACCTATGAAAAACTAGTGCCTTCAGAGTATTGATCTTAAGATGAAATTGTATCTTCTTAAATGAAGTGAAATGTTTTAAAATGGAAAGAAAAAGTAATATTGAAAAGTGAAACAAGAAATTGTTCGCACAAGATATTATAAATTCAAGATACAAGAATGTTATTAAGATAAATAAATTGGTGAATCAAAACATGTGAAGATATCTTGCCAAAATACAAACAATTAGTAATCTACTCTGGAGAATGCAAATGAGATGATATAAAAACTCAAATGTTAGACCAAGATAACAACATGAAATTAAATTTGCAACACTAAATAAGGGTACTTGCTAATGAAACAAGATATATCAATCATCCATAAGAATAATGACCATTAAAATGACACATGCAATGAAGTCGCAAAACTAAGCAAATTTCTAAGTACCATAGAATTAAACTTGTTGCAAAATTTAAGAGATTAAAATGTTTGCATCCAAAGTGCTTCTTCCAATAAGATTTGCATGTGAAACTTTAAACCATCAAGATAACAAAAAAATTGAGAAATTTGCAAGTAAATGTGATGAGATAGTGCTCTTGGTTTATTTTATTAGTCAACTCTAAAGCAAGATTACAATTGAACTCTAATCCATAGACCTCGCCCTCGCCCAAAGGTTTGGATCTCACAGTGAGGAGTCCATAGAGGTATAAGGTCCCTAAAATTTCTATACAACAAACTTAAGTCGAAGGTAAACTTTCGTGATGCTTGGGGCATGTAAGATCTAAAATTAAATTAACAAAACAAATGAAAATTCAACTAAAACATAAAATATATTTGTTTGTCATGAAATAAAATATAGTTTTATTTGATGCATCAAACTTAATATTGTAGAGTGTGATCAATGGTGAAGCATAAGCAAATTTGAAGTATGATTTCAAGTTAAATAAACTCAAGTAAATATGATTTCATATAAAAAATTGTAATTTGCTATTAAAGTAAATGCTCTTAAAACTTGTAGAAAATCAAAGTAAATAGATAGTGAAATGAATGAAATGCATGGTTGTTTAATTGACCAATTAGATGAGATGCATGCAATTTAAAGAGATCATCAAATAACATCACAAGTCCTTTCCAAAAAATAGAGAGATTGAGATGTCAATGGATAAAACCCACACTCTCAAAATCAGAAATTTTATTGGTTGTTAGAGGTAGGAGACTATGAAGCCTCCTACAAGCTCAAGGAAAACCTTTACAAATGAAACTTAAGGTCTTAAACTTATCCTTGATGAGAAATTTCTGCAATATAAAGACTCAATAGAAATCATATTTTTACAAGTGAAGAAGAGAGGCTAAGCCTCCTCAATGTTGATGGCCAAGAGAGAGAGAATATCCCACAAAAGGAACTCGAACTTCCTCAAGGAAGCTCCTTAACTGCCCACAACCAAAGGAAAAAGAGAGAGTCCTCCTCATTTGACGTTAGAGCTCAAAGGTCCTACAACAATTTGTTAGTAGTTTCTTGAAGGTGAATCCCACAAGTTGCTACAGGAAAACAAGTTAGAAAAATAAGGCTACAAAAAAAAACTATTGTTAGACAAAGAAAATAAAAAAACATTTCACAGTAATCTACAAACGGCTAAGCCAAAGAGGAGAGAGGATGAGTAAACTCTCCTCTTTGACTAGCCATGCTTAAGCTCCTTAAATAGAAAGATATGATCCAATGAAGCACAATGAAAAGTAAAATATTTTTAAATGATTGCATGCATACAAACTGTGTCCAAACGAATCTGTGTAAAACATTTTTTCGTAAGTTAAACTATGAAAATCCAAATAAAAAATGAGAATTATTTTGAAGGTGTTTCAAGAGTGGGTTGGTCTCCCAAATACTTCCCCTCATGCTTGATCCAAAAAGAATTCTTCTACAATACTCAAGTCACACATTAATCCATGAAGATTTAGATAAGCAAACAATGAATTGAAACTTTTAGAAATTTATTTGAAAATAAACTAGAACTTTCAACCTCTAGAGCCTACTTTCAAATCAAATGCTAATACAAGATAGTTGTGCACTAGAAAGTTCAGATGAATAAATGGAAAATGAAATAACTCAAAGCATAGAAAATATCATACCAATAGATCATAATGCACCATGCTCCAAAGGAAGAACACCCATGAATGGACCCCCATAGTCTTTTTATTGATATTCTTGAAAAGTGTACAAATTAGCAGCGCTTCCGCAAGCACAATAGCTAATAAATGTTGAGAATTTGGAGGGTCGGTGATTAATTAAAATTCTCTTCTTGATAATTACTTGTGAGCTTACTTTATTTATTTATGTCTTCTCTTCTTAGCTTATTTAGTCTTTCATCAAGTCAATTATCAAAAATAAAAGAGACACAAAATTAGGTTCTTCGAGCCAGGGAAAAACCTCTCCCTCATGGAGAGAAAAACCCACGATAAATTATTTTCATATAGTTTAAAATGACAAGTACCATGACCATGACTCAAACCCTTGACCTAATAATTCTTCCAAGATCTTGTCACTACTTCTTTCTTGCCCCTTCAAATTGCTTCTCCTTTTCTGCACCAACCTGCATTGATCTGCACCAACACTAGAACCTTTCACTTTGCATAACTCTGAAGCTTCTTCACTTGAGGTGTAATCCTTCCTCTTTATGTATTGTAGAACAGGAAGGTAAATCACAAATTTACCTTCCTTCCTTTCTCTCACTATAGTCTATACTTCCTTGCTTTATTATCACTATGAATTATCAAATTTTATAACTTTAATATAGTAATCCGAATTTGTCTGATATATCCGCACTTCAACTTCAGAACAACCCAGTACTAATCACACTTTCAGTTAGTGTCATGATGTATGTGTATAGTCTTCCTTCAAGCTAATCTACAATCCTTGACCTTGATCCAAATTATATATATCAGACTTAACCTATCATGAACTCCGCATTCTTGTCTACAGCCTCTTTTCACATATCCGCATTAAATGCTTCAAACTAATCTTCAAAATAGATTCACACTTTATGCTTGATCTCTGAATTTTTAACTTGCACTTATTACAAACTTTAACATGCTGTAATATCTCAGAAATATCTGCACTTGACCCTGTACTTGTCTGAAGTATGTTGCACTAATGAACCACAAATCCTTGTATTTATATAGTGGGAGCTTCTTTGTTTTAGGTCGACCATACAAAATCTCGTAGGCCGACTTCATCACTGCATATAGGTCGAATTTAAGAGCACATTTTCCAGTGATAATGAGGTTATATTTGAGCATCATTCAGGAGCAATTTCTTCAAAATATCATGACAAGATCTCTGAGCATATTTTGTTGACGAGAATATTCTTGTACATGACTCTTAATTACACTTGTAACCAGAAGACAAAACCTAATAGACATCAACAAAAAGTCTATTGACCTATAATAAAAATATTTCTCATGAAACCCATGTACCAAGTACAACAAAAATACATTTTATTATCTTTGTCTTATTCTTTACATAAATACATAATTACATAGTCAATATCAAAACCGGTCCTAGTTACATTTTTCAACAGTAAACAATATTATAAATGAGAGCCCAAGGCTCACTTATATTAGAGAATGGGAAAAAATCCCAATGAAGAACCAAATGGAAAGTGGTGAGAGGAAGGAGATCACAAGGCAAATTCGAATTTGAAAAGTGGAGCTCTAATGCCAAGTGTAAAAATCGAATTCTGGCAAGTGGAAATCATTTTCTTCTTCTATTATGTGTCAAATTCGAATTTTATGATGGAATGACAAGTGTATATGGGTGGTAACCCATGTTGGGACAATTTCCCACAAAAATCTCCACCAAATATTCTCCCAAATCCTCCCAAATTTTCATTAACTTCACAAATTCGAATTTTCAAGTAAGCAACTCTCATTTAATGCCAGAAATTTGACTTTATTTGAGCACATGTCATTCCTTGATTTTAGGAGTCCACGTCACCTTGGGAATTCCCTTTAACTTCTCCATAATTTCCCACCTTATTTCCAAAACATTTAGCATGTGTGGATATTTATTTTTCTCCATTTATTTAATTTCTGGCTTAATTAATTACCAAATTTCCCACTAAACTTAGGAAAAGTGGGTTTTGACGGTTCAAAACACATTTTTAACCACTCAAAGTGTGTCATAGTAAAAATTTGAGGTGAGATATGTAATTTTGATTACTCATACCCCATACAACTTCTCTAGACACCACTAATTACAATTCAAATACAATTTTTATTGCAATTTTTGACCTGCGGATAATCTAAAAAATTAAAAAATGTCTACCTAGATCAAACCAAATTCCACGGAATTTTTTGTATGATCTAGTATGGTAATATACATTGACTCTAGACACTATGACTCATGCAAGGTCTCACCATCAAGCCGTACTTCGGCTTTGAGGTAAATTTGGAGGAAAAAAATCAGTTAATTATTAAGTCCTGATAGGGAAATGATAATTAACCGAGTGAAAAAAACCTCCCAGAGTAATACTCACTTGTTGTCAAGCTCCCAGACTACCTAGACTAGTTACAGACTCAATATTAACTTAAAACTCATCATTACTAGCATCACTTATTACAATTCCCCATAGCGCGTGGAATCTGGGTACAAGAGAAAATAATAAGAAGTAGAAGTAGAGTTTAAAAACTCTAGTGATGTGATGATATTTGATGATATCTTAAGGTACAAATTTCATTTGGTTCATCCTTGGGCATGGAGTCATCATATAATCATCATGTGCCACTCTGGTGGTCAACATTTGGTTCCATATGGGGATCCATGCTAGATATGAAGTGATAGTGTGCAAGAACCTAGACTCTACATCCACCAACCAAAGATGTATATTAGCAGTATCCATTCAAAAAAACATCAAATAAAATCAAGTACAGAAATGGAAATTTACTCTAAGAGCATAAATAACAATTTATTCATGAAAGAAATCTACTTAAATAAAATTGACAAGGGATAAGGTTATAAATATGATACAAAAAGATGCCCCATGACATCAGATGTCCTCAATGAAGTTCATGCTGAGAACTTGCTTACTTTTAGGCATATCCATGGGCTGATTTTCTAATATGCCCTGTCCAATTTTGAATATCTTAGGACTTTGATTCGTCCCGACATTGTGTTGTACATGGTCATCAGATTTACCAAATCCTTTTTTCTTTTTACTTTTCTTCTTAATAGATTGTGATGTTGGTGTTGATGTAATCAAAGTAGACCTTTCTGCCTGATCTGGAAGATGCTCAGATGGAAAATTTGAAGTATCTAAGACTTCTTTGACTTGCCTTTCTCCATTTTGAATCTATTCTGAAATGGGTGATGGATCAATCTCATAAGTATAAAATTGATTCCTCCCAATTTCCTTTCTATCCAAGTCACCTTCAATTAGCCATTTTTCAATGGAATAAATTCCCTCCTCATAATGAGATGAAGCTTGCTTTAGAGGATGGGGAGGCTTATGATTTGTTTCTTTGTTCCTTTCCCATTCATCATCTGCCCTAAGCTGGAATTTTTGTACCTTTAATATTTCCATTTCCTCCAACCTATTCTGAAAAGTGATTTGATTAGCCTTCATAACATTTATTTCCTTAGCATGATTTGTTTCCATGGTGTTGATTAATTCACTTGTTTTTCTTCCGTGGAGAGAAACCTATTTTGAATAAAGTTCATCTAATTATAATGATTGACCTCCATCACCTTTATTGTGTGTGCATGATTTACTATTAATCTTGTTTGATTGAGTTCCATGTTTTTAATGAGTTGAGCTTGGTTGAGTTGCATATCTCTAATCATTTGAGTCAACTCCCTGATGAGATCCCTATCATTCTCATGTGTTTGAGTTTTCACTTTGATCTTTCTTTCATCTCCATATTTTTCTTCAAATGCATCAATGATCAATTATAGAGAAACAAAATTGTTAGCAGGTAATTATATGAACCAATCCATAGCATCGACATCCTAATGAAAAGATGAAAAGCTTCATTTTAATTTCCTCATGGTTAATATCATGACACCATTTTCTCACACAAAGGTGGAAATTTCTAAGGTGAGTTTTGATGGTAATGGCATTGTTACCTAGAAAACTAGGGAACTCATCAACAGCCTCAATGGCTTCATCCAGAATAAATTTTTAATAGCCTGGAATCTTAGTAAAATCACAAGGGGCGAACAGATCATTCATGATGTCATGCTCACTTAACCCTGAAAGAGAAAATGGATATCAAAGAGAGGTTACTATCCAAAATTAGCAAGAATTATACAAGAAGAAGGCTTCAAGCAGAAATCCTTGCAGAAAATGAAATAAGTGGAGTCACCACTTGAACAAGAATCTAACTCTAAAATCGAACATGAAAAAACCAAAATTTATTCGATTTCTCAGGTACAAGAAAGCTTTTCCCCAACAACGGCACCAAAAATGTTATCACTTGCCACCTACACCTATCTACTAGTTCATGAGAAAATATTTTAACCCCATAGGGTGTGGTTGGTGGCAAAGAACTTGGATAAGGGTTTGTCACACTAATCCCAACTCTCTTCGTTTAAGCTATCTCCTAGGTTATCTATGGAAGGTGGTCCCTAGATAAATACTAAGTTAAATATGTGAGGTTTCTAGGAGATTTGTTAGAGTTAAATAGATTACTTCTTAAGATTTATAAGCAAAAAAAGTGATATGAGAAATAACCTTTAATACATAATATAACCATGAAACATATGAAAAACCAGTGCCTTCAGAGTATTGCTCTTAAAATGAAATTGCATTTGCTTAAATGAAGTGGAATGATTTCAAATGGAAAGAAAAAATAATCTTGAGAAGTGAAACAAGAAACCTTTCGCACAAGTTATTATAAATGCAAGATACAAGAATGCTTTTAAGATAAATAAATTTGTGAATCAAAACATGTGAAGATATCTTGCCAAAATAGAAACAATTCGTAATCTACTTTGGAGAATGTAAATGAGATGATAGAAAAACTCAAATGTTAGACCAAGATAACAACCGAAAATTAAATTTGCAACACCAAATAAGGGTACTTGCTAATGAAACAAGATATATCAATCATCCATAAGCATAATGACCATTAAAATGACAACATGCAATGAAGTTGCAAAACTAAGCAAATTTGCAAGTACCATAGAATTAAACTTGTCGCAAAATTTAAGAGATTAAAATGTTTGCATCTAAAGTGCTTCTTCAAATAAGATTTGCATGTGAAACTTTAAACCATCAAGATAGCAAAAAAATTGAGAAATATGCAAGTAAATGTGATGTAATAGTGCTCTTGGTTTATTTTATTAGTTAGCTCTAAAGCAAGACTACAATTGAAATCTAATCTTCAGACCTCACCCTCGCCCAAATGTTTGGATCTCATAGTGAGGAGTCCATAGAGGTAGAGGGTCCCTTAAATGTCCATACAACAAACTTAAGTTGGAGTTAATTTTATTGATGTTTGGGGCATGTGAGATCTAAAAGTAAATTAACAAAAAACTGAAAATTCAACTTCAACTTGAAATATATTTGTTTGTCATGAAATAAAATGTAGTTTTATTTGATGCATCAAACTTAAGATTATAGAGTGTGCTCAATAGTGAAGCATAAGAAAATATGAAGTATGATTTCAAGCTAAATAAACTCAAGTAAAGATGTTTGCATATAAGAAATCGTAATTTGCTATGAAAGTAAATTCTCTTAAAACTTGTAGCAAATCAAAGTAAATAGCTAGTGAAATGAATGAAATGCATGGTTGTTTAATTGACCAATTAGATGAGATGCATGCAATTTAAAGAGATCAACAAATCACATCACAATTCCTCTCAAAAAAATGGAGAGACTGGGATGCCAATGGGTAAAATCCACACTCTCAAAATCAGAAATTATATTGGTTATTAGAGGTAAGAGACTAGGAAGCCTCCTACAAGCTCAAGGAAAACCTTTACAAATGAAAATTGAGGTCTTAGACTTATCCTTTATGAGAAATTTTTGCAATATAAAGACTCAAGAGAAATCATATTTTTACAAGTGAAGAAGAGAGGCTAATTCTCCTCAATTCTCATGGCCAAGAGAGAGAAGAACCCACAAAAGGAACTTAGTCTTCCTCAAGGAATCTCCTTAACTACCCATGACCAATGGAAAAACAGAGAGTCCTCCTCATTTGACATTAGAGCTAAAAGGTCCTGCAACAATTTGTTAGTAGTTTCGAAGGTGAATCCTACAAGTTGATATAATAAAAGAAGTTAGAGAAAATAAGGCTACAAAAAAAACACCAAGTGTTAGACAAAGAAAATAAAAAAATATTGCACAATAATATACAAAGGGCTAAGCCAAAGAGGATGATTAAATTCCCATCTTTGTCTAGCCATGCTTAAGCTCTTTAAATAGCAAGATATGATCCAATGAAGCACAATGAAAAGTAAAATATTTTTAAATGATTGCATGCATACAAACTATGTCCAAACGAATCCCTACAAAACATTTTTTCGTAAGATCAACTATGAAAATCCAAATAACAAATGAGAGTTCCTTTGAAGGTGCTTCAAGAGTGGGTTGGTCTTCCAATGACTTCCCCTCATGCTTGATCCAAAAAAAAATCTTCTACAATATTGAGGTCACACATTAGTCCATGTAGATTTAGATAAGCAAACAATGAATTGAAACTTCTAGAAATTTATTTGAAAATAAGCTATAACTTTCAACCTCTAGAGCCTACTTTCAAAACAAATGCTAAAACAAGACAGTTGTGCACTAGTAAACTCATAGGAATACATGGAAAATGAAATAACTCAAAGCATAGAAAATATTATACCAATAGCTCACAATGCACCATGCTCCAAAAGAAGAACACCCATGAATGGACTCCCATAGTATTTTTATTGATATTCTTGAAAAATGTACAGAGTAGCAGCGCTTCTGCAAGCACAATAGCTAGTAAACAATATTATAAATGAGAGCCCAAGACACACTTATATAAGATAATGGGAGCAAATCCCAATGAATAACCAAATGGAAAGTGGTGAGAGGGAAGAGATCACAAAGCAAATTCGAATTTGATAAGTGGAACTCCAATGCCAAGTGTAAAAATCAAATTTTGGCAAGTGGACGTCGTTTTCTTTTTCCATTATGTGTCAAATTCGAATTTTATGATAGAATGAAAAGTGCATATGGGTGGTAACCCATGTGGGGACAATTTCCCACAAACATTTCCACCAAATATTCTTCAAATCCTCCCAAATGTGTATTAACTTCACAAATTCAAGTTTCCAAGTAAGCAACTCTCATTTAATGCTAGAAATTTGATTTTATTTGAGCACATGTTATTTCCTTGAGTTTAGGAGTCCACATCACCTTGGGACTTTCCTTTAACTCCTCCATAATTTTCCACCTCATTTCCACAACATTTAGCATGTGTGGATATTTATTTTTGTCCATTTATTTAATTTATGGCTTAATTAATTGCCAGATTTCCTACTAAACTTAGCAGAAGTGGGTTTTGAGGGTTCAAAACACATTTTTAACCCCTCAAAGTGTTTGTCATAGTATAAAGTTGAGGGTGAGAGGTGTAATTTTGATTACTCATACGCCATACAACTTCTCTAGACAAAAATTATTACAATTCAATTATAATTTTTATTGCAATTTTGACGTGCGGGAAATCTAAAAAATTAAAAAATTACTACCTAGATCTAACCAAATTCCACGGAATTTTTTGCGTGATTTATTATGGTAATATAGATTGACACTAGATACTAGGACTTATGCAAGGCCTCACCATCAAGCCGTACTCCGGCTTTGGGGTGAAATTGGAGGAAAAAAACTCAATTAATTATTAAGTCCTGGTAGGGAGATGATAATTAAGCGAGTGAAAAAAAACCTCCTAGAGTAATAATCACTTGTTGGAAAGGTTTCAGGCTACTTAGACATGTTACAGACTCAATATTGACTCAAAACTCATCATTACTAGCATCACTTATTACAATTCCCCGTAGGGCGTGGAATCTTGGTACAAGAGAAAATGATAAGAAGTAGAAGCAGAGTTTAGAAACTCCGGTGATATGATGATATATTATGATATCTTATGGTACAAGTGTCATTTGTTTCATCCTTGGGCATGGAGTCATCATATAATCATCAGGTGCCACTACAGTGGTCAACATTTGGCTCCATATGGGGATGCATGCTAGATATGAAGTGATAGTGTGCAAGAACCTGGAATCTGCATCCACCAACCAAAGATGTATATTAGAAGTATCAATTTAAAAAAAAACATCAAATAAAATCAAGTAAAGAAATGGAAATTTACTCTAAGAGCATAAATAACAATTTATTCATGAAATAAATCTACTTAAACAAAATTAACAAGGGATAAGGTTAGAAATATGATACAAAAAGATGTCTCGTGGCATCAGTTGTCCTCAATGAAGTTCATGTTGAGAACTTGCTTACTTTCAGGCAAATCCATGGGCTTATTTTCTTATGTGTCCTGTCCAATTTTGAATATCTTAGGACTTTGATCTGTCCCGACATTGTGTTGTACATGGTCATTAGATTTACCAAATCCTTTCTGCTTTTTTATTTTCTTCTTAATATATTGTGATGTTGGTGTTGATGCAATCAAAGTAGACCTTTATGTTTGATCTGGAAGATTCTTAGATGGAAAATATGAAGTATCTAAGACTTATTTGACTTGCCTTTCTCCATTTTTCATATGTTCTGACATGGGTGATCGATCAATCTCATATTTATAAACTTGATTCCCCTCAAGTTCCTTTCTATCCAGATCACCTTCAATTAGCCATTTATCAATGCAATAAGTTCCCTCCTCATAATGAGATGAAGCTTGTTTTAGAGGATGGGGAGGCTTATGATTTTTTTCTTTGTTCCTTTCCCATTCATCACTTTCCCATTAGAGTTAAATATATTACTTCTTAAGATTTATAAGCAAAAAAAGTGATATGAGAAAAAACCATTAATACATAAGATAAGCATGAAACATAAAAAAAACCAGTGCCTTTAGAGTATTTCTCTTAAAATGAAATTGTTTTTCTTAAGTGAAGTGAATATTTTTTTCAAATGGAAAGCAAACGTAATCGTGAAAAGTGAAACAAGAAACTGTTCAAACAAGATATTATAAATGCAAGATATTATCACCAAATTGAGTCCTCTTGGGTTGCTTCAATGGTCAACTTGGAGTAACTGTTTCAAACCACTTCTAACTGAAGCTTTGCCTCTTCAGTCTAAGAGGGCTCTCTCACAGGTAATTTATAATATTGGTTAATGATAAAGATAGATGGCTAACTCTATGAATTATGTCTTGGTTTTGTATGTTTGCAGGTTGAAAAGATGAAGGCTTGCTACCATTGGGCTACGAATTTAGTGACAGGGATCTCAATGTCAAAGGCTCTCCTTGTGGAATCTGAGGCATGTAGATACTTAAATGAAATTAGAATACATACAAACAAATTTTACTCAATATATAAATGTTCAAAGGAAGTCAGAGCATGAGAAACATGAATTCTAAGTAATAAACATTAAGATACTGAAAGCAGGACATTGAGAAAGATATCCAATAGTTTAGTGCTTGAAAGGAATTCAAAGCATGGAAAGCAATAATTCTGAGTAATTAAACATTAACATATCGACAGAAAGTAATAAGATACATAGGACAGTGTTCATGAAAGCATCAAATGAATCTCAGGTGAAGGATGATACCAATAGCCATTTTCTATTACTGATCAGAAATTATTTACAATAGTAAAAGTCAACAATAAAATATTCCAACCTTTCATACATCAAAGTACTGTTTACTTATAGGCATCTAGCCTTTACATCCAATCTGCCAAATGCTAGATCATTAAGTTCTTTTACTACCACCTAATCTAACCACAAACTGAATATTTATAACTAGAAACTGACACCTACCAAATTAGGAGTTAGAGTCCTAACATAACTCAAACACCTACTTATTACATTTTTATCTAAAGATAATCCAACTTCCTCGAAAGGAATCATGTCCTTCAATAATAATGACCATAATCAAACATAACTACCCTCACTGTCTTCATGAAACTGTTTTGCCTACTGTTAGGGAGTTGTTATGTTGATGATATGGCAGTATGATGAGCTGGCAGCCTCAAACCATATTCATGAAAAATATTTCCATTTAGCAATACTCTATTCTGATACTCTTTAGCACTGCTCTGATACTCTTTAACACTTCCCATGGAGAACAACTTTGAAAAAATTACTTTCAAACCACTGCTAGATCTATGGAGCATAACCCTACTTTTTAGGAAAGCATGACCCTTGACTTCAACGTTGTTTTGATTGATGACTTGGTTGCATGACACTCTCTTTGAGTCATAATTATTTGATGATAAGCTCCCTTGACACATTGGAGGAGTCCATATGTCTAAAACTACCATTAAGATACTCCAAAACCATCCAAAATAGTTCGCTACGAAAACAGGACAATTTCATAACGAGCTTTGGTAGCATTGAAAAATGACTTCTGCACCCAAAAACTCTGCTCCTTTGTTGTTCCATGGTGTCAATCAAGTCATGACACATCCACACCATCAATATCCCTTATTGAAAGCTGCAAAAAATTACTTTAGAAGCAAAAAGGTTGCTACAGGTTTTTTCGTAGCATTTTCATGTCTTTAAGCCTAGGAAACACTACGAAAAGACGAAAGATTGTATAAAAACACAGAATTTGTCTATTTCGAAATTGTCTTCACAAAATTACCTTCTGATGCTAAAACCTGATCTAGTGCATGTTATGGACCTCATCAAGCTAATGAGGAACACAATCAATCTCACCTTACATATTTAAAACATCTTTGCAAATTTTTTCTGTTTTTTCTGAAAAATAGGTCTTAGAACAAAGCTTATATATCTGAATCCATGAAGTATTTTTAAAAACTAGTGGAGGTTTATTTAAATAAGAATGTTTGGAAGAAAAACCTCTCTTTGTTTTTAGAAAAACATCTCCATCTTTCCAGAATATTCATTTTAAAAACATGTATAAAACATGAAAACTCTATTTTCTGAAAATAAGGCCCAAAGACAACCCTGTATCTCCCAACTGATAGCAACTGTGATAAAAATGAAAGAAGGTATTTTTTCCTTTTCTGTGCTTGACAATAACCTCTCTCAGTATTTCCAAATTCATCTCTGTTCATCTATAATCCTCTCTTAAAACTTACTGCTCAAATAGTCCAAAAACACAACAATTTCTTTGTTAGCTCTAGAAAAAATTTAAACAACTTGAACTGATGCATGCTTCAGCAAAGCTAGGGTCCTCCATGAATAGCTTAAGTTCCATGAGCTTCTATCTTATCCACAGAGCCTCCTTTGTATGCTTTCTTTTACATGACCATCTCCTTTTATAACCAACTTGCTCTCTTAAAAAGGTGACACTTGTAAAGCCAAATTGGACAACAAGCTGCTTAGTGTGATGAGGCAGCTCTCAAAAAGTGACATTGAGATGTTTCACATGAAAGAATGAATCTTGAGTGACAGATAGCAGCTTAAGATAATTTTTTGTGTTTTAAATGACAGCTCATGCTTTAATCATGACACATACATGCCAAAAAAGGTAATAATGACCTCATACATGGTTATGTACCTTTGAATTAACCATAAAAGACTTGAATAACCTCCACCCTATCTCCTTTTAATCATTGAATGATACCTTGTACCAAATTTGAAAAGACAGACAAAAAAACCTCTTTTCGTAGCGTAGTTAGTTCATTTCCTAGCAGTTTCGCTATGAAACTATTAGGCAGTTTCGTAACGAAAACTACCTTTTTACTGTGTAATTCGCTACGAAAACAAGAAATCTTGGCTAAAGTGATGTTTTCGAATTCAAAAACTTGGGAAATGGAATATTTCAGCAAATGATGACTGATAGGACATGATTTGACCTATATGGAGGTGGTTTTGAGATGAAATGAGGGTGGTCTTGAAATTTAGGATAGGTTAAATATGAAAAAATGAAATTTCCTATGCCAACTTGAAAAAGGTTTAAGGAGACCTTACCCTTTTGAGGAGTGAACTATATGAACATGTCAAGTAATGGCTCACAAAATTATGAGTGATAACACAAGATACAAGAATGATTTTAAGATAAATAAATTGGTGAATCAAAACATGTGAAGATATCTTGCTAAAATGCAAACAATTAGTAATCTACTCTGGAGAATGTAAAGTAGATGATAGAAAAACTCAAATGCTAGACCAAGATAACAACTGGAAATTAAATTTGCAACACAAAATAAGGGTACTTGCTAATGAAATAAGATATATCAATCATCCATAAGCATAATGACCATTAAAATGACAACATGTAATGAAGTTGCAAAACTAAGCAAATTTCCAAGTACCATAGAATTAAACTTATTGCAAAACTTAAGAGATTAAAATATTTGCATCCAAAGTGATTCTTCAAATAAGATTTGCATGTGAAACTTTAAACCATCAAGATAGCAAAAACATTGAGAAATTTGCAAGTAAATGTGATGTGATAGTGCTCTTGGTTTATTTTATTAATTAGCTGTAAAGCAAGATTACAATTCAAATCTAATCCTCAGACCTCACCATCGCCCAAAGGTTTGGATCTCACAGTGAGGAGTCCATAGAGGTAGAGGGTCCCTAAAATTCCCATACAACAAATTTAAGTTGAATGTAAATTTTAGTGATGCTTGGGGCATGTAAGATCTAAAAGTAAATTAGCAAAAAAAATGAAAATTCAACTTCAACTTGAAATATATTTTCTTGTCATGAAATAAATTATAGTTTTATTTTATGAATCAAACTTAAGACTGTAGAGTGTGCTCAATGGTGAAGCATAAGAAAATTTGAAGTATGATTTCAAGCTAAATAAACTCAAGTAAATATTCTTGCATATAAAAAATATGAATTTTCTATGAAAGTAAATGCTCTTAAAACTTGTAGCAAATCAAAGTAATAGCTAGTGAAATGAATGAACTGCATGGTTGTTTAATTGACCAATTAGATGAGATGCATGCAATTTAAGGAGATAAAAAAATCACACCACATGTCCTCTACAAAAAATGGAGAGATTGGGATGCCAATGAGTAAAACCCACGCTTTCAAAATCAGAAATTATCCTTTACAAATGAAACTTGAGGTCTTAGACTTATCCTTGATGAGAAATTTCTGCAATATAAATACCCAAGAGAAATCATGTTTTTACAAGTGAAGAAGAGAGGCTAAGCCTCCTCAATGCTCACAACTAAGAGAGAGAAAAACCCACAAAAGGAACTCGACCTTCCTCAAGGAAGCTCCTTAACTTCCCACGACCAAAGGAAAAACAGAGAGTCCTCCTCATTTGACATTATAACTCAAAGGTCCTATAAAAATTTGTTAGTAATTTCGAAGGTGAATCCCACAAGTTGCTACAAGAAAAGAAGTTAGAAAAAGAAGGCTACAAAAAAAACACCAAGTGTTAGACAAAGAAAATAAAAAAATATTGCACAATAATCTACAAAGGGCTAAGCCAAAGAGGCTGAGTAAACTCTCATATCTGTCTAGCCATGCTTAAGCTCTTTAAATAGCAAGATATGATACAATGAAGCACAATGAAAAGTAAAATATTTTTAAATGATTTCATACATACAAACTATGTTCAAACAAATCCCTGAAAAACACTCTTTCGTAAGATAAACTATGAAAATCCAAATAACAAATGAAAGTTCTTTTGAAGGTGCTTCAAGAGTGGGTTGGTATTCCAAATACTTCCCCTCACGCTTGATCCAAAAATAATTCTTCTAAAATACTCGAGTCACACATTAGTCCAAGTAGATTTAGATAAACAAACAATGAATTGAAACTTTTAGAAATTTATTTGAGAATAAGATAGAACTTTCAACCTCCAGAGCCTACTTTCAAATCACATCCTAATACAAGATAGTTGTGCACTAGCAAGTTTACATGAATATATGGAAAATTAAATAACCCAAAGCATAGAAAATATTATACCAATAGCTCACAATGCACCATGCTCCAAAGGAAGGACACCCATGAATGGACCCCCAACGTAATTTTATTGATATTCTTGAAAAGTGTACAAAGTACCAGTGCTTCCGCAAGCACAATAGCTAGTAAACAATATTATAAATGAGAGCCCAAGGCTCACTTATATAAGAGAATGAGAGTGAATCCCAATGAAGAACCAAATGGAAAGTGGTGAGAGAGAAGAGATCACAAGGAAAATTCGAATTTGATAAGTGGAGCTCCAATGCCAAGTGTAAAAATCGAATTGTGGCAAGTGGACATCATTTTCTTCTTCCATTATGTGCCAAAATCGAATTTTATGATGGAATGACAAGTGTATATGGGTGGTAACCCATGTGGGGACAATTTCACACAAAAATATCCACCAAATATTCCCCCAAATCCTCCCAAATGTGTATTAACTTCACAAATTCGAATTTCCAAGTAAGAAACTCTCATTTAATGCTAGAAATTTGATTTTATTTAAGAACATGTCATTTCCTTGATTTTAGGAGTCACGTCACCTTGGGAATTCCCTTTAACTCCTCCATAACTTTTCACCTCATTTCCACAACATATTTATTTTTATCTATTTATTTAATTTTTTCTTAATTAATTGCGAGATTTCCTACTAAACTTAGAAAAGGTGGGTTTTGAGGGTTCAAAACGCATTTTTAACCCCTCAAAGTGTCTCATAGTGGAAATTTGAGGGTGAGAGGTGTAATTTTGATTACTCATACCCCATACAACTTCTCTAGACAACACTTATTACAATTCAATTACAATTTTTATTGCAATTTTGACCTGCAAGAAATCTAAAAAATAAAAAATGACTACCTAGATCTAACCAAATTCCATAGATTTTTTTGTGTGATCTAGTATGGTAATATAGATTGAATCTAAGTACTAGGACTCATGCAAGGCCTCACCATCAAGCCGTACTCCGGCTTTGGGGTAAAATTCGAGGAAAAAACTCAATTAATTATTAAGTCCTGATAGGGAGATGATAATTAACCAAGTGAAAAAAACCTCCCAGAGTAATAATCTCTTGTTGGCAAGGTCTCAGGCTACTTAGACCTGTTACAGAATCAATACTAACACAAAACTCATCATTACTAACATCACTTATTACAATTCCCTGTAGAGCATTGAATCTGGGTACAAGAGAAAATGATAATAAGTAGAAGTAGAGTTTAAAAACTCTGGTGATATATTATGGTACAAGTGTCATTTGGTTTATCCTTGGGGATGGAGTCATCACTTAATCATCAGGTGCCACTCCAGTGGTCAATAGATCCCTAGGTAAATATATATATCTCCTCTTATCAAAGTCATTTATGACCCATCCACGTCCTTCTGACTTCTCAGGAGAGAATATACCCTTGGACCATCCACCCTCATCCAAGGTCCTTTATGGCTTCTCAAGTGAATTACACATATCTCCTCTGGTAAAACTCCTTTATGACCTAGCCAAGTCCTTTTGGCTTCTTAGGATAATATTTGTCCAAACCTGTAATTTTCCCCTATAAATGCCTTGGGCCATTTACTTTATTGGTAAAAGTCATTTATGACCTAAAAATTCCTTTTGGAAGCCAAGTATTTCTAGATTAAAAGGTGAATTTATCCATATCCCCTCATTAAAGTCCTTTATGACCCAACTTAAGTCCTTTATGGATTTAGGAGATGGTCTTCCCTAATCCTGCAAAGACATCAACTCTCCCTCTCAACGAGGGAGACATTCTGCATCATACCAAGCTTGTCTTTGAAGTATTTCCACAATATTCTCAGCTATGGATATGTACTATAGCTTTACTTCTCCTATCTGCATCATGTCTCGAATGAAGTGACCCGACCTTGTCCTTCTAACTTTTGAAGCCACACTACTTCATGACTTGTGATATTGGTTCTGATATACTCTGCATATGTCTGAATCTATATATTCTTGTAGCCTCATTTCACCTCCTTAAACATATTTCAAACTGCATCTAGTTTTACAACACAAGTACCACATATTTTGTTTCCATCCATTGTGCATGCATTGGCTCAACCATAAACTAGTACAGGGTGCTCACTGCAAAGTAAATATCTGGCGTGGTGTTAATTGTGAAATTTTGGTTACCCAAAAGGTGTTATTAACTAATTAATTATTTCTTGACACTTACAAAAAATTAAATATTTTACTAGAAGTAATGAATAAAAACATAAACAACACTAATCACAAACTAAAAATGGAAGAAAATATGCGAGAAACCAACCACACAATTTACACCAGTATTTCTAAACAAAATTTCCCTAGAAAAACCCCAATGTTGAGAAAACCAATTTTTAGATTTGATAGATTTTATTATTATCTTCAGCAAAGAAACCGTTATTGAGAAATAAAATTTCTTTCATCTCACTCACAAAGCTCCAACAAATTTTTTCTTTACTTTTTCTAATTTGAAAAACCCCACAGATTCCCTTTTCTGTTATTCACGCTACCTCTAGAAACATTCACTGGCTCTTTCTGGAAATTTGCATTGGCTTTCGACAAACTTCATCTGCCTTCTGGAAGACTTGAATGACCTCCAACAAATTCACATTGGCTTCTGGTGAACTCACTCTGGCACCGAGAAACTCAATCTAATCTTCAAAATATAAGCCTCCTCCTACAAATACATTGAGTAATTCGACCTCCTCTTGAAACACCTCACTGGAAAAACTCAACCTCCTGCAAAAAATATTGATTGCAATAATATCCAGAAAATATTTCCTCAATCACTGATGTTGAAACCCTCGTTGTGTCTCTAAGAAAATTCACCCATTCAATGTTTGTACATCTCCAATGTTACCCATATATTTCCTTTATAACTTTTCATTCATGAATGAATGGGAAAAATTATTTCACTTGATCTAATCGATGACTAATATCGCCTTAGAAACTTTCTACAAGATTCTAGAGGAAAATCAACCTTATCCCAATGAATATCAATTAATTATTCACCTTTCCAAAGTTAGACTTAGGAAATAATTAAAAAATCACTAATTGACAAAATTAAGATGTTTTCCTAGATGAAACTTAGTAAAAGTTACATGGGCTTGGAGACAATTAACTCCTATGTGTCTCTAGCTGCAATGACACCTCTCAAAACTAGAACACCTATCCAAACTACAAAAACTAACACTCCCTCTTAGCGAGGAAGGTGTTATCCATTATATTAAACTTATCCCTAAAGAAAACAAACTTTTCTTTACCCAAGATCTTCCTCAAAATATCTACACCATGTTGATATGTGGGAACATATTGTAGTCAAACCGATCCACGAGAACTAGCTATTGTCCTATTCAATAGTCTAGGCACCACCTCCCAAACATCGTTCTGTGTGATGGAGTTTCCATACTTTGTGTTGTGCAACCTATTGATATCTAGAAGTCTCATTTTCAATGGGCTCACTTATCACTTCCTTGTATCCTAAATATCTCTTTGGTGGTATCTTTTCCCTGGAGCTCCCCAATCTACTACACATCTCTTAACATCTAAAGCACCTCTTTATTCCCTATCCCACTGGTGGTGGGTGGAGCTTCATGCTCCTCATCCTGTTGTTGTTTCTCCACCTACCATGAACTCTCTTATGCCCTTGTACCTGCATCTGTAATAGTAATTGTACTCATACTAGTGCCCTTAGCTTGATATCCATGTTCATCCCTTCGAGCTTCTGTTGGAAATTCACAAGATCTCCTTAAGGCTTTCTCCTCTAGAACTTTACGTCTCATCTCATGATAATATTCCTGCTACCCGAAATGTATTTCATGTGTGCCTTGGAAATTTCATTGTAACCAATGAAATATCCCTTCTCTGCAATCAAATCAATGTGGTGTGTTTCTCATCTAGAATGTGACAATAAGTGATACTGCCAAAAATCTTGAAGTTTCTAACTTCTTCCTTCTTCCTTGTAATGCCTCCTTGGGTGTCAAATTTTCCAACACCTTGTGTGGGACCCTATTATTGGTGTACATTGTTGTACTACATGCCTCTACCCAGAGATATATAGGCATGTCCTGGTCATATAGAATTTCCCTCACTACTCCAACTATTTTCATGTTTTTTTCTCTCTGCAACTCCATTCAATTACGGGTTATACAAAGTTGTCCATTATCTCTTGATTCGCTCCTTCGCATAGAACTCCTTGAATTATTTCTTGATGCACTCTCCTCCATTATCTGTCTGAAGAACCTTTATCTCATTTCCTGTTGAATTCTCCACAAGTGCCTTAAACTCTTGGAAGTGCCTTATGTTGTGTAACCAGCTTCAAAAATAGAAGAAAAGAGATATCAACACCTTAGAAATAAGCCACTTCGAGGGGGAAAACTCCAATACATTACATAAATGAAAAATTCTTGGATGATACAAATGAACAAAACCTCCTTCTATATATAGGAGTCCATGGGGCCACAATATAATCCTAGTGGGGCAACAATGTAATCCTAGCCGACCTAACAATAATAATGTAAGGGCACAATAATAACAATATGGGGGTTACAAGGGTACAACAATAAAAATAAGTGGGGCTACACTAACATAATACTACACTATTAATATAGGGACTTAACAGTATTTCATGTGTGCCTTGGAAATTTCATTGTAACCAATGAAATATCCCTTCTCTGCAGTCAAATCAATGTGGTGTGTTTCTCATCTAGAATGTGACAATAAGTGATACTGCCAAAAATCTTGAAGTTTCTAACTTCTTCCTTCTTCCTTGTAATGCCTCCTTGGGTGTCAAATTTTCCAGCACCTTGTGTGGGACCCTATTATAGGTGTACATTGTTGTACTACATGCCTCTACCCAAAGATATCTAGGCATGTCCTGGTCATATAGAATTTCCCTCACTACTCCAACTATTTTCATGTTTTTTCTCTCTGCAACTCCATTCAATTACGGGTTATACAAAGTTGTCCATTCTCTCTTGATTCCCTCCTTCGCGTAGAACTCCTTGAATTATTTCTTGATGCACTCTCCTCCATTATCTGTCTGAAGAACCTTTATCTCATTTCCTGTTGAATTCTCCACAAGTGCCTTAAACTCTTGGAAGTGATTGAAGAATTTTTCTCGAGTCTTTAAAAATTAAATACAGGTCTTCCTAGAGAAGTCGTCAATAAAGGTAACAAAATATTCATAACCCCTGAGAGAATTTGTGGAAATTGATCCAAAAATATCATAATGTATCAAGTCTAGTACACCCTTGGTTCTATTATCACTCTTTAGAAATGTTTCCTTCACAAAATTCCCAAGCATGCACCCTATAAACACATCATCATGTTCCATGTTTACTTCTGGAAATCTTGTCATGGTCTCCTTGAGCAAATTAAGTGTGTCACCATGGTCTCCCCGAGAAAATTAAGTGAGTCAGCATGGTCTCCCTAATAAAATTAAGTGTTCCATGATGGATATTCCCCATCCTCCTATGCCATAATTCTCCCATATCTATGTTATTTTTGTTGCTAACTAGTGCCTTTGGAACGCCCAACTGCAACCTATATAACTCGTTATTTCTAACCCAAATCTAAATAATTGAATTGCAATTCTGGTGTTTTAAGTACACCTTATGTTCTCAAAAGTAGACATAATATCATTTATCCTAAAGAGCATAAACTGAAATCAGGCTCATTCCTAAGCCTGGTACATGCAACACATTTGTAACATGAGTACTCTTGCATGAATCCCTTTGAAAGGTAATTGTCTCTCTCTCAAATGGAGTGCACTTGAAATTATTTCTAGTCTGAATATGGAAGCCTATCTCTTCTTCTTGTTAGCTAAATAAATATTCTCTAACCCCTGTCATATGACATGATGCCTCGTTGTCAATATACCAGACCCCTATGGAGGTAGAGCTATATAAGAAAGCTATGAGAGCGAACTCATCTTCAAGTCTTGAAGATATCCCATCAATATCTGCTAAAGTTGTTGTCTGTTGCTTCTTCTTGTCACCCTTCATTATATTCAAACATTGACTAACATAGTGACCATGTTAACTTCATCCAAAACACTTGATTTAGTTCAAGTCATTTTTCTTATTCTCTCCCTTATATTTAGACCATTTTCTTGAGCCCTTCTTGGCTTCTCCCTTTCCTGCTAGAGAAACATTCTCATCCTCCTCATGTTTCTGGGTTTTACTGTTACTTCCACTGACAAAACACAACCTAAGCTCCACCTAAGTGAAATCACTCCACAAACAATCCCAGATAGGCAGGTCTTGTTGTTCATTAATCACTTGGAAAAACATGTGCCACTACTTTGAGAACCCATTTAAGGAAGTTCTCACGAGGTCAACATCATCTATCTTTTCTCTGATAGTTTCTAACTCATCCTTGACAATTTTGATCATGGTGAGGTAACTAGATATACCTTCTCCCTTATCCATTCTAGTATTTCTTAGCTTGTCTTTAAGGATCAGCTTCTTGGTTATGGTAGCATTCTAGAACAACTTCAAGATAGCATCCCACATATTCTTGGTTGTATCCAATTCTACAATATGGGGAACGATGTGACCTTTAATCTCATCATAGATAATATGCCTATCTTTGGCATCCTCCTTTCGGTAAAATAATAGCTACGTTGATTCTATTGGTATGACTATAATTGTCCTAGTATATTCCCTCAGTCCAAACTCCTCCAAAAAAAAACAAGATTATGGATTTCCAAACACCAAAATTTGATGAATTATCAAGTCTATCATGATCTCTTAATATATTTGAATTTATATCTGAAACCCTTGAACAATAAATCTGAATAGAAAATTAGTGTGATAAATCCTTGATTTCTCCTTTGAAACCCTCGCTCTCAAATCACAAATAACCTGAACACTTCATTGCTACTTAGATTTACCTAATCTGCTCTGATACCTTGTGAAATTTTGGTTACCTAGAAGGTGGTATTAACTAGTTAATTATTTCTTGTCACTTATTTATGACAAATTAATTCTTTTACTCGAAGTAATGAATAAAAACATAAACAACACCAATCACAAATTGAAAATGCAATAAAATATGCGAGAAACCAATCACACAACTTACACAAGTATTTTAGGATAAGACATCCTTGGAAAAATCCTGATGTGGAAAAATTAGTTTTAATATTTGAGGGATTTTATTATTATATTCAACAAATAAACTGCTATTGAGAAATAAAACTGCTTACTTCTCACTAGCAAAGCTCTAAAAAAAAAATTATTTACTTCTGCTAATCTGCAAGACCCCATGGATTCTCTTTTCTACTATTTTCACTGCCTCCAACAACACACACTAGCCTTTGGAAATTCATACTAGCTCTTTCTAGAAATTCACACTAGCTTCTAACAAATTAATCTGTCTTCTAGAAGAAATGAATGGCCTCCATAAAATTCACACTGGCTTCTGGTGAACTCGCACTGGTACTGGAAAACTTGATTTGACCTATGGAAGACTCACGCTACCTTCTAGAAAATAATATCGGCATCCTCCTATGAATACACTAAGCAATTCAACCTCCTCCTGAAACTCACAACTTCATTAGAAAAAATCAGCCTCTTGCAAAACATTGATAGCAAGAATCTCTAGAAAAATTTTGCTCAATCACTATTGTTGAAACCCTATTGATGTCACATTTAAAATTCACCCACTCGATATTTGTACATCTCTAATGCTACCCATTTATTTCCTTTATAATCTCTCATTCACAAATGAATGCCCATGATTAGAAGTTCGCTTGATTTAATTGATGGCTACGATTGTATTATCGACCTTATCCCAAATAAGATCAACTAATTATTCACTTTTCCTAAGTTAGACTTAGAAAATAATTAAAAAATCATTGATTGACTTAATTAATATATTTTTCCTAGATGAAACTTAGGAAAAAATACATGGGCTTGGAGATAATTCACTTCTCCATTTCTCTAGCCTTAATGACACATCTCAAGACCAGAACACATGTCTGAGCTACAAAAACCCAGGTACATCAAGAATCCATTCCATTGTTTTTACATCATGGGATCCACCAAATTTTAACCTCCAATCTCAAGAAATGGTGTATATGTCAAAATCCTTCATTTCAATCTTTGAGGCCAACTCCCTCTGACACTGAAGCAGGTCTTCATGTGGTAGTCTTGGCTTCTCCCTTTGTCATGAAAGCAAATCCTCTTACCACTATTTCTCCCTCTGTCACATAAACAAGTCCTTTTACCATTGCTACTCCCTTTGTCACGTAAGCAAGTGCTTTTACTATTGTTTCTCACTTTTTCATGTAAGCAAGTCCCTCTACTATCATTTCTCCCTCTATCATGTAAGCAAGCTCTTCTATTTTTTTTTCTCCCTTTGTCATGTAAGAAATTCCTTCTACTATTTGACATGATCTCCTCAAAGAAGGCATACTTCTCCTAGAAACCTTCCATTTCTAAGCATCTTAATAATCTCAAGCCATGACATCCTTCCATTTTATCTGATTGTTTGTGCCCTCATAACTGGAATCTCTTCTAGTCATCTAGCATGATCCTAGATATCCTAAAAATCTTTACAATCCTTTGTCTCAGACATTAATCACTCTTTCGGATTTAATCCATGAGCCCAAGAATTTGACCATCAATGACAGGAGAAAAAATCTTCTTATAGTCAATTCCCTCTTTCTAGGAGAAGCCTCTTGTCACAAACTTCTTGATGTTGTCAGTTGTTGCATCAATTATTGCATTGGCAGTTATCGTATTGTACCCATTCTTCCCTCCATTCAGGAGGCTATGGAAGAAAAAAACATAACCAAGAAAAAAAACAAATATAAATACAAGAGTTTGACTGAGGAATAAAAATAATAACAATCAAGGGAGAAAAATATGAAGTATGTATCAAGGAAATTGTTGTGTTGTAGGGAATTTTCAACTCCCTCTTGATGCTTGCCTCGTTATAGAAATCACTTAAATCCATCTAAAATTTTTAGCAAGCTTTAAATGCCCATCCATGTCCTCAACATCAATTGTTAATGCATTCATCTTTCTTTCTTGCATGATCATTTTCCCATGGAGGGTTTTCCACATTTTAACCATTGACTTAATGGAGATACATTGCAAGGAAAGATTTTTAATGTTGTTGTAATCTTCCAATTTGTTACATAGCATTCCATAGAACCCTATGTTCACTAAGAATCATGAATCTTGCCTTATCAAAAATGCAAGGAACATATAACAAATTTTTCTCCAAGCTCGCATTGAGGATCATATAGGAATCATATAGCTATCATGACCCTAAGAAATCCTTATTTAATAATTTAAATAGCTCACAATGTGAGTAGGGATCATCCTAATTCCACCCACAATCCAACCCTTAACTAGGGCTTAGACCTATCTCATATGCCTACAACCTTGCCCTATATCCAATAGCAAGCACTTACGCAAATACTTGAAGCCCTCGGCTTACCTTACTAGCTTTGTGATCAACACTCTTAGATGGTCTCCTTGATTTTGGTAGGTCTATAGTCTCCAAACCTCAACCTAGATAAAATTTCAGCTTTCCTTTATTCAACCTCTAAAAATAACATAAAAACCCCTTTCTTTAGAACTCATCTAGCATGAAATATTCCAAATTTGGCCTCTCCCAAAGAGAGGACTCCTCTTCTTAGGCTAACTTGATGACTGATTTTTTAGCCTAGCTCTAATACCATGTTGAATTTTCTACATTGTACATTTTAGAATTCTATTTTCTAATATGATAATTACTACATAATTATCTTTAACAATTATTCTTTATGGCACTGATATCATTGAGAAATTATACACAAAAAATATCAATAGTAATGCAACGAAAATAGTGAGATCATAAAGAGATAGCCATGCATAATAAAGGCAACAAAATTTTCTCTAGGAAACCCAATCTAGGGAGAAAACCCAACAACTCTTCTTCCAGGAGAATTTTCCATTGGAAAGGTTTACAAATCCAAATTATCTAGAAATATGTGCCAAAAATTCAAGTCTAGACTTCAGTCAAATTCGTCCTCTATCTGCTCCCATGTGCGGCTAATATAGAAGAGAGATGATTATGAGTGAGTGATAAAATGAAGTGTCACATCATATATATAGATATATATATATATATATATATATATGCAACCTTTCATGGTAGGACCGACTTGTCACTTTCAAGCCTACATGAAACCCAAAAATAAAATTTGTCTTATTTTGATTTCCATAATTTTCTAATTCGACTTAGGAGGCCTCCTGGCATGCAGGAATACCTCCCGATACTACAAAAAAATAAACACCATGTCCCATTAAGAATCGTATTAAGGAAAAATAACCACTAGCATAAATTCATTGGTTGAGTATGCCACATGTTAATTGTCACATGACCTCATGAGAACGCATCATTGTCTTAGTACAACAACATGTGCCATCATAAAAAATTTCATGCAATTACATCATGTCATCACATCATGAAATAATATCATAATAAATATAACCTCAAGATATCTTTATTAGCATTTTATCAACATTTTAACTTTTAATACTATATGCATCATGATTTAATTTGTTAACCTATAATGTGTCAACGTTGTAAATTTTGGAAAGAGTTGTATACATCAATGGACATATTTTTTAGTAACATTCTTACCATATTTAATTCAAGGACTAAATATGGTAATACTCAAATTTGATATCATATTAAATACTCAAACTATTAAAATAAATATCAGTAAAAGACTTAACATCTATAAACAATAATAGTAACTTTCATTTTATTTCTTATTGTTGACCGGATAAATCAATCTTGCGGACAAGATCGATCTCCCTAGTACCAAAAGGTAATCTAGCAACAAACAGCCAAACGAACCTATCTTTCTCTAGACATATGTGATTTACAAAAGAATACTATAAAGGTGTTAAGGTCTTATCGTAGATCCAATGCTTGTTCAAAGTAGTTGTCCTTCGGTCACTTGAAGGAGTTATGTTTAAAGACCTGCAGTCACAAACAAGAAAACATTAAATAGCACCTGCATAGTAAATATTATAAAACATGCCTATCATGGTGATCAAAGAATCCATGAAAGAAACAGTTAATTAACAGCCTATTGAGAAAAATGAATTCATTTGTATTAACTTTGAATGAAGGAAAACCTTACAACCTTAGCCTTGATGTTGAATAAGCCTTCCCGGGGTCCGAAGCAGGAATCTCCTCTACTCTAACAAGCCTTGCACTCTTCCAACTGAGACAGATAGAGGTATGTGATCTTTCCTCACAAAATCTCAATTAAATGAGTCTGAATCCCAACAGCACTTTACCTCAAACAATTCTAAAGCTTGAACTCCCTTTGAGGCTACCCAATGCCTCTTTTTATAGTGCAAAAGAGGAGGTTTCAGTTCCAACTATGAAGGGATAAAATCCTCCTTCAAAGGGATAAGCTCCTCACATCAAGGGGTTAGCTCCTTAAGGCATGGGATGCATGAATGTAAAAAGAGCGAACTTGCCACTGCAAAATTCCTTCCAGAGGCTTCTAGAAATTACTGAAAGTGAGTTTTTGAGTTTACTTGCGCATTTTTAATCTTTTACAGGGGTCCACACCCTTAACATAGAGAAAGTGCATTCAGGTATGCAGAAGTCATGAACATTAGGTGCGGGACCACAGGTAAGACAAAGAGAAAGTACGATACCAGAGTTTTAGAGACTTTTGAGAGCTTTTCTCTTATTTTTAAGGCTTGACATGAGGAACTGATGCGTTAGACTTGAAAATGAGGAAGTATGAGTGATAATGAGCTCATATAGATAGCAGAATGTCAAGATGGCAATTTCCAGTGCAATAGATTTCCCCCTAAAGTGCGAAGTCTGTAATAGATGAAGATAGAGTCTGTCATGTATGAAGAGTGAAGTACTTTATCATTTCAAAGATCATCCTGTGGACACCCTAGTCGGAACCTGTAAAAACATTCAATGCAAAATATATATATGTAGATATATCATCGTTGAGGTAGGCATTCCCATACTTAGATCAAAACTAACTATAAAATTGATTTAAACTTTTCTGATACAGGAATCATTTTCAATACATCAACAGTATAGAAATGTGTAGATACAGTATGGACGCAGCCATCTGTTTATGAATAGTCCACTGTATAAATGAATAACAAAATTCCTCACAGCCTGGATGGTAGAAGCTATATCCAGGGTCTTGATTTCCGTTTCTCGAACTAGTATGATTCTATCCGTGTGAATAAACGTGTCAAAATCGAACATGGTAGAAACCACTTGATTACCAGTCAATAATGTAGACTATCAACAATTGTGAGAGTAACCACCAGTAATTTCAATGGCCCTCAAGGTACTCATTACAATCCATGAAATGTGAATGAATGAGTTGAAGTTGAACATGTCACGAAATCATTCGATCGAAGGTCAATGATGCAACCTGTCGTCGAAGACGAGAAACCTGCCATTGATGCATGCATATTTCAAGGTACTGACGATTTCTAGATCAACTTCCTAGATAATGAATTGTCACCGATAGGAAGTGATCCGTCGTAGGAAAGCCCACAACACGAAATCATAGATCAAGTTTTGAAGAAATATATTGGCAAGGACTGACTCAGGGATGGTCAAAATGGAAGAAAAATATTTTTCAGATGAATGGTTTATATGAACTGACCTCTTGAACACATAACGACACTGCAGATGGTTTGGTGACAATTTACCCAAAGCTAATACCCAGAAACCGGCTGAAGACTTTCAATGTGGTTTGATTAACTATTAGGCAAAGGATTTTCCCAACCTAGGTGAATAAAAGTGTCATGTTCAAGAGTCGTTAACGGTTTTCCGAATAATCAAAATGTAACAAACAGGTTCATTTTTCTCTCTTTTCCCCCACCATTTCTGGCAAGTACCTCTTTATTTTTGACAAGATTGAGGAGGATAACATTTTCTTGTTTATAAGCTCATCCTTCGAATGAGTCCAACTTAGTTTAAAATTCAAACCCTAAGAAGGAGTGGTTAGTTCCTGTTTAAAATTGAACAGGTCCTTTACTGTTAAATTTTAACGAGTCCAGTATAGGAGAAACTCGGTGTTTTTCAATTTTAGGGAGTCAGAAGAAAAACTTAAGAAAACTCCATGGGTGTACTTTTTCGTAAATTTAGTCTCTCGAGCCCAAAAAAGGATAAAATAATGTGAGAGAGAACTCTGTTGACCGTAATTAGTCAACGTATACCTTTTTCGTAAATAGTTCATTTCAGTTCGTAAAAGGGTTAAACTTATACTGAAAGGACGACCATTCATTTATTTTAACGAGTTTGAATAATCAAGTGCTCGGAAATATTTTCAATTTTTGAGAGTCTGAAAAGAGCTTAAAAGACGACTCCAGGTTTTTCGCTTTTTCGTAAATTTTTGAAAGAGTCCAAAAAAGTGATAAAAGTATGCTCTTTATTGAAAAATGATCAATTTTCCTGAAAAATCCAATTTTCTGCACAAAAACTAGAAACATTACACATATCTGTTTAAGATAAATAAAAAAGTTTTTAAAAATTACCTTTTTAAAGTGAAAAATAAACAAATTAAAAATTCATTTATTCGAAAAAACTTATAAAAAGGGCTTTTCTAACTTCATTTTTACTATTTGAGTTCAAAGTGAAAAGTGAGAGCTTTTGGGTAAAAAAGTTCCTGTGAAGATTATAGAAAATCCGTCCAGCGAAATCGAGAACCGTCAACTCCAGGTAATCCACGTCCTCCTTATCTTGCATTTCATCTGTTTACATTTCGTTTTTAGGCTTTAAATTTCATTTTTTAAGGGAAAATAAGTTGAAAAAATCGCTTGCGAGGGTCCGCAGGTGCAACACGCGGGCCCTGCGAACCCCAACATTTTTCTATGTGGAAAAAAATCCTGGGCTTGCACCCATTGCACAATGCCCATGCGTATCTATGCACTGTGTATGAGCAAAGGGTGCGGACCCCACGAGATGAAATTTGAAACTTAAATTTCTCGATTTCCACCCAAAAATTTTCAAACAAGCTTGTTCTAATATGTCTTTTTATGCATTGTATGACTTTCAAAATGCTTATTTGGAGAGAACGCGAGCATGAGGACATAGATGACGCCGCAATGAATCATTTTCCTACAATGCAGGCATTGAGAGCATGCAGTTTATACAAATTCTGGGCCATTCAGGGCATGAGGGCACAGGTAGACCTCCTGACGTGGCTAGTGAACAAATGGAACATACAGGACCAGTGCTTTGTTATTGGCAGCCACCGACTCGAAATTGAGCTAGAGGATATATATTTTTTAACTGGTTTGTCCGAGAGGGGCGAACAAATTTCTCTGTTTGGGACTAGGCCAGGTGGTCAGTCTGTCACTAGTCTTCGACTAAAGTTTTGTGATGATCGGGCAGACCCCAAGGACAAACGGATTGATATAAAAACTATCATCCGTCCTAAGTTTAAAGTCATTTCATTTACTTTTACCAGAATGTGCGGGAGCGTAGCATTGCATGTGGCTACCAGTTCCTAGATGGGCATTGTAGTAGACTATTTTCGAGGCACCATTTTCAACTGGTGTGAAGCTGTGTTGGCCAATGTGAAAGGCCAGCTAACCAGAGCAAAGAATGAAAAGCTAAACAACTTTGGATATCGATCCATTTTAGTCACATTTTCTCTAGAGAGGATCCCCATGTTAGCTCCGCAACACATTCCTGTCGATGTTGGTCGACCTCGAGAACCTAGGATGGTTCGTTGGGTTGCTTTGATGGCCAGTCATGCTGAGGGAATAGAGGTTGTTCGATTTCCTTATTCATATTTTAGTTGGCTAGAACACCAACTTTTTGTTATAGAGGAATTTCCATACGCCGGGATGGACTTCTGCGGCGACTGAGACATGGCTCTCCTAGCAAGAGAATAGTGGGATGATTCAGGTAAAAATCATTTTCAACAATTTCTAAGTTCTAATTTTTTTTTGTATTTTAATCGTCCCAAAACTAATAATCAAAAGTTTAAATGCAGATGTGGGCCCACGACAACCAACCACTCTCCAGCCTTATGAGAGGATACATCCAGCTGCAGCAGCACCAGCCCCACAGGGCCAATCAGCAGAGATCCTGACCGATTTGGAGCATCATCTAGAGCGCTTGACACTAGACATTCCAAAAATCGATATAGATGATATCCCACTTATGTTACAGAGATATGTGATTGGTGTCCCAAAACCTTTTAGAAGGTTCCTGTGTAGGGTAGCCCGAGCAGTGGTTTCTTATCGTGATCATCACCAGGGATAGGATGATCGATTTGTAGACTCATAACATTTTTGACCTTTTGTATTATTATTTTTGCCGATCATAAGGTATTTTTCAACCTATGATCGAAGATGATGTATATTTAAAACACACTTCTATGCTATGATATATCATTATTACCAGTTATCTGTGTAACATGTTATTGAATGTTGTGTAATTTACTATTTTGATTATTGCAAATGTCTATTTATCATACTAGAAGCAACTGCATCTGCTAAAGTATTTAAATGTCTTGGGATATGCTGATATTCAATGTAATCAAATTCACATTTCAAGAGACGAACTCTCAAAAATAACCGTAATAACACTATATTTCTAATGGCATAAACCCTGTTAAGTTGTAATAAAACAAGTTCAAAATCCAACCTAACAATAAAACTTTGAATTCCAAACGATATGGATTCAGATAATAACTCAATCCCTGCACTATACTCTGCAATTTTATTCGTTGTTTGACCAAGGCTTACCCCATGCATGGACACTAACTCATCAGAGGGTGAATAGATAACCCAAGCTGCGGAAGAAATGTTTTGTGTACTACGACAAGCACCATCAGCAAAACCAATGTAGGTTTGAAAAGACGTCATCATCTGCAATATCAAGAGTAACACCCAGATAAGAAGAAATAGTGATAAGAACACACTCTAAACTAGGCACGCTTTTATAATCTAAGACACACCAACAGTAAAGAAACTAATATAGCAAAAATCTCCACTCAGAATTTTAAGCATAATATCTCTTCAGATAAAACCCATTTCTGGGTTTATCTAAGGAGACCCCGTCAAAATCTATCAATTCATAGGCCCCTTTTGCCAGCTTTCGCTTAACAATGTAAGGACCATGCCACAAAGGTACAAATTTTCCAGCCCCTAATTTATTGTTTGCTTGATCGTATACTCAAACTAGGTCTCCTTCTGAAAAGTTGCGAGGTGTAAAATTTCTATTGTACTGAGCTTTAATTCGCTTTACATGAGTCTTGTTTGCTAATGCAGCAGTGCGTCGATCCTCATCTGGCTAAGCTAAGTACAAAAAATGTTTCTCCTCTTTAGAAGTAGTTGGGAGTAATTCTATGGCTAATTTTAATGATGGAATTTCACATTCAATAGGTAACATAGCTTCCAAACCATAAACCAGTTGAAAAGGAGTGAAACCAGTTGATGTTTTTACTGAGGTCCGATATGCCCAAAGTGCTGAAAATAACACGGAATGCCAATTTGACTTATGAATGCCAATGATTTGTTTGATCATAGTGACTAAAACTTTATTGATAGCTTCAACCAGACCATTAGCCTGTGGGTAATATGGAGTATAAATATCGTGGCGCAGGCCAAGTTTATCTGTTAGTTCAGTCATCATGATATTTCGAAAATGACTTCCATGATTTGTAATTATAGCTTGAGGAACACCAAATCTAGCAATTATATGATTGAACATGAAATTTGTAGTAGTCTTTCCGTCTACCGAAAATGTAGGCATCGCCTCGGCCCACTTAGTAAAATAATATACCGCTAGGATAATATACGCATGCCCCCCGATCGAGTGAGGGTTACATGTAATAAAGTCAATACCCCACTTTGCGAAAGGACCGACAACAATTATAGGGTGAAGAGGAGCGGGTGGTGCACGCATTTTATGATCAAAGACCTGACAATTGTGGAATTTCCGGACTGCATAGATACAATCTTTGAATAAAGACAGCCAGAAATAACCAGCGTGCAATATATTTTGGGTTGTGGCATACCTAGACATATCACCGCCACATGCTCCAGAATGGCAGTCATTTAGAACTTTCTCAGCTTCTTCATGAGTAAGACAACGTCGGAAAACAGAATCTGTTCCACGACGATAGAGTGTATCACCAATAATATTATATTGTCGGGATTGGAAACGTATTTTCCATCGCTGAGATCATGAGATTTCAGGTCGAAAATATTGGGTTTAGAGATAAACAATAACATCCCCATACCAAGGATCAAGAGTACTGATAAGAAACAAGGAATCGTCCGCAATGGGCTGTTCCGCCATAGTTTTAGTATCAGTAGACGGGAAATCACACATCAGTTCAACAAAAACCAAAGATTTCTTTGCCTTGGATTTTTCAAATTCCAAGTCAAATTCCTGCAGGATAACTATCCATTTGGAATACTTGCCCCCTAGCAATTGTTTTGTCAAGATGTACATCATAGGGTTACAGTCAGAAATTACTGTGGTTTTTCATAATAAGATGTAGTGATGAAATATTTGGACAACTTGAACAGCTGCCAAGGCCAATTTCTCCACATACGTGTATTTGATCTCAGTCGGATGCAGATTTCGACTAAGATAGTAAATCACATGTTCATTGTTGAATTCATTTTCCTAAACTAAAACCATCCAATGGTGGAATGAGAAGCGGCGAGGTACAAAAAATAATCCCGGTTGTAATTGGGAGGATGCAGTAACGGTGCATGGGTCAATGCGTGTTTGAGTGCATCAAAAGATCGATTAGCGATCTCATCCCAAAATAATGGAACATCTTGTTTTAACAACCTGGTAAAACCCTTTGTTAACTCGGCATAGTTAGGAATGAAATGACGTAAAAATTTTGCTTTCCCCTGCAAAATTTGGAGTTGGCGCAAAGTCGAAGGAGGAGGTAGATTGACAATAGCTTCGACCTTCGACGGATGAACACGAATGCCTGCTTTCGAAACAACAAATCCCAGTAAGCGACCCGATTCTACACAGAAAACACATTTGTGTGGATTCAGTCAAATTCGATAATGCCTACATCTCATAAAGATAGCTAGTAAATGAGTGATATGGTCGGCCCTACGCAATGAATGAGTAGGTAAATCATCGAGATAAGGCTACACAATGTGCTTGATGTCATGGAATGCGTAAGACATAGCCCTTTGAAAATTTTCCCCAACGTTCTTCGATCCAAAGGGTAGTTTGCAATAAGCAAATGTTCCCTAGGGACAAATGAAAGTTGTTTTAGGTTTATCAGCAGGGAGTATGTTTATTTGATTGTAACCGAAAAAACCATCAATAAAGGAGAACATTTCGCTACTGGCACAATCATCAATGATTTGATCGATATAGGGGGTTGGATAATTGTCTTTAGGACAAGCTCGATTAATATCCCTATAGTCGATACATACTCTTATCGTTCCTTGTTTTTTGTTAACGGGAACAATATTCGATACCCAATCTGTCAAAGGAATTGGATAAATGAAACCTTCATGAAGTAATTTCTCAACTTCAGCTTTGATAGTAGCAGCTTTTCTTGGATGTATCTGACGTAAGCGTTGTCAGACAGGTTTTTCATCCGGGTAAGTCTTAATTTCATGTACAACAATTGACGGATCGATTCCTGGAATTACTTCATATGACCAGGCAAACACATCATAGAATTCTTGAAATAGGGATTTATAAGTTTGGATTTAATCGTCTGTACAGGAAGCACCTATATGAATGTTTTCAATTATTCCAGGCTTAACTAAAATGTCAATAGGAATTGTTCGAGAGATATTTTCCAAATTTAACTCAGAATCAGGATTCTGCAATGGATTATGTGGTTCTTTGACATAGTCAGCAGTAAAAATAGAAGATAAATCATTTTCAAAATGATCCATCTCAGGTAAAAATGAAGATAGATGATGTAAATCTTCCCATGGTAAATCATCAACAGACAAAAATTCACGAATCTTCTCATCAGTATAAACAAGATCAGGAAATGTCGTTGTACTGAGCTATATATAGAAAGTGATTCATCATGGATCACATTCATTGGATCAGTTTCGGTTGAAGAAGGATCAAAAAACGACTGTACAACTTGATATGCAATTTCAAAGGGACTAAAAGGCACCGCACCATTAAATGAATCCACCTCGAAATTGAAAGGTACGATCCAAGGATCATCAAAAGTAACAGTATTTGATGAAATCATATGAATATTTGCAATAGTAGGCGATACGTTAGGAGCAGGAAAGGAAAAATTTCCTAGTAAACCAGAATATTTAATCAAACCTACACCGACATCCTTGTAAGGGATAGCCATTTTACCGATGTGCTGGATAGTTTCTGTAGAGGCTGGATCGGATGAGAAATAAGTCAGCTGGTCTATTGTAACAATCTTTCCTTGATTGGGAAACTTGATAAGCCAAAAGACCGATGAAACAACAACAATCATAGCATAAGACCAATTGCAACCCAGGAGAAGGTTGTAATCTAGAGGGGCATCAACCACCTCCACATCTAGATTTACAGTTTTGCCTTCGACCCCTATAGGTAAATCCTGCAAAATACCAAAAGGATGGAACCCTCGGCCATAAAAATCCTTTAGAATTGTCGGAGACTGATTGAGTGTAAGAGAACCAAGTGATTTCCAACACTGGATCAACATAATACACATAGAATCCCCTTCATCAATCATAGTCTGAAAGACGGGTCTGTTTTTTACTAATACTGGAATCTAGAAAGCCATTTGATGAGGTAGGCGAGGTGTACTATTCTCCAAATCAAAGACTATTAGGTTCGAATCCTAAATATCGACAGCTCCTATGGCAGACAAAAGTAATTTACGCTATGCTGGGCATGATTGCAGCACTTCCAAAGCCGACATTGCTGAAGGGGAAATAGCTAAGTCCTCAACAATGTTGTAATTCTGAGCAGCTCTTGCATGTCGATTGAAAGTTGATTTACGAAGTAAACCTTTAGCAAGCAGTTTGATTACTAAGTCTGAATTGGGTTTCTCGATCTATAGTGGATCAGAAACAGGAGGAGGTGTAGTTGATGTGTTTGAATTAGAATATTCTGCTTCTTTACCACCAACAAGACTTTTACTACCATAACCTTGCAATCGCATCGCAATCCTGACATGAGACATCATCATAACAGGTTCTTCTGAGGCGTTTGAGGTAGAACCAATCATATTACTATCTTGAGTAGGAAAAGGATCCTTCAAGATAGCAGGTTGTTGAGAACCTTTAACAAACTTTGAAACCTCCGCTTAATGCGGGCATTCTTTGGTAAAATGATCCTCGTCGCAAATGAAACAAGGATAGCGAGGTTTGTGTTTTTCGTCATTAGATTAATTTTTATCTGTTTTATCTTTTGAATTTTGTTTTTTTTTATTATTCCCCTTCTTTTTACCGCTAGATTTAGATTTGGCCGTAGATGTCTCTACGACATGAATGTCGGCAGAAATTTCAGCAGAAGATTCTCCTTTCAGGGAATCAGGGAAAGTTATTATAGGAGAAGAATTCTTTGAAGAATTCTTCTTAATTGTAGTACTAACTGAACCAATCATACCATCAGCAGCATGAGACCCTAAAGGAGCTACAATTATTTGACCTTGTTTTGGAAGATCAGGGATTTTTTCATGTAAAGTACCTGACTGCGTGTAGACGAGGTCAAGGTACTGAGCTTGAGCAATGACTTGCTCTTTAGTAACAACTCCTCCCTTAGCTACATCTTCAGTGATTTTGGGTAATAATGATTTAATGAACCATTTTTCCAAAATTTGATCTGGAATGAAAACTTTCACTAAACACCTTCTACGTCGCCATTCATGAATATGATCAGAAATATATGTGAACGTGGATTGTTTTAGTGAAGTCAATAGTTTTGTGCCATTTTTGTATCTGACAGGCAACTGAAAATGAGTTAAGAAAGCAGTTGCTAACTGATTGAAATTATTAAAAGAGCCTCGTAGTAACTCAATGTACCATTTGGTGGCAAGACCAATAAGATTTCTTTGAAAAAGACGTAAGTGAATTGAATCATCAATTATTGAATTAGACACGCACTAGGGTGATAATTCATAACGTGATTTGACGGATCCTCTCCTCGAATTTTGGTATATCACTGGGCAACTTATGTGGCATTGGTAGCCAATACGGATGATAGTAAATTGGATCATTCGTAAGGCGTGACAAATCAGGTAAATCCAAAGATGCAATAAATGGTAACTAACGGTTAGGGTCGCGAAAACCTTGAGTAATAAGAGCAGTTTCGGGAGGAGGATACCTAGGATAACTAGGAATCAGATTTTCATTAGGAATGGTATAACCTCTCAGAAAACCAGGATTAACCAGACCAAATTATGGTTTTTGAGGTTGTTGATAAGTATAGCCAGGATACAGTTGATACTAATAAATTGGGTTTTGTGCAACGAGACCGAATTGATACTGTCCCTGGTACGGTTTATATGTGAATTGCGGTTGACTCGTGACAATTGTACTTGTACTAGCTTTTCCTGTAGGTATCTGGACCGAAGTCTGAACTGTAGGTCCTAACTGGGGTACAGAGACTTGAGGAATTTGCACGGATGCAGGGATAGAAGAAACTCAGAAGCAAGTGTTATAGGTTGAACAAATGTTGCAATAGTTGTAGCAATTTGAGGCAGAGTCTGAGGTGCACTAGGCCCAGACTGCTGAACAGAACCAGGTGCAAGGATTTGAACAGTAGGCTGGACAGGTTGCTGGGTTGGACCAGAAACCAAAGGTTGTCTAGGTTGACTAGGTAACTGCACATTAGGTTGCATAGTCTGTTGAATTTGGAATGGATCCCACACCATGTTCATTCCGGGGTATTGTCCCATAGAAGGTTGTACATATGAAGGACCATAGCCTGGTTGAACGTAGGGTTGATAATTAAGTGGTAAATTTCCAACTCCTTGCACAAATTATTGACAAGAAGGCGGTTGAAAACCTTGAGTTGGGTACTGACCTTGAGGTTGATAACCCTAAGGTGCGTACTGAATCTGGGGTTGATAAGGACCTTGAGGAATATACTGAGTCTGGGGTTGACCTTAGGGTATGTACTGTCCTGAAGGTTGATAACCTTGAGGTATGTACTGTCCTTGAGGTTGTTCTCCAAAATAATATTGTCCTCCAGTTTGTCCTAGGAAAAAATTACCCTGAAATTGCCTCCCAGGCGGTAACTGACTGCCTTGAGGTTGCCCCCCAGGTGGTAACTGACCACCCTGAGGTTGTCCCCCAGGCGGTAATTGACCACCTTGAGGTTGAGGATTTGGAATATTACCAGACATCATAAAGATTTTCTCTACGTTCGACGTTTCAGTTTTAATTCCATTAAGAACAGATGATAATACTTGTTCAGTCGGTCGAGGAGTTGCTCCTGAGAAAGTACGAGAGAGAGCCTGGTACCCCGAAGGAACAGACGAAAAGAGTCATCTATGTTTCCAGTGTTTGGGAAAACATAGATGACTCTCCTGACATGATCGATGAAGGATAGTAACCTCTAGGCGTAGGATGAAAAGGAATTCGAGGTGGTGAAAAAGCAAGACCCGGGTTTTCTAAAAAAATTATCAAAGATAAATACCAAGCGTCACTCCTAATAGGGTTGTAGAAAATGGATTCACGCTCCCTGAGATTCAAAGATTGTGGGGATTCAGGAAGAGTTACTTCTTCGTCTGGACTAGCAAGTTCTTCAATAGAAATGAGGCCAAATGGAAGATCTTTAGTAACAATATTTCTTACGCTAGGTGAACCAGGATCACTAGAAGTTGGAATAATAAATCCTGAGGATGTTTCCAAAACATAAGGTTTAGTGTTAGGCTTAGAAATTTCAGGTTCTTCAGCTAGTTCACTAGAAGGAGAAATACTACCAATAATTTCGGAAACTGAAATCGTCTCTTTAATATGCTCTGTCGTGGGTATTTGATGATCAGGATGAACAACTATAGATGAACTTTTGACTTCTGTTGATCTAATTCTACCACTACTAGATGATACTAGAGCATGCAGCCCTTCAAGTTGACTTGGTGTATTCTCAGGGGGCTTCCCCTAAAGTCTCTGAGACTGTCTCGGTAATTCTACCACGATTAAATATTAATCAATCACATGCAAACAAAAAAAAAATCAATAAAAACACCTAAAGTCTATAAAGGAACAAATAGTTGAATCACACGCCTAAAAAATCTAAGAGTTTAAACCACGCACAAATAGTAACTTCCCGTACTAAAAACACTAGTTGGTGATGAAATCCAACTAAGTATAAGTTTAATACAAAAAGGGCGTTTGGAACAGTTACCCTGAAAACCTGCTTAATGAAACAGACTGGCACAAGTTTCTTCACAAAACCATCTCGCGTGAAGAAAACCCCCAGAGAGTCCAAGTGAGTCTAGTCGAAATCTACTCCAGGTACAGTGAGATCTTTCCTTCACCGTCACCTTAGGAAATAATCTTAAGTTTATGGACACTAAGGTTACCAACAGTAACAAATACAACTGGGGGAATAGTCTACGATCTGATTCCATGCGCAAGGGCAGAGTAACAAAGCTCAATCCCCTTGAAGGCTCCTCGACATGGTCAATCCTAGGTTTACCGACAAGTGACCCCAGGCTCCTCGACAATGGTTAATCCGAAGTTTATTGTTTGCAATGCACGTAGATCTTATATCTTTCCCAATGAAACAGAATTGATTGTCTCAAAGGTTCGGACATGATCTCATGATTAACTCCTTTAAGAGAAGCTTCCCAGATTGTATCAATTACAATTGGATTTATTTCCTACCGCAAGATTTATCTACTTGTTTGTTTTTACTATCTTGGAGAGTTAATTACTCCCTACTCCAAGATACTAGCTTAAGCTATATTGGTGATAAGAGCCCTAGAAATAGAAAATATTACTAGTTCAATTTTAATTAAGCGTTGTTTTTATGGCTATTATTTAAGTCAATAGGTATAGAAATGAAACTTTGATGGTGTGAAGACTCGACTTCCAAACACACTAAAAAATGCACCTAAAATGATAAACAATTCGTTTTTATTTCATGAAATTCTAGCTAAAGAAAGAGTTCGAGAATGCAAATTCTTTTAAGAGACAATTCTTTCTTTGAACATGAAGAATAAATGAAAAGAAAATCTTTTTGTTTTTCAATAGAACTCAAAACGAGATAAATAATCAATGCTCACAATAAATCCCTTTCACTTTCAAAACTCGAAACTACAAAAACAACTTTTCTTTCAAAAGAGATCTACAAGTTCTAAAAAGCACTCAAAACTACGAAAAACTAATTTTGAGATCTACAAACTTTGAAAATCTAATTGAATAAAAGCTTTAATTTTTTTTTGAGAATGTTTTTCTTAGTTGTTCAGTAAACTAAGGATTCATTTGCCCAGAATAACAAATAAATCAAAAACATCCAGATATGTTTTCTTTTGTAAAAAATGAAATTTAGAACTTATAACAAAGTTTGTTCAAAGATTTGCAAAGAGAAAACTAGATCTATTTCTCAAAAAGGATGGATTTTGCAACCAAGTCAGACTCATCAAGAATACAAAAAGACCAATGTGATCTGAGGTATTTCAAGCTTCTAATCTTTGATTCACTACAGAGACCAAGTGAAAACCAGTCCAAGTATGCAAAACTTCTAGAAAATCACTCAAAACACAAATATTATTGGAACTCACTCACAAGAGGTTTTTGACAGGAAAAATACAGATTTGGGCAGATACTAGAAATCATAAATCAAATTAAACATAAACTGGAAGAAGAAATCTGAAGTTTTTCAAAAAAATTAACAGGGTCCGCAGGCCCCAGAAGTAACAGGTGCGGTCCCGCACTAGTTACTCAAGGAAATTGCACAACTTCCCGCACTGTGTAGGAAAACAAAGTGCGGTCCCCAAAAAAGTTGAAGAAAAACACAAAATACTTCAAAAATTTTCAAAGCAAAGTAAACCTAAGCTACCCAGGCGATTATCCATCAATCAAAAACCAGAAAAATCATTTTCTCAAGTCAAAACAAAGGAAAACCAAAAATCCAAACTTCCTCCCCAGCGGAGTCACCAATTTGTTGACCGGATAAATCAATCTTGCGGATAAGATCGATCTCCCTAGTACCAAAAGGTAATCTAGAAACAAACAACCAAATGAACCTATATTTCTCTAGACATATGCGATTTACAAAAGAATACTATAAAGGTGTTAAGGTCTTACCGTAGATCCAATGCTTGTTCGAAGTAGTTGTCCTTCAGTCACTTGAAGGAGTTATTTTTAAAGACTTGCAGTCACAAACAAGAAAACATTAAATAGCACCTACATAGTAAAAATTATAAATCATGCATATCATGGTGATCAAGGAATCCATGAAAGAAACAGTTAATTAACAATTTATTAAGAAAATTGAATTCATTTATATTAACTTTGAATGAAGGAAAACCTTACAACCTTAGCCTTGATGTTAAACAGGCCTTCCCGGGGTCCGAAGAAGGAATCTCCTCTACTCTGACAAGCCTTGCACTCTTCCAACCGAGACAGATAGAAGTATGTGATCTTTCCTCACAAAATCTCAGTTAAATGAGTATGAATCCCAACATCACTTTACCTCAAACAATTCTAAAGCTTGAACTCCCTTTGAGGCTACCCAAGGCATCTTTTTATAGTGCAAAAGAGGAGGTTTTAGTTCCAACTATGAAGGGATAGAATCCTCCTTCAAAGGAATAAGCTCCTCACATCAAGGAGTTAGCTCCTTAAGGCATGGGATGCATGAATGTAAAAAGAGCGAACTTGCCACCGCAAGATTCCTTCCAGAGGCTTCTGGAAATTACTGAAAGTGAGCTTTTTGAGTTTACTTGCGCCTTTTTAATCTTTTACAGGGGTCGGCACCCTTAACACAGAGAAAGTGCATTCAGGTACGCAGAAGTCATGAACATTAGGTGCGGGACCGCAGGTAAGACAAAGAGAAAGTGCGATACCAAAGTTTTAAAGACTTTTGAGAGCTTTTCTCTTATTTTTAAGGCTTTACATGAGGAACTAATGTGTTAGACTTACAAAGGAGGAAGCATGAGTGATAATGAGCTCATACATATAGCAGAATGTCAAGATGAAAATTTTCAGTGCAACACATATTGTGTAATCAACATGAGAAATGAATTATGAGAATCACACTTAAGTTACAAAAATCAACCAAACTTACAATCTGAATGAATGTAAAATACTTTAGTTTTATCCAATTAAAATCCAAATAAATGTAGAATAGTTTAGCTTTATCCAAATAAATCAAATATAAATGATAACTCTCTTCCTAACCAATCCCTAATCAATACAATAGAAAGCCCTTAAACCATTAATCAACTACTTAACCTAGCATCTATTCCTTCCATCTTAATATTTCCAAGCCAATAATATCTCATTACATTCTCCATATCCATAAAGTAGTTATTTTTTATATATTAAGTAGTTATTTTTCATATCCATCCAAGCGGAGACTCCACTTTTCATGAAGCCATTAACTCTCAATCATGCAACATTTAACCATTTCTTTGTTTAGTGAAAACTTTTTAGTATTTTTTCTCCTCTTAAATAAATTACTTACTTATTACGATTATTATTATTATTTTTAGGACATTTTATTTATTATTATCTTTATTTTTTGAGTGATTATTACTTGTTACCAGAAGGCCATTTATTTATCTTCCCACCAAATATTTATTATTTATTATTATCATAATTTTTACCTTTGGATTTGCTTTTGTAATTATGTTCTCTTTTTTTACATTATTTATTCAACGTTTCTCAACTTTTTATGTTAATATATAATAATATGCTAAATAGTGAGAGTTTCACTTGTATTCAAGTTAACTAATTAATTTAATCAATTCTACCTTGTTATTAATCATATTTCTACCAGGAATGAACGTATCTCATATTGCCTACTCTGAAGTCCTTGTGGTAACGAGGGTGTCTTCTTCTTTTCTTTTTTCTTTTCTTTTTTTAATAAAACATTATATTTTGTTTCACATCTTATGAGTACTCCCATAACATTTTGCACATGTATACATGATATCACATTCCAAAGCCTCTCCTCTAAATTGCTTGATTTTCTTTCTACTTTGGAACATTTATACCTTAACCTCTCTCGTTTTTTGTTTTAGATTTTACTCTAATTTAACTTATCTTGGTTTTCTTTAAAAATATTTTTTTTCAAATTTGTTGAAAAATGTAGTAAGAAATTATCAATTTGATTTTTCTTTGATTAATTAAGAAATTTTGAATTTTCACATCAACAGACAATTTGGAGGAAGTTAACTAAGGTGACATGGATTTTTTCACTCAGTTGGCTCAGTAAATTCCAATTGGAGGAGTTAGAGTTTAGGTAGGCATGTGTGATTTCTAATTTGTAGCGATCAAGGTCAATTATCTCATGTTGTTTTTAGTTAAACTAGTTCAAACTGTTGGAGGAACTAGTGGAAGGTCAGCTAAGTAGTGGGACTTCAATCAAACTTAGCAGTCATCTATTTAATTAATCAATCAACCAAAAATAGCTAGTGCATGCAGAGAATTTGAGTTCCCCAACTGTGGTGGAGATTAATGTGACGTTAGTTGTACAATAGTCTTGAGTGTACAGGTGTTGCATGTAGTAAGATGATCAACCTTGGGAATTATGAAATCATTTTGGAGAAATTCCTAAATAATAATGGCCTAATTTTTCTAGGAAATGCGCAAGGAAATAGGGGCTCAAATAGAGGTAGAAATTGACTAAGTATAGGTTAGAGATTCAAAGTGATCATAGAGATAGGTTATTCACTTGTAGGTTGTGCTCAATTGAGAAAAGTAATTGTAATACATATCTATTCATCATATCAATGTAAGCAGGCATTGTGGTTTTTAGCAGATTGTTTTCCACTAAAAAATATTGTGTGCATGTGTGTTATTTCTCATTGCATGTTTATGATTAATATTCTAAATTGTGAATTGAATTCCAAAAAACAGAGTAGGTTTGTGTCTTGTGATTTTGATTAAAATTTAATGAACTGTTGAAAATATACATCATAATTTCTACATGGTATAAGAGCAGGATTCACATTGGAGAAAGAATTTTGAAGTTTTTTCTCGAGAGGTTCGATTTGAAGATCAATGTCGCAGGATCTATTTAGAGCTGAAAAGATGACCTTCAATGGCTTGAGGCTAGAGTATGCCTTGGAAGGCAGCTCTAATTTTTTCACATGGAAGGATCACATAAAGGTGATATCATATTGCAATGGATTGCTAGAACACATCAAGGCAGATGTTGCAAAACCAAGAGCATCTGATGCCCAGAACCTTTCTCAATGGAAGAAAGATGTAGCCTAGATTAGGAGAATAATCTTGGAGGGAGTACGGGATCTCATTGTCTCAAATATCCACATAAAAGAAACTTCATTTGCAATGTGGAAATAATCGACAAAATTGTTCGAGCAAAGTAGTGACCACAAGAAGCTAGAGCTCAAGGATAAACTTTGGAATGTCAAGATGCAAAAGAATGACACTATACCGCAATATTTGAGCAGGTTCACAAAAGTTCGTGATGAAATTTGAGAGGTTGGTGTTAATGTTGCAGAATATGACTTGGTAAGCCTAGCCCTTCTAGGCCTTCCCAAGAGATGGCATAAATACCAAGATTCAATGAACGAGAGGGAGAAACTACTGAATTGGGAACGCTTATGGTATGATTTGGTACAAGAGGAAATAAGGTGGAATACCAGAGATGGGACTTCATCTAAGGGCGATGATGAAGAAAAATTTGGATTGGTTGGAAAGGGAAAGAAGGGAAAAGGAAAGAAATCTAAATATAAACCAAAGTCCACCCAAGGGGACAAGAAGAAATATTTAACCAAAATTAAATGCTTCCATTGTCATGAATTCGGGAACTATGTCACGAAGTGTGATGACCTCATGAGGAGCAGTAAGTGAAGTCTTGGCTTCACATTTTGAGCTTGAATTTACCCTTATTGCATGCATCGCCAACAAATTGATGGGGAGCGTGTGGTACTCAGACTCAGGTGCATCATTCCACATGACAGGGTGTAGAGATTTTTTTGGTGACCTGGAAGAAAAAGATTTATAGATGCACATCGAGCTGGGGAACAACAGTATTGATTTTTGGTAGCATCGGATGTGCTCTAAGTCTCAAATTTTGTGGAGAGGATTAGACATATGTATTCCAGACAACCCAAAAATCGTTTGGGGAAATTCCACCTAGATACAATTTTTTGCTTAATAAATTAATATTTTTTAATGAGACCCTAAGTCTAAACTTAGGTAATTAAAATAATTAATGGGTGTTAATCTAAACTGTGGGTGTAACTTCTAAAAGAATACGGGGATCAAGCCAAAATGATCTTAGCCATTGATTATCTTTTGATCTAGGTCGTTGAATGTCAACGAGGATATTATTTAAGGAAGGCTTGAGGGTCATTTGGAAATACACCGAGAGATCAAGAGATCAAATTTTCTGAAGTGAGCAGTGCTCAGAGGAAAAATTTGATCGAGATATTCTCACGCAAAGAGGGGTAGAGATAGTTTTGGTCAATGGATCTTCTCCAGAGCCAAGAATACTCAGCAAACAGGCAAAGAGATATGCATAGGAGGCAACGCAATGCCCAAAGAGGGTGACGCGGGGCCACAAAGGCCACACGTAGAGGCAACACTGTGTTTCCAAGCAGAATTCTGAGTTTCATCTAGGAGATCAAAATTCTGATCTAGGAGGGTTGGAATCAAAGCTCCTGAGAGCTGAACGATTTAGCAGAGGAGGTGACGCAATCTCCCATAGGTATTGACACAGGCCCACACAGTGACTACGCAGTGGTTGTGCTGAGGGTGTCAAGAGATTGTTGTTTCAGCTACCGGATCAGCCGTAACTTGCAGTGTAGAGTGAGGTAATCTCATTAATTTATTTTTTTGAGTGATATTCTCTATACTGGATAGCCAGCAAGGCATCCAAAGATTTTATTCAGAAATAATTGTTGCTTAATAATAAAAACCCTCAGATGTGCTGCATCGGTTTTCCCACATTGGTTTTTTCCAGAGATTTTTGTCCAAAAATAATGGTGTCTTGTGTGATGTTTTTCTTTATTGCTCAGTTTCTTATTTCAACATATTTATTAATTAAGTGAAGGTTGCAATAGTAATTTTCTTTAGTATTTTTAGTATATCACTGTAAATAACTTGTTCATTTTAATAACAAGTAGGTGAAGTAATTTCAGTTGGTTGCAGTAGGATTCCTAACTTGGAATTTTCACATGGTATTAGAGCATTGCTGGTGAAACAATAAGAGAAGATCCAGCGTTGTTCAGGAGGTCGAATAGTTGAAATAGGTAGTAGTTTGAATCCCCAAAGGGATTGCACATTCCAAGCTGGGAGGGATGAATTTTCAAGGAAAGTCTCTCTCTGAGTGAGTCGACAGAGAGGAAGGACTTCTAGATCAAAGTTTTGTCGTGGCAGAGGGAGCAGCGCAGAGCCCCAACGTTAGTGGGACGCAATTTTCTATAGGCATATCCTCTTTTGCTAGGAAGAAAGTCGTCAGAAGGAGGAAACGAAGCATAGTGAGAAAATTTTCTTCCTCAGGGAATTCATCGCCGAGGAATTCTATTTTTCGAGATCTGAGAAGAAAATTTGGGTGGTTGATATACCATATCTAGCAAGGAGTGTGTAAGCCAGTCCAGTGTTGCGCATTTTAGCACAGTTCTTTGCTAAGTCATGGTTCTATTTTATTTTTAATTTTTTTTAGGATTAGATTTTAAAAAATTCAAAAAATAAATTGAGCACTATCAGAAATTCTAGTAGCAACTATTTTAGCCCTTTTCGGACAATCTATTTTAATTATGTTTTTTTCTATTTTTATTTAATCCGATGCTATCGGAAATTCTGGTAACTTCCCCTATTTTTTAAAAAATAAAAGAAAAGTGCATCCGATTTGTTTCAAGCCACATGTTCTTGTTTAAAATACGTTTTAAATCTTTTTATTATGATTTATATTATGTGATAGGAGTGGCATGCAGTCATTCATGTTAAGTTTAAGTCGTGGTTATACATGTAGTGTCTAGGTGTGAATCTGCAATAACACAACTAGTCATTGATCCTGTCCTATATATCAGCCGAGTTGGTTTAGTTTCATGTCAAAGTACGTGATTATTGATTGGAAAATATCGGGGATCCATAGTATTAATGCAATGATTGTTTCGTTGGTCATGCATAAACGCTGCCAGAAATTTAGTCCAATAATCAACATGCAGTGGATGTTATTGTCAATCACATATCTGCTCATCTCAAGCCACTTGTAGCATGTCGTCTAAAGCTACACAGCCAACTGAAGACCATAATTGCTATCACGTGGTGCATACTACGGTCAAGGATACTTACCATAATGAAAATCTATTGCATGGGAGGGTGAACCATTGTAGTTGTTTTAAATCATCGAGAAAGAAGGGAGACTATCAATTATGAGCTTAGTTGTTGAAAAATGTGATTTTCTAAAGTGCAGATTGAGGAAGGAATCTTATATTTCATACAGGATTTCATAGGAAGACACAGCAACACCTGTTATGTGAGCTCTTCTAGCTTTTCCACATATCAAATTTCAGTAGACAGACTTATTAATTACTGAAGATGACTAAAAGAGGAGGAAAGATAAAATGAATTGAACCACAAGGATTTGACCTAATAGATGCAAATTTGAATGTGAGAAGGTTGTTTGTTCAAGCAGGGTGGTATTCTCTATGCTGAAGACTGGGAAGCTCACACTTATGAGTATCTCAGGAGCTTGCAAATTATTTCAATGGACAGGAAGCCACCATATATGGTCTTAAATTGTAGGTATCAGTACATTCAATTTTTGAGGCATTCAACCTTCCAAAATAAGGAGAAATGTGGTTTAAAGGTCAAGTCATCACTAAAGGAGACCTCAATAGTTTCCTCAAATATGGACACAGAGATCCTAACTGGGCCAAAGGAATTCCGGAATTTTCCTTAAGAATGAATGGGCAGAAGCTGTTAAACTCATCAAAATTTACCTCACTTGTGAAAGGAGGTATATTGTAGTGTTTCTTTAACATATGAGATTTCTATTTCATGTTGCAGGTATGAAGACCCTCAACTTGCCATAATTTTTACTAAAGAGCCTGACAAAGATGTCAGCTAGGATTCAAGCACACATAGCTGCTTCAGAATACATATTGTATCATCAAGCTCTCATTAAAGTGCTAGTTTAAGAAGAGCTAAGGAAGAGAAATAAAACATGGGACCATTTCTTATTTTATAGGGCATGCCAACCTGCACCTACACCTCCAGCTCAATTGTCTCCAGCTTTACAACAACACCCTCAGCCTGCAAAAATAACAAAGAGGAAGGCTAAGAAGGAGAATATCCATAAGGCCAAGAGAATAAAAGAAAATATCTCTTCAGTCAGGGTTGAGAGGAAGTTGGAGAAAGGAGAGAGCTCATCAATAAATAAGCCTAAATCCATGAAAATGGTGCCTCCATTTCTCCTTTTCCTAATTTCTATACCAAAGCTCGAAGAGGAAGGTATGAAACTGTAGAAAAATCTAAAGCACAGGTGCTACCGAAAATTATAGAAGTAGACATTCAACAGAAGATTCAGAAAGAGTATCAACCCACAAATTCTAAAGAAGAACTCCTCAACTATGTAGGGTATGAGATCAGTAGTAAGAGAAAAAAATATGAGACAAAACCTGTTGCTAGAACCAGAAAAAGACATACCAGAGATAGCAACAAGTTCAGGCTCAAGTTTAAAGCTCTGCACAATCCAAGTTTGTTGACAAAGGTCATTGATGTAGAAGGAAAATTTGAAGGGTTAAAGACAAATGAGTCCAAGAAGAAAGATAAAAACAAAACCCCTTCAGAGTAGCAAACAGAACCCTCAAAAAGAAAAAAGATCCAAAAGGGTTCAAAGGAGGAAAAGGACATTGTCAAAGAAGCAGCCACAAGAACCACAAGATCAAGATCAGCTTTTGGCAGCAAATCAGACTTGGACAAGCTTGTTGAAGTTGCAACCCACATGGAAGAAAGGTAAAAATGTTTCCTAATAAAACACCTTTTTTCTTTTCAAGTGAAATTTTGAACATAAGCTCAGATTTCAAAGTGTATAAGTATGCACATTTATTTCAGTGTTTTCTGTGCATTTTTTAAAAAGAAACAGAGCACTACCAGAAATTCTGGTAACGTTACAGTTTTTGCGCAGTTACACATTTTTACCGAAATTTCTGGTAGCGCCTATTTTAAATGATTTTTGACACTTTACAGCAAAATTTCTGAGCCAGTTCAGGAAAGATAAGGACTCATAACCAAATGGATATAACAATTGATGGTGATAAGTGGTTATGAGGTTGTTGGAAGTCATATTTAATGAAGATACATGGTTATTTAAGAATCAAAGACATGAGGAGACAAATCAACAAAAAAAGGGGCAGCATGCCAACATACTCAACAGTTCAACCCAAATTCGCTTCTCTTCTTTCATCTACATCTGTCTTTTCATTTAAATTTCGATGCGATATGGTTTTAATGTTCTATGACACCTATGTAATGTTAAGAGTGTTTCCTTCTTTTTACAAGAGATGGAGTTGGTGCCTCTCTTTCTATATATACCATTTGTAAATATCATTTCTAGGTTGGATGTTGGTCTGCCTAAAGACTTAATATAATAAATAAAAGCCTTTTTTCAATTCATGTTGGAGGATTTTGTGACTCAAGAACTATCTAATGTATGGTGTGTTTCTCACTTTGTTAATTTAGAAGAAACTGTTAAACGATTTAATAGTAAATTGCAGCTAATAAGGTGTGAGTAAGAAACTGTTAAACGATTTAATAGTAAATTATATGTTTTCCAACTTCCTGCAAATCATATATATGTTGTAGAACATGTTAGTGAATATTTCATAAAGGATTTGTGAAATAATTTATGCATGTACTCTACTTTCTTAATGTTGTTTACTTTGCATAAAACAAATTTTGTGTAAAGAGCCATCATTATAGTTTTGTGACTGATTTAGGATATGAATATTTCCTAGAGTAAGTACCATCTATCTATCTCCTTCCATTTTTACACTCTACTACCTATACTACCAATTTACCCATACAATTTATACTTTCCATAGCTTGCCAAATGCATGAAAGTCTTAAAGAATATAAAAATCATTTCAAACTCTTTGAGAAGCCATCCCACCACTCAAAACCCTTTAAAATTTGAAATGAACTATGATGTGTAAGGTGTATTCCTTTTGCATTCAAGGAGTGACTCCTTGCACTAACAGCGCAAAGGAGAAAGAGAGGGAGTAGATTCGACATTTTCTTGATAGAAGAAATGGTAGCTCACAGGCTTAGAGATCAGGATCGGTTAGAGGGAGCCTCCAACTATGTAATCTGGAAGGCGAGAATCTCATGCCTTCTCGATGAATACGATCTCAAGATTTTCATGGAGAATATGGTAGTTGTGCCTACAGATCTAGATCAGTTGAAGAAGTACAAGGCTGATATGGCAAACACTAAGAGACTGCTCCTAGATCAATTCAATGATCACAATGTCCCAAATAGCTAGCAAGGAAACATCTAGACAGATGTAAGAATCCTTAGCATCGCTATACGAAGGATATTCCAAGGAGCGGAAAATGTACTTAGAGTATAAATTGTGGTAGACACAGATGCAGAAAGGGGAGCGTATATATCCGTTTCTCTCAAGACTTTAGGAAAATCGTGATCAGCTAGTAGTCGTGGGGTCCACACCTCAGTCTATCGCAATGGTAAGGTTTTACCTCGACGTAGTCTCAGAGGAATGTCATGTACTCATCCAAATTATTCTGGGAAGAGAAATACTGTCGAGTTGGGAGAAGATGTGGGCTTCTCTTCATCATGAAGAGCTAAGGAGGGACCTAGTCAAGTTTGAACTTGATGGCAACAACGACAGTGGGTCAATGAAAAAGGAGGAGGAGGATAATGTAGCCCTAACATATAAGGGGTAGTAAGAGCAGCGGATATGGAAGAAGGACATCTCAAAGATTAAATTCTTTAGGTGTGGTGAACTCGGTCACTACGCAACGCAGTCTCCTCTGAAGAAAAATGACAAGGATAAGAAGCATGATCCGAAGGCTTCACCAACAAAGATAGAATAAGATGAGTATGCCATGAGTGCCCATGCATCTCTAGGAGGGAGATGGGGTGAAATTTAATTTTAAGTTTGCAAGAACTTTAGTTGGATAGGATCCTTGAGGAGTCCACTTCTTGGATCACAACATTGCTATAGGAGCCCAAGATCAATAGTAGCAGGTTGGAGGAGTTTTGGTTGGTGCAAATGAGTGTTGGAGTGTGCTGGGAAGGTAAATCCTCTTTGCGGACAGAGATGATCCCTCTAGCCCTAGAGTGAGTCTAGCAACAAAGGGACAAGCTAAAGTGTAGGTTCCTAATTAATGAATGAAAAAAACAGGGTAGATCGACCTACCTGGAGTCCAACGTTGTAGTTGTCGTAGTGATGGTGGCTTCTTGATCTCTGTCTCGACGGGTCACAATCCTTCCGCAACAGTGCTCTGATACCTACACGAAGATCAACAAATAAGAGCATCATACAAAACAATGATTCCATTCGTAATTAACTAACCAGTCAAGGAGGGTTAAGCATATTGCATCAAATAAAACACATTAACACAAGATGGGAACCAGACAATAGTCATGAATATATATAGATAGAAGAAAGAGTTACAACCAGAGCCTTGACATCGTAGCCTCCTTCAGCGGGGTTCAGTCGAAGCGCTTCTCGAATTATCATCGGGGAATTCAAACAGGGTGAGGACACAAGCCTAAGCTCTCTCGACAAAGGTCTCTTTCCGTTCTATCTTCCTAGCGAAAATTTCAAGAATTCTCTTCAGCGTTTCAGCTATATTATGTTCAGCTAGTGTATCAATGGTAGATAACTTTATTTATAGAGGGAGAGGAGGAGGTTGGGATCCATACAATGGTGGAAGGGAGGCCTTATCCCTTGGGAGGTTTCCCCAAAAGGTGGAAACAGGAGGCCAAAGGAGGGGGGTCGTGGTTATTCAGTCGAACCACTCCAGATGACTCGCCCACGAAGTTGTTAGGATAGAAAATTCGCCTTTGCATTTAAAAAACATTCCATAAATAGGTTGGCACGGGTAGCTCACTAGGACAGAGCACCAATGGGCATGGGGCCCAGTGTTAATCTTCCTCATTGGCGCGAGGGTATAACAGTCTACTAGCACCAAGGAAAAAACATGTGTTTTTTATGGTTTGCTCAAGAAATTGTCAACAAAAGGAATGTTTTCCTCATGGAAAGGGATGCAATGATGATCTTTGAAAGGCATGACACTTTTTTTTAGTCACATAAATGATCCTCCAATGTGCAGAATGGGGATTGCAAGGACAGTGACAAAATGTTGTGTAACATATGCCCCCTATAGCATGAGGTCTAAGAGAGAGGGAGGGGAGAAATGCTTTACGAGAATGTGTTCGAACCAAACACTGTTGTCGGGAGACCTACAATTTCAAATACAACTGATATCTCTGATACATGAACATGTGGCATGGGCATAGCCATGCATAATAGAATACATATATGAACTGAGCTCCGAGGTATGGACGCATCCATCCAGCAGTAAGGATCAATAAATAGACTCAAGTATGGTCGCGGTCATCCAATAAAAAAGAATCATGCATAAAGTCATGATAAACCACAATATCCCACGGCCTGGATCTTATCAGACACAACCCAGGGTCTTGTGCTCCATCTCGACCCGAACAAGTTCAAATTCAAGCATACGAACATGTGAGTTAAAGTTGAACATGCAAGAAATTCACCTGATTACCAGCTAATGATGAAAGTTGTTAACAGGCACGAGAGAAACCACCAATAATGACAATGGCTCTCAAGGTCACCAACAGGTACAATCCATGGAATTTGAACAGTGATCTGGTGTCGAACACCCATAGAATCACTCGATCGAAGGCCAATGATGTGGACCTGTCGTTGAATGCGAAGAACCTGCCATTAAGGCATGCAAGCTCCAAGGTAGCAGAAGGGAGTCTCTAGATCAACTTCCTGGATAATGAGTTGGAGTCAACAAGAAGTGACTCGGTCAAAGGAGGGCCATAATTCTTCCCATATCATTGACACGAGATAGAGGAACATGATGATAATGAATCAGGACCGAACAGAGTATCAGAGGAAGGTTGAAACCTGCATAGGCAAACTTCTCTTGAACATATCAGTGACACGACTCTGGATTTGAAAATATTTAACATCAAGGGATCTGAGGTCATGATGACGTGGAAAAGAGCAGATGAGAGGTCAAAACAGATTACCCAAACCCATGGAGGCAAAAATGATGAAATGAGATGTCCCCAACCTGACACGAATGTAGATGAGTGTCATGTTCAAGGGCGACATACTGCCAACACAACTAAGAACTAGTTCCATTTTCCCCCACCATTTTTGGTGAGTACCCCAATTATTTTTGAAAAACAAGCTTGAAGGGGATAGCATATTCTTGGAATGTAAGTTTTTCCTTCGGACAAATCCATCCTAGTACATTTTACGAGCCCTATGAAGGAGGAACTCGGTGAATGTCGTGGTGATGATGTCCGATGTCATCAAGGTTTAATGAGTCTGACAAAGCAAGAACTCAACATCTTTTCATGTTTAGAGATTTTGAAAAGAAGCAGAAAATAAAACTCCAGCATGTCCCTTTTCATAAATAGTCCCTTAGATCTGAAAAGGTAGAAAACAATATCTGAGAGAACCTCTTAGTCGTGATTGGCTAAGGTATTCCTTTTTCGTAAATAATCTATCCCAACCCGAAAAAGGGGTAAACGTATACTGGGTAGATATCGTTTCGCAACCATTTAACAAGTTTAAAATGACAAGATTCTCGACAATCTTTTCAATTTTAGAGAGCTAGGAAAGAGTTGAAATTTGACTCCTCCTAGAGGAACGAGTGGTATTAAGGGTAGAAACTAGTTCCAGTGATGGTGGAACTACTCAAAACAAGTAAAGGTTAAGAGGTTGGCTAACAAGACCACTTATTGCAGCGGTTCCTCAGGAACGGGTAAAACAACCAAGTGAAGGCATATGATTGACCAAGCAGATGGTGATGATGGAATGAGAAAACCAAGGTTCATCTGGAAAAATAGGCTGATAAAATGGAAATCACGAGGGGTAAAATAAGAATGGTTTCATTTTTAGATAAGCTTGAAATCAAGAAACTCTACTTGAAGTTGGTTTCATTTTTACACAAGCTTGAAACTGAAACAAACTATGCTTGAAACCGGTTTCATTTTTACACAAGCTTGAAACGGAAACAAACTATTCTTGAGATTGATTTCATTTTTACACAATCTTGAAACAAAAAAAACTATGCTTGATAAGGTTTGCATGCCCCTAGCATAGTGACTCAATTCGAGGTACATGCCCCCAAGCTTCAGCGCATTCACTGGAGCAGACTGATAGTTACTGACAGGTGGATGGAATGATGGTTCAATTACGAGATCAAGAGAAAGACTCGATTGGGATTTTACGAGATCTAATCAAAATCTCGAATTTAAAAGGGAACCTGTTTCATTTTTTAACGAGGTTGACACAGTAAAAGAATTATCCTCAACCTAATTCATTTTTTAACGAGGTTGACATAGAAGACGAACCATCCTCGTAACATGATCCAGATTTATGTAGGAACACAATAGAATAAACATATAACCATAAATACAAAGAGGTAGCGGAAATAACACTTCATTTCATTAATATCAAAGAACTGAAATTTTGTTACAGACAGAATGGAAATAAACTAGCTAGGGCGCTGGTAGCTATCTCTAAGAAGAGAAGTGGCAGATATAAGCTTCTAAACTCAGTTAAAATGAGGCTCAAGGGCCTATTTATTATTTAGAAACAATGGAAAACCCTAAACATCCAAAACCCTAACCCTAGGAGATGAAGCGCCAAAACTATGGGCCCCATTTGGGTAAATTGGTGTTTCAACTTCCCAGGGATGTAACTTTGGCATACGATCTCTGTTTGATGCGAACCATAGCTCGTTAGAAATATCTATCTGATGAATACAAATTTTGAGTTAGAAACATTAGTCCATAGACCCATGTTACTCCCATTTTTCCAAAAATCATCATTTAGGGCCTCAAAACCGCTTCGGAAGTTCAGGACCCGAAAAACTGCTAAAAATAGTAAGTTGTGCCGAAACTGAAAAAATGAAAGAGACAATGGTGGGGCCCCAAGTGGAATAGGTGAGTGACCACAAATATCCACTTGGATCATTCCTCCCCCCTTAGGAAGCAATGATCCCCGTTGCGTTAAGTTCCTCCATGAGATGAGGAAACTTCTACTGAACTTGGTCCCTGGTGAACCACTTTCCTTGGTACAGGAGTTGGCTAGATTTGACAACCCGATACAGTGGGATATTTTGTTGGAAAGTGTTCTTGATTTGCATGTCCATGATACAATCTGTGGTGGCCCATTCCATGCAGTCTAGGTTTAACTCTGTTGGTGTGAGTTGTTCTGCAATGTCAGAGGTGTCCAGTAGAGGTGGGAAGTAAGGACGAAGGCGGTCCACAATTAATACTGGGTGTAGACCAAGGAATGGTGGAATAATGAGCTTGAAGGCATCGTTCCCTATAGCCTTGGTGATTTTTTACGGCCCGTATCAGAGCGGGCGAAGCTTGCGGTGGGGTCCAGTGAAGCGCTCCTTCTGCAAATGTAGCCACACTTTGTCGCCCACCTGGAAGTTGTGTTGCACCTGATGTTGATCATGGCATTGCTTGTACTTAGCATTGGATCTGTCCAATATGTCATGAACTTTTTGGCGGATGTGCTGAATGCACTCGATGAAGCTATTTTCTTTGTCAACTTCAGACTATACATGAGCCGAATCAGCCTAAGTAGCCGCAAATGGCATGGCTACGTCAATGGGACATAGTGACTGGAATCCCAAGCTGACTTGAAAGGGGTTGTGGCCGATTGAGATGTGGAGAGCCCAATTATAACTTTGTTTTACATAGGGGAGGCTCTCATGCCAAGTGTGTGGATGCTTTGAATTTTACATGCGCAGAATGTGTACAATCATTATGTTGATGACCTCTATCTGGACATCTGTTTGGGGATGGAAAGTTGTGGACTTGGTGAGCTTGGTGTCCAGCATTGACCAGAGGCTGGACTAAAATGTGTTGAGGAACCTTCTATCCTGATCTGATATGATAGATTTTGGGATCCCAAAGTGCACCCACACTCGTTCAAAGAAGAGTTTAGCAGTGGCTTCTACTGTGATATTCTTCTTGCAGGCCACCATAATGGCCATCTTCGAGAATCTGTCGATGACCACGAAAACATAGTCATTTCCATGCTTAGTAGAAGGTAGGCCCGACATGTAATCCATGGAGATGGATTCCCAAGGTCAACTAGGGGTAGGTAGCAGAGAATATAGGCCTTGCTTCTTGATGGTCAGTTTGGCAATGGCACAAGCAGTGCAGGATCTGATGTGCTTCCCAACATCCTTTCGAGGTTCAGCCAATAGAAATACTTTTTCAGTACTGCTATTGTTTTCTCAACCCCGAAATTCCCAGCAACTCGACTGTAGTGTGCTTCCCATATCATCTTGGCACACTCGCTTGAAGGAACACAAAGGTGTCCAAGGTGACATAAAAGTGCATCTTGGAGGTGAAAATTTGGAACTTGCGTACCCCCCAAGAGTGCCTTGTATGTGTGGTTGAATTCTGGGTCACTCTCGTAGAGAAGCGGCCAATCAAAAGTCTCATGCCCACAAGAGTTAAGAACGGTGGTGAGCGCCATGATCGGTGGTCGGCTGAGGAAATATGAAACATTATTGGTGCTACCCTTATTGTACTTGATGTTCAAATGTAACTATTGCAGATATGTGGACCACTTCTGATGGCAATCATTCTGCAACTTCCCTTGTGTCTGCATGAACTGTAGGGGTTGGTGGTTTGTGTGGATGATTGTTTCCTTCCCCAAAATGTAATGCTTCCATTGCTGACAAGCTTGCACAATGGAATACATTTCTTTGTCATAAGTGGGATACTTGTGAACTGTGTCAGACAATGTCTCACTATGATATGCCATGGGATGTCCCTGTTAAGTAAGAACTTCCCCAATAGCATAGTCAGAGGCATATGTCTCGATATCAAATGGTTGTTGCAAGTCTAGTAATGTGAGCACTGGGGCAGAACAGAGGCAATTTTTCAGTTCTATGAATGCCTTCTATTGAGATTCCGACCAAAAGAAATTTTCTCTTCCTCCTCCCTTGGTGACTTGACTCAAGGGCCAAGTGATATGAGAGAATCCCAACACGGACCTACGGTAGAAATTAGCAAGACCTAGAAAACTGTGAAGCTCTGTTATAGTGGTTGGTGTTGGCCAATCCTGAATGACTTGGATCTTGGTTGGATCCACATGCACCCCCCTTTCATCAATAATGTATCCCAGATATTGAACTTGGGTCATGCCAAAAGTGCACTTCTCCAAAGTGGCACACAAATTGTGTTGCCGCAGTGTTTGGAGGACTTGTCGGATGTGGTGGAGGTGCTCTTCCAAGTCTGGTTGAAGATCAGAATGTCATCCAAGTACACCACTACAAATGAGTTGGTGAATGGCCTCAAGATGTCATCCATCAACCTCATGAAGGTTGTGGGATGAAAGTCATGACCAACCATTCAAAAATTCCTTTCTTGGCTTTGAAGGCAGTCTTCCACACATCAGAGGGTTCGATTGGTACCTGGTGATACCCAGACTTCAAGTCGATCTTGCTGAAATATTTCGCCCCTTTGATTTGGTCCAGAAGTTCATCAATCCATGGGATCAGGTACCTATTCCGGACAGTGGTCTTGTTCAGCGCCCGATAGTCAATACAGAGTCTCCACGTCCCATCCTTCTTCTGTACCAACACGATTGGGCTCCCATAGGGCGATGAACTTGGTCGGATGTGACCTTTCTGCAGCAGCTCTTGAATCTGCCTCTTGATTTCATCGTTCTCTAGAAAATTGCACCGATAGATCGGTCCATTGGGTAGTGGCACAGTTGGGATCAGATCAATCAGGTGCTTGACCTAACAGTGCAGAGGAACCCCTGTGGGTGAGGTGAATATGTCCTCGTACTCCTCCACAACCTTGTCCATTTGTTGTCATGCAGAGGATCCCTATCTGGAGGTCATGGCCACAGTCTTCTTCTTGCCCTAGGGGCGAATCATTAGGAAAAAAAATTTCCTGGTTTGGGAAATGAGCTTACTGCATTGTTTTGTAGTAACCAAAGAGATAGCGGCATGAGGTGGTACCTCTGGTATCATGTACAACTTATTTCCCAAAGTAACAATAACAACGTGAGGCCAATACTCATACATAGCATGACACTTCCACAAGTATGTTTGTCCTAATAATACATCAGAAACATCTATAGGAGCAATGTCACATAATACCTCATCCATGAAGGGCTTGATGCTATAGGGAAGCGGCACTACTGGCTGACGCGGAGATCTCATCCTTGGTGAAGCCACCCGATGGTGTATGGATGTAGGTGAGCTGTGGTCGACAAGACCAACTGCTTCATGACATCTAATGAAATGAGGTTCTTTTGGCTCCCATTGTCGACAATGAACTGTACCGAGGAGCCCTTTACCCATATCTGGGAGTGGAAGAGATGTTCCTCCTCCTCTGGATCTTCCGGTTCCTCCTTCTGGATCTTCGTAGTGGCAACAGTGGCATTGGGCTCCGCGTCAATAATATGTTTCCCTTTTTCATTCCCCTTGTCAGGTTCCGATTTAGAGTTGGAACATGCATCTAACTCATAACCCTCATCTCAGCCACCAGCGACCGCTTGGCCCGACACTCACTTGTGTTGTGAGTGGAGCTCTTATGGAACTCGCACCCCTTTCCCATGTCCTTCTTTGGCTTTGTGGTGTTGTTCTTTGCTTGTGGCTTTGACAAGTTGTCTTGAGCCGCCATGCCTTAGCTCTGTCCTTTGTTTTGTGGTTTGGGAGCACCTTTCTCTTGCTTTTGATTCACAGATCCAAAGTCTCGCTTCTTCTGTTTGAATTTATGCTCAATCTTGGCAGCATATCGGTATGTCGTACTAAGAAAGGAGATGTCGAGGAACTCCATTTCCTCCTGAATGCATCGGTGCAGACAACTGCGATACTTTAGCACCAGATGTTTCTTTGAATATTTGATACCCAACTTTGTGCGCAGGGTATGGAATAGATGCGTCAGCTAATGCACATCTTGATCCCTTTGTTGTCGCAGTGTGGTCCATTGTATGTACTTGTCCTCATAGCTCCCCACAGGATAGTATTGTTCCTTGATGGTGTATCGAAAAGAATTCCAAGTGGGTACGACCGAGAATAGAGAGGGTTTTGTCTCATCCTTTTTCTCACAGTAGGTTTCCCACCAATCCTTGACATGGGGGGTACCTTTGAGGAGTGCGAAAATAATCTTCTCCCGGTCAGAAAAGTCATGAACCGAGAAATATCCTTCTAATAGATTCAACCATATATCTACGGCATCTGCATCTATTTGACCCTCAAATATGGGAATGTCAAAATTTACTTGTACCTTAAAGGGAGTCGCACCTCCAGAGTGGATGCAGGATGCAGATGCGCAGTCGGTGGGCAGTCGTTGAAGGATCTAGGCAAAGTTATCCATCATCACGTTCATTTGATTTTCGAGGGCCTCCTCGAGCAATATTTTGATAGGATCTCCTGCTCCCTCATATTTCTTTTCATCCCCCATGGGTGTCCGTCGGGGTTTTCGAGGTTGATCTTGCAAAGGTTCCACCAGATCGAGCCCTAACTCCTTATACCTCGACCTCGTTGGGGACATGCAAAGAAGGATCAAGAAAAAACAAACCACTCTAATACCACTGATCCAGATTTATGCAGGAACGCAATAGAATAAACATATAACCATAAATACAAAGATGCAGTGGAAATAACACCTCATTTCATTAATATCAAAGAACTGAAATTTGCTTATAGATAGAATGGAAATAAACTAGCTAGGGCGTTGGTAGCTATCTCTAAGAAGACATGTGGTGGCTATAGGCCTCTGAACTCAGTTACAATGAGGCTCGAGGACCTATTTATTATTTAGAAACAATAGAAAACCCTAAACATCCAAAACCCTAACCCTAGGAGATGAAGCGCCAAAACTATGGGCCTCGTTTGGGTAAATTGGTGTTTCAACTTCTCGGGGACGTAACTTTGGCATACGATCTCTGTTTGACACGAACCATACCTCATTAGAAAGATCTATCTGAGGACTAAAAATTTTGAGTGACCCATATTATTTTTGGTTTTCCAAAAAAATGTCGTTTAGGGCCTCAAAATGGCTCCTGAAGTTCAGGACCCAAAAAACTGCTAAAAATAGTAAGTTGTGCTGAAACTGAAAAACTGAAAGAGACAATGGTGGGGCCCCAAGTGGAATAGGCGGGTGACCACCAATATCCACCTAGATCATAACACCTTGTTTCATTTTTTAGCGAGCTTGACACAAGAAAAAGAACTCTTCTCATAACGACCTTTACCATAACGAATAAGAGGTCATGGGTTCCAAGAGGTTCGCATCTGATGGGAGAAAAACATCTTGGAAACCACGATCAAATGCCCTCACATACGGTACTTGACGGCACAGTCACTGGATGAGGGCAACAAACAAGCGGCCACATAATTCACCCGTGGTGGGGAAGATACAACTAGCACATAAAGCTCTGGCAGCGATGATGGTGGGCCAACTGCCACCTCCAGAACAAAGAATGAAAGCTGATCAATGGTCATGATCCGACCTTTGTGTGGAAAACAAATCACACGAAAGAGGGAAGAGACAAGTGCACCCATGGCATAAGCATAGTCGCACCCCAAGAGTAAATTGAAATCCAAGGGGCCTGGAACAACCATCACATCTATATAGACGATTTTCCCTCCCAAAGTAATAGGCAACTTCGGAAGGATTCCTAACGGTTGATTGGTTCTTGTGTTAAATTCCAACAGGTCCTGCGTAACAGGCACAAGTGGTGGAGAACCAAAATCTTGCCAAGTAGTTGAAGACAGAACACTAACAGACGTGCCTTCATCTATAATTGTGCTAGGTACGACCATATCGAAGGCATGTACCGTGATCTCAAAAGGCACATAAGACAGAAGATAGTATACCGCAAATCGACTCCAATCAAAGGAAACGACCAAACTACTTGGAGTGGTTGCGATAGAAATGAGATGGTCATCCCATGGTGTTACGGGAGCAAGAGGAGCATCCTCCAGGACCACCATCATGGGAGAAAGAGGAGAAACTTCTTGAGCTACAGGGACAGAAGAATCTTTCTCCAAGTCCAAGGAATCTGAAGAAACAAGAAGAACGTGAGGGGTATGGGGTCTACTCTCAACGAAAAAGACCTGATGAACTGTAAGTGGGATCAGGTTGACCGATTCCTTAACCAATGGTTGGTTGGGAACAGATTCATGAATTTGAATTTCCGAGGGAACGAGATTGACCAAGGATGAATCTTGACCAATAGTTGAATCAACTAGCGGAGGACTCAAAGAAAGTTTCTGGTAACCAATCTGAAGGCAGGGTGCAAAAATAGTAGGGTTTTCCAACACTTTTGTGGCTTCGTCCATGTATGGAAAAAGGTGAATGAGATGATGCCCTTCACACAACCTACAGGGATTCGTTATCTTACCCTGTTTCTTATGAGTCTTATCATTTCTAGTCGAAGACGTGCCACCAATATGACTTCCAGAAGTCAAAGGCAACGATGGACAGCTGTCGGACCACACCTCGAGCACCTTGGGGATGCCAGGGCAATCTCGAAGGAAGTGGTCACGCTTGCACAACATGCAAGGGAATTTTACTTTCCATGGAAGTTTGGATGGTTTTCCAAAGGAAGGGGTCTGAGGTGCAATAGCCGCAGAGTTAGCCTCTCTTTTATCTGAATTCTTCTTTTTCGTCTTCTTCTTCTTCTTCTTAGCCACCTAGTTATTGGAATCCAAAATTTCACCAAGCGAAGTAGAAGAGGAGGATGAAGAAACAAGCAAAGAAAGGGAGAGTTCCACCTTAGATTCAACATGATGTTGCTAGGTGGGGGAGATGGTTGTACAGTGGGCGGAACACTCGAGACCATAGAGGTCTAGAATAACCAAACAGGAAACCCAACAGTTAACCCAGGCAGAGACAATGTTGCCATATAAGGAGTACCAACATTCCTAAAAGAAGGAAAAGGACTGGGATTCCATTCAGAGGGGATTCCTTGGTTGGTAAACTCTGGAAACGTTGCCATTGGAAACAACTGTAAAACAAAACACTAAGGAAGATAACTTTAACTAGGAATATTTCATGGGCGAGTAATATTTTAAGACATTGAAACAAAACTCTGTCGTTTCATATTTTAAGAGTCTAGAAACAAGAAAAAGGTGACACTATCACTTTCAGATTGAAATGAGCGTGAAATTACAAGCGCTCGATGATCTCTTCTCTTTTTAAAGAGTCACGAAAAAGATCAAAATGACTACGCAGGTAATCTAAGCAAGAGGGTGTACCAAGTTTTTGTGAACTACCATAGACACCTTGGTGATCAAATGAAAGAGAAATGACGAAGGACTTAACGTACATGCAGGTAGTCTCCCAGAATGATATGTTTAGTGTATCATGGTTACAAGGCAGAAGACTCGGCTTCCTATGGATAAAGGATTTGAGCCTATGAGGGTCTCACTTTATATACGCGACGGTACGGAGAGCACAAGTCCGTACTAGAAGCCATGTGGCAAACAACAGCTACTAGGTTTAACGACGCCGGAACATGTCACTAGCCTAGACCTATAAAATTTTTTGCGTAAGGTTCCAATGCTTCCTTAGGTTAATTGAATAAATTTTACAGTTGATCTTGAATTAATGTTTCAGTTTCAAGTCCCTAGGGAATTTGATTTTAAATTTCGTAAATGCAAGCTACATGCAATAGAACACCATTTTTCGTTCGATGAAAGCTAACTAAGAGAAAGATAGAGATCTTTTAGAAAGTAGAAAACGATGAAAACATACAAAGAAGTCCTCTAATGCATCTAATACAATAAAAAAATGAAAAACTTTTTCCTAGTTCATCAAGCGCTGGTTATGTAAAATAACTTTCCATTTTCGATGCAAACAAAAGAATGCAATTTTTTGTTTTTTGAATTAATGAAGCACACAATGCACTAATTACAAAAAATCAAATCAAACACTATTTTAGAGCACTATGAATGTAGAGATCTCAAAACGAACAATTCGAAAGCAACACAGACATAAAAACATACTCAAACCAATGATGCACTCTTTCAATCATATCGAAAGCTTTCAAAAATGACCCAAATTAGAAATGTGATCTATGCTCAAAGAAAAGATATGGAGATTCAAACAAACACAAAAGTAATCATTCAACAAACCAAAATCTCAAAGGATCAAGAAAGACTAATACAATTGATCAGGGAATCGAACTGACCAAATCCAAAAAGACTCGAACTTCACTCAGAAGGCTCAGTGAGTGAAAGGCACCTAGAAACCCTAGGGCTATGAACTGCACCGATGAGAGAATAGAAAAATAGCTGAGAAGAGCAAGCCTACAACAGTCAAAACAACTCCAAAAGACCAATTTCAAATTAGGGAAACAATATAGAGTCAAGCACAACTGACCAAAAACTCACCAAAGGGGTCAAACCAAATCCTATAGGATTCGGCATGACTGTGAGGTGGTAATCCGTGCCAAACAGGGGTTGGCGCTACTGCAACAAAATCAACCTGTGCCAATTGGCGCAACTGTTCAAGGAAAACTCACACCAAGCCGGATAACTATGGGAGGAGGGAAGAACCAGTGAGCAGAGGTCAATCTTGTCACTCTGGAGCTAAACAGGAGGATTCCAGACACTCAAACAAACCAAAAAAGATAAAAAAACAATCAAACGACTGAAGTCAACTTGACAAGGAAAATTCCTAATGGGCAACGAAACGACAAACTCACACTAATCCCTAGTGGAGTCACCAATTTGTTGGGAAGGTAAATCGTCTCTGTAGACAGAGACGATCCCTCTATCCCTAGAGTGGGTTTAGTAACAAAGGTACAAGCTAAAGTGTAGGTTCCTAATTAATGAATGAAAAAAATAGGGTAGATCAACCTACCTAGAGTCCAACGTTGTATTCGTTGTAGTGATGATGGCTTCTTGATCTCTGTCTCGACGGGTCACAATCCTTCCGCAATAGTGCTCAGATACATGCACAAAGATCATCAAACAAGAGAAACATACAAAACAATGATTTCATTCATAATTAACTAACTAGTCAAGGAGGGTTAAGCATATTGCATCAAATAAAACACATTAATGCAAGATGGGAACCAGACAATAGTCATGTATATATATAGATAGAAGAAAGAGTTACAACCGGAGCCTTGACGTCGCAGCCTCCTTCAGCGGGGCTCAATTGAAGCACATCTCTAAGGATCATCGGGGAATTCGGATGCGGTGAGGACAAAAACCTAAGCTCTCTCGACAAATGTCTCTTTCCATTCTATCTTCCTAGTGAAAAGTTCAGGAATTCTCTTCATCGTTTCAGCTATATTATGTTCAGCTAGTGTATCAATGGGAGATAGCTTTATTTATAAAGGGAGAGGAGGAGGTTGGGATCCCTACAATGGTGGAAGGGAGGCCTTATCCCTTGGGAGGTTTCCCCAAAAGGTGGAAATAAGAGGCCAAAGGAGGGGGGCCGTGGTTATTCAGTCGAACCACTCCAGATGACTCGCCCACGAAGTTTTTAGGATAGAAACTTCGCCTCTACATTTAAAAAACATTCCATAAATAGGTTGGCGTAGGTAGCTCACTAAGACAGAGTGCCAATGAGCACAAGGCCCAGTGTTAATCTTCCTCATTGGTGTGAGGGTATAACAGTCTACTAGCGCCAAGGAAAAAACATGTGTTTCTGATGGTCTTCTAAGGAAATTTTCAACAGAAGGAATGTTGTCCTCATGGAAAGGGATGCAATGATGGTCTTTGAAAGGCATGACACTTTTTTTTAGTCACATAAATGATCCTCCAATGTGTGGGAGGTATTACAAGGATAGTGACAAAATGTTGTGTAACAAAGCGAAAAATGCAGTAGCTAGAGCTTTAAATCTTAGCAGCACAGTGCAGAGTTGCAGTAATGCAAAGGGGAATATTGTAAAGCAGCATCAGTGCAGTGATTCATAGGTACATCATGGAACTAGCATCAGTCATAGTTTCAACATCGATATGTATCCATACTGAACACTTTTTCATATTTTGGATGTTTTTCAGTTGCTTCTCTCAGCAATTGATTTGTAGTGCAAAGTTAGTAGTGCCAGTGCTAGCAACAGCATAGATGCAACATCTGAGAGGGGGTTGTAGTACGGATGCAATGTTGGTAGTTGCAATGTTAGTAGTAGTATATTGCAGCAGCAGTGCGATATTTGATGGGCAGCATGTCAGACATCAGCAGTGCAAACGAAGATGCTTCAAAGTCGGAGCAGTATGCAGCAGGTATATTGCTAGAGCACATTCCTCGCTAAGAGGGGAGTGTTGATTTGGGGTAGCATCGTCTGTGCTCTAAGTCTCAAATTTTTTGGAGAGGCTTAGACACATGTATTCCAGAAAACCCAGAAATCGTTTGGGGAAAAATCACCCAGAGACGGTTTTATTTAATAAATTAATTATTTTTAATGAGACCCTAAGTCTAAAATTAGGTAATTAAAATAATTAATGTGTATTAACCTAAATTGTGGGTGTAACTTCTATAAAAATAAGAGGATAAATACAAAATTATATTATCCATTGATGAGCTTTTAATTTCGGACGTTGAATTTCAACGAAAATATTATTTAAAGAAGGCTTGAGGGCCATTTGGAAATACACCGAGAGATCAAGAGGTCGAATTTTCTGAAGTGAGCAGTGCTTAGAGGAAAAATTTGATCAAGAGATTCTCACGTAGAGAGGGGCAGAGGCTTTTTTTCATAGGATCTTCTTCAGAGCCAAGAATACTCAGCAGAGAGGCAGAGAGATATGCATCGGAGGCAGCGCAGTGCCCAGAGAGGGTGATGCAGGGCTGTTGGTCGCTTTAATTGTTTTCACAATTCAAGCTCCACATAAATTGTCAACCCGAGGAAGTCTGTTTATTCCAAAGACAATCACGCACTGGATATGCTCAATTTCAAAAGCAAAAACAATGTTGTAGTAAAAAGCCACACAATTATCAATCATACAAATCTAATTATTCACACTCTGTTTAATCAAAGCTGAAGTCACTTATGTTATAGCAGAAGTAATTCCTATATTGCAGTTTAGAATCTAAATAAAGTGAAATCAATCTGCAGGAAAGGAAACCAATCAACCATAACAGGAACAGGACCCTATTCCTTTAAATAGGAACTTCAGCACCTGCTGCCTGACACTAATCAATTTGTAGAAAATTTAACTCAAGAGAACAGGACCCTATTCCCATGAACAGGAACCTTCAGCACCTGTCTCCTGTTTCTAATCACACTGCAGGAAAAGAAAGGCAATCAATGGAAACAGGACCCTATTCCTTTGTACAGGAACCTTCAGCACCTGCTTCCCAGCATCAATCATACATTCAAACAATTAACAGAAATAGATCTCTTAACTTCTTAAGAATGAATGTACTAAACACATGCAGCGTTAAAAGAAATAGAATGCTCAATAAACTACAGAACTTTGTAACTGGTGTTTCAGCAAACAGAATTAAAGTAAAGTGAGAATATCATAAAGAAATCAAACAAACTACAGGAATAGTCGGGTGAATCTTGTGAGGAAGGCGGGCCCTTTCCCTCTCACAAGATTCCCCAGGGAAAGAATTAAATTGGAGCGCTCAAAAGGAAATTTTATTCATCTGTCAAAAGAAATGATACATTACAAATGGAGTCTAGCTCCAGTTCTCTCAAACACAATGTTCTCTTGTAGCTTTCAAACTCGAACTCCCTTCTAATGATGATGTCTCCTCTTTTTAAAGAGGAGACATCTCTTACAATTACATGAGAGCAAATCTACGTTTATCCCGAATCTGTTCTTCTTTCTTAAAACGGGCTATTCTATTCTTCCATAAAAAGATATTGTTACAACAGATACCAAAAGAGTACTATCTTCAGAATAATCCGTGTAACCACATCTTCATGTTGTTGCCATTTTTCCACAAAATGCTCTTCCAGAATCGCAAATTACGAATAGTGGTGGAATTTGCGTGCCTGCTGGCTGTTTCAGCAACGGAGTCGACTGTTTCAGCAATGGAGTCAACTGTTTCAGCAACGAAGTTTGACTGTTTCAGCAACGGCCGATTGTTCCAGCACAGCATATAACTTATCTGCGATCTTTTAGACTTATGTTAGCAACAATCTACTTCGATTAATGATAAAATATAAGAGTAATATGGAATTATATGTAAACGGATTAAACATATAGTAAAGAAGAGGATTTTATATACCTTTGGATAAAGTGAATGAAAATGATAATGGAATCCTCTTTAAACATGGTTATAAAGGTAAGGTGGTGTCAAAATATATAGTAAAAATGATACATAGTGAGGTCCTAACATCCCCCCCAGCTAAAAGTGTTGCATGTCCCCAGGCAACTCCTAGTCTGAGTCTGAGTCTGAGTACTAACTCTGTGCACGCAAGTTGCTCAAGCAGTAGCTGGAGAAGGTGGCTTCAGTCGGAGCTTGGAATCCTCGATTTTTCTGCAATTTCTGCCATGCTACAGCTTCATCTCTGTCAACCAATTGATAGTGACACTGATATTTCTCTGAAGGCATCCATAGAATTGGAAAATGAAAATGGTAACCAATCCAGTTTTCTCCACAGTGCCGAATACATCTGATATAATTAGGTACCCTGGAAAGTGCAGCTTGAAGATTATCAGGGCTGAAAGGGTGATAGTCTTGTCTTTCCTTACATGACTGCTGCCAAAACATAGTGTTGGCCTTCAATGCAGCAGCCTCCTTTACTCTGATTTGTTGTTGACACTTTAAAAGTGTTGAAGCCTGTAGTTGTTGTATGTACCTATGCATTCCTGGCTTTCGTAAGAATTGGTGATATTGTGCTATAAACATGGTCGGACTTAAAGGTTCCGGTCTAATCCAAAGGAGCCTATTCTCCTCATTATGACTACTTGCAATAAACGCAGTTTGCCAGGTGAGCTGATTGGCCAGAAATGAAACAAATGCCCTTATTTGTACATCACCTACAATTGGAGTGAGATTGACTCTTCTATTTTCAGGTATGGCCTCATTATGGAGATAAAGTTCACACAACAAATGTTGGTCACTTTCAGGGGCCTCAGCAAAAGTCTTAACAAATTGTTCCGCAGTAAGAAATTCATGAGGTCTGCCATCCTTTATTGCCTTCAATTGAAAATAAACCAAACGTTCAGAAAGGAAGAGAGAGTAATTCACAGAGGGTTTTCAGGTAGCCATCAACTTTTGCACTAATGAAAACATCAAAACCATCTTTTCCTTTGATTCCTTGACTTCCTTCTTGGAATCCCTGAGCTGTTGCAATGTCTGTTCCCAAATATCCCAGTTGGCATACATGTGATTCTGCCATGCTAACTTATGTTGCTGTAATATTTTATCTTGCTCTACAGCATATTGTTTCTTCCATTTGTTCATAAGTTCTAATTGATTCCATGGCAGGGTCTGTGTCCCGGCATTAGAAGTACTGGGTTGGGGCATTGTCTGAGTGGCTGAACTGACTAACTCAGGGCTAGATATCTGTAGTTTAGTTTCTTTTTCCAAACTTTTTGAGAACCCTACTGGTTCTTGTGGAGCATTAGGGCATTCTTCTTTAATTGCAGCTGATGTAGATGCCTCAGATACCTGAATTTTGACTACTTTGTACCCTGCCTGCTGGTAAATATTACCACACTCATGGCACATGTATTCTCTGCATGGTTCCTTCTTTTGTGCTGATGCTGTGTGTGCTAGCATGTAGAGATTCAATTCTCTATCAAAGGCTTCTCGTGCCATGGTTAATTCATTCTTATAGGCTTCTAATTCAGACTTCAAAAACTCATTTTCCTCCAATAAGGATGCCATAGTGTGTGAAACCTGTGTGCTGGTTGATTCTGCTGGGGTTGCCTGCTGATCCACAGCTGTAGCTGGTTCTTATGGAGCAGCTACAGCTGGTTTCCCTGTATTATCATGCTTGGTGTATGATTCTTGTACCACAGTGGCTGGTTCTTGTGTTTCAGCCTCTGGGTAAGTGACTGGTTCTTGTGTGACAGTCACTGTTTGAGCCATAAACGATGTCATATTATCCCGGGGCACTGGTTCTTGTGTGGTAGTGCCACCGGACGAGACGGGTTGGGGAATTTGAAATGGGGGTGAGGATTGAAGTTTTAACAGAATAGTGGCGAGGTCATGGGAAATGGGAGTAACTCCTGTTTCAACAGTCATTTTCATTTTCCTTCTTGGTAGGAAAGTAGAGAAGTCACTGTCTTTCCTTTTCTTTGTAGGGGAAGATTCTTTTCTGGGGGAAGGGCTTTCGGAAGAAGTGAAAATTTGGAATGTGGCCCTTGTTCATCGTTTTGAGACAGAGATTGTTGGGGTTCTTCTCTTCCTTTTATGAGTAGGTGGGGATGGGGGTGTTGGAGAGTCATCGCTAGGGATAGGAATAGTGGAAAGGGGTGACTCTACTAAGTGGGACGAACTTGGGGGTAGGTCAACTGGTTCTGAGGACGAAATTACTGGGGGGTCTAGGATATCGTTCAGTTTCCCTTCATAAGGACTCTCAGGAGTTTCTTGGGAACTTTCGGCTTGTTGGGGGATTTTGGCCTGCTGGGGAATTTCGGCCTGCTGGGGAATGAGGAGTGGATTATTCAGAGGGGGTTTTTGCTGAGCAAAACCCCTCTGAATTAATAATTGGCATAAACGGTGATGGGTAAGGGATGACAATGGGAATTTAACCCGTCTACAATAATATGACATGTTTTTGATACAACCAAGCAGATAATAGGGAATATTAACTAATCGACCATTCCTTAAATGATTCATCAAAATGAAGTCGTGTTGGTAGACTACCTGGTAACGCCCTTCGCATGTCAAGTAATGCTTGATGAATTCTGCTACTGTTGGCCATGGTCGAGGAAGTGAATGCAGACTTATTCCGCAGCCTTTAAGTTCAACCGATTCATCTGGAAGAAGAAAATCTTGCTGTGCATTTAAAATCACTTGCTTCCTACTGAACCAGTGAGTCCCTATAACGGGCAAACCTAAAACTTGAGCTATGTCCTCCTCTGTAACTGAAATGCGGACCCCTTGAACCACTGAATAATTCCCCTGAAGATTCTGTGCGAACTCTAAAACTTGCTGCTGATCAAATTCTCCCAACCTTTCGAAGTATGTTGTCCATCCTGCTTGTTGAAAGATTTGATAGGCTTCTGGGAACAATTGAAGAAGAGTTATCGAACCAGGCTCGTGTCTTATAGTCGACCCTCCCATGGCTACTAGCTTGAGTCACATGCAGAGGCGCAGAGAACAGCAACACAGGCTTTGGTCAAGCTAATTGTTGCAACAGAGGATGTGGAGTCTCAATGACGGCGGAAATGGATATGAAGAATGACGGAGGATTGGATGATGTGAAATGATTATTCAGTTTTCGAAATTCCCCCCCCCCTACGTATGGTGCAATGATGTTTAAGCATGTGGAGATTATAATCATTATGAGCAGGATCCTCTCTTTAAAATATAATTTAACTGCATTACATAAAAACCGCATACCTTATATTTTTACCTTTGTCTTTAAAATTCGAAGTATAAAGTGCTTCATAATGGCTTGATATTAATGGAAGAATCTGTAGATTTCTCTGAGATGTAGAACAGGAGCATATCAGGATCTGCTCAGTACTGAGTAATTTTCACCCAAAGGGTCTGAGGAGTAAAAGTGGAGAACTGAAAAGCTTGTATAGCAGAGAAAAGAAGTGATTTTTTAATAATGACAGGTTGTTGAAACTAGTGTTTCAGCAACGGAAAAATGAACGGCATGTTGCTGAAACTGGTGTTTCAGCAACGGGAAAAATCAGGAAAATGGGATATAATGACTTGGGTTTAGGACAAGTGGGGGAAATATTTGATGAGGGATAATTTCAGCAGTAAGGGATGGGAAATACTAGCTGAAGGATGATATTTCAGGAATGGTAGAAGTGGGAAAAATGGAAAAAGGGAAATAATGTAGAAATGGGATGAAGGGATATTGCTAGGAAATGGGTTGAAATGAAGGGAACAAGCTTCTGTGATTGAAGCTTCAGATCTTCTTATGATGAATTTGTCCTCCTTAATGAGCTTTTCCAGAATCTGCAAAATTCAATTGTAATATGCCAACCCTTGACAGGGATTATTAGTTTTAAATCTAATCTAATACTAAAAAAAAAATACAGTGCAGAAAATTAAATGCTGTGAGGAGCAGAAGACTCCCCTAGAAAAAGATAATGTGTATCAGTCATGCAAGCAGTCTTGAAATCCTCTTTAGAAACAGGACGCTGGTATAAACGAAGCCTATGACCATTGACTAGTAGAGGGGTTTTAGAATCATCAATTGTTAGAAGTCTTACTGTTCCATTAGAAAAAACAACATCTACTTCATATGGTCCAAGCCAACGTGTACGTAGCTTACCCTGAAAATTTTCAAACCGAGAGTGATACAACAAGGCCCAATTACCTTTTTGGAACTGCTTGTGTTTGATAATTTTATCATGCCACTTCATTCTCTGTTGTTGAATCATGGTTGTTTGGTGAATGGCATCTAATCTCTTTTCATCCAATTCAGAAAATGCCAATAGGGTTGTGCACATCGATCAAATCAGTTAGCAGTAATGGGTTCTTGAGTTTTGATTTTAAATTCAGGAAAAACAACATTTTTTTCCATAAACCAATTCATGAGGACATAAGCATAGAACTGATTTCTCCAATGGGTCCCATTGTAGCCATATGCTTGAACGCCTTTGAGGCCAAGAGTTGGTTGTCATTCTTGTTTTACTTGTTTTAGTTCTGGAGTGGTTTCTGTACTTTATTTGTGCTCCACCGCAGTGGCCGGGGGTAGGTATGAGTGTGGTCATTCTGTAGTGAACCCCAATGTTCTGAAGGGTAGAGTCATTCCAAAAGAATTGAATGGGTCCTCCATCAGCAAAACTCTCCTAGGAATTCCAAATCTAGTGAAGATTTCTTCAATAAAAGCTAGGACTAGCCTCTTCAGCTGGCTCTGCGCCTACGAAGTGCTTTGGTATCTGCCATTTAGTCTATACAAATACATACGAACTAGCCATATAAACTCTTTGGTTGGATGGAGGATTAATGGGTCCTATAAATTCTAAGGCCCATATTTCAAATGGTTCAAGTATTACCTGGGGGTTTAATGGCATTTCATCTCTACCAAATTGATTTATTGATATAAAGCGGTATCACATGACACCACTGTTCTTTGTCTAAATAGCAGGGCCAATAATGCTTCATCCTCAAAATGCAACACATCTTTCATTCTCCCCATCAACAAGTTCCCTCCACAAGGGCCATCATGACAAGCTTTCAGTATGTCATACACATCATCTTCCCTAATGCATCTTTGGATTTCATGATCAAGCCCTGTGTAGAAAAGACACCCACTTATCTAGCTATACCTGGCACTTTGTTGAACAATTCTTCTCTTTTCTTTGTATGACAGGTGTGATGGTAATTTTCCTGCAACCAAATAATTAGCAATATCCGCATACCATGGAGAGTGAGCAGAAACTGCAAGCAAATAATCATCAGGAAAAGAATCATCTACTGGAATATCATTGTCAGTTTTTAACCGTGAAAGGAAATCAGCCACCACATTTTCTTTACCAAGCCGATCTACAATTGTGATATCAAATTCCTGCAGTAATAATAGCCATCTGGTAACTCTAGCATTTGTAACAGATTTTTTCATTAAATACTTGATAGCTGAGTGGTCAGTGTGCACAAAAGTAGAATAACCAGTGATATAGTGTCGAAATTTATTAATGGCATAAATTATTGCAAGAAACTCCTTTTCGGTAACTGTATAATTAAGCTCAGCAGGGGTCATATTCTTACTAATAAAGTAGATAGCATAAAGAAGATGATTTTCCTCTTGTCCCAAGACAGCTCCAATTGCAGTGTCTGAAGCATCAGAAGATATATGAAAAGGGAGGGCCCAATCAGGCCCCCTCAAAATAGGAGCAGTAGATAACTAATGCTTGAGTTCTTCAAAAGCTTTCTGACAAGAATTAGTCCAATTAAATTCAACATTTTTCATAAGCAACACAAATAATGGAGAAGCTATCTTAGAAAAATCTTTAATAAATCTTCTGTAGTATCCAGCATGTCCTAGAAAACTTCTCACATCGGTTTGTGTTTTAGGAACAGGAAGATTCTGAATGACCAATATTTTAGATGGGTCTACCTGAATACCTTGAGATGAAATAAAATTTCCAAGCACTACTCCTTCACTCGTCATCATATGACATTTTTCAGTACTTAGGGAGAGGTGAGCTTGTATACATCGTTTAAGTACCTTCTCAAGATTTTGTAATGCATCTTCAAAAGACACACCATAAGGAGTAAAATCATCCATAAATATTTCCATAGAGTCATTCAGCATATCAGAAAAAATTCCTATAACATCCCTCTAAAAAGTTGCTGGTGCATTACATAGCCCAAATGGGAGAACTCTATAAGCAAAAGTTCCCCAAGCGCTAGTGAAAGTGGTCTTGTCCTGGTCTTGAGGTGCAATTCTAATCTGATTATACCCACTGAATCCATCTAGAAAAGAAAAGAATTTCTTCCCTGCCAGACTATCCAACACCTGATCAATGAAAGGTAAAGGAAAGTGATCCTTTTGAGTAGCTTTGTTCAAGGCTTTGTAGTCAACACATACTCTCCATTTCCCATTTTTCTTAGGGACAACTACCAATGGGGAAACCCATTCACTGTCAGATATGGGGTATATAAATCATGCATTAAGCAATTTCTGAAGTTCTTCTTTAACAATTTCTTGTAAATTAGGGTTCATTCGTCTCTGGGGTTGACAGACTGGCCGGCATCCCTCTTTAATGTAAATTCGGTGAGTACATAGTTCAGAAGAGATCCCTTTCATATCTGTGTAATCCCATGCAAATGCTTCCTTATATTCATGCAATAACTTCATTAACTGTTGTGTTTCAGCAACTGTTAGATCAGGATTTATGTTTAATGTCTTGCTAGGTTCAATTTCAACTGTTATGCTTTTAGATGAGATGGTGGTTAATGTCTGAGATGAGTCTTCAGATTCAATCTTTTCTTGGGTATCTGTTTCAAAAATTGCAGTCAATTGATTGTGTGTTTCAACAATTACAGAAGAAGGTTCACAAATAAAATTATTAATTATTTCATCCTTTGTATTGTCTTTAAGAGTTAAAGCTTGCCCAATAGTTAGAATAGGCTGAACAACATTATCATCATAATCCATCCACATGGAATCTTCATTATTAATTATGGGTGTAGCATGAGGATAAAGAGTAAGCTGTTTAGTTTCATAACCATTAGAAATTGTCATTGAACCAGATCTGCAACTGATAAAGGCATCAGTTGTGGCCAGCCATGGCCTCCCTAGAATTAAAGGATGTCCCCCCAGCTTTGTTTTAGTCTGCAATACAACAAAATCAGCTGGGTAATTCCAGGATTCAACTGAGATAAGTAGATCTTCAACAACTCCTTCAGGTTTAATTATAGAACGGTCAGCCAACTCTAGAATGGTAGGTGTATCTCTAATTGTGTTATTCAGCTGTAACAATTGTGAAGTTTCAAGAGTCATTATGTTTATTGCAGCACCTAAATCTACCAGAACTTGAGGAATCATTGTTTTACCAATTTGAACTGTCACGGTAGGATGGTCGGGATCACCATATTTCACAGGAGGGGTTTTTCCGGACATTAATGCAGATAAGTCACCCATCACATGTACTGTAAGAGGATCTTTAGTTTTCCTACCAAGTTTCTTAACACAAATATCCCTTATTGTTCTGGCATAAATTGGTACATCTCTTAATGCTTGTAAAAGTGGAATTTTAACATACAAATTTTGCAATTCCCCTAAAAGATTAAAAGCAGGTGTTTCAGGCATTCTAGTTAAAACCAAAAGCTCGGGGAATTGTGGTTCTGTTATTTCAACACTTTTGTTAGAAGGTGGTTGTGCTTTCTTATGTTTCTCAGTTTCCTCTTTATCAGAATCAGAAGAAGTTATATCATCAATAATAGGCTCTACTATTTTCCCAGATCTTAAATGAATATCATTACATTGCATAGTAGGAAATATCGACTGATTCTGAATATCAATGACTTGCACAACTTTATTATTGGGGTTAGGATTTGGTTGCACAGGTAGCTGGGGTCTCATTTGGTTATTTGGCGGAGAATTTGATGGCAGAGAAAGTGGTTGTTGGAATTGGGGCAATTTATTTGGGTACGGGAGTTGTTGGCTTCTCCAATTTGAATTCCAAGGGTTAAAAGAAGATGGCTGCTGTGGGGGCCAAGGAGTCCACATTGTAGGATCAACAAAGGAAGGGTTTGATTGTTGCATGGGTGGGAAATTCATTTGATTAAAGGGTGGGTATTGCATTTGATTAAAGGGAGGGTAATTTGTTTGACCGAAAGCAGAATAATTATTCCAACGATTAAATGGCATACTAGAGTTCATACCTTGTCCTTTTGGTTGCCATTGTCTTCTTTGAGTTAGCAGGTAAACTGCTTCAACTTCTTCTTCCGTTGGTTGCAATGCTGCCTTTATTCCTGGTAGAGATGGACATTGTTTTGTTTCATGATCTTTCTCACAAAGGGTACAAATTGGTATTTTATCCATTGGGCATTCCCTTAGTGGATGTTTGTCTCTGCACTTCGGGCAAAAGACAACCAGAGTTTCTTCTGCTTCAGCCTGCTTCTTCTTAACCTGCAAAGTGTCAATTTGTGAAGCAAAAGAACTTAACATCTCAGTTTTAAATTCTTCAAGTAAATTACCTATTTCAGCTCTTGTTGCTCCCCCACTGGCTGATTTCTGCACTCTTGAATAGGTAGGATCTCTATTACTTACTCTGTTCCTTGCAGCTCCCCTTGAACACCTCTTACAAAGTTCAACAATCTCATCATATGATTCTTTAGATATATCTCCCTTGCCAAGCATGTTTAACATGTCTAAAAAATCATCCCTTAATCCTCTAAGTAATATTGTTTTACGAATTTCTTTACTTACATTCGGATGATCAGATCTCTGCAGATTATACTGCAGCCTTTCCACATAGTCCTCCAGATTCTCGTCCGGCTTTTGTGCCATGTTGAATAGTTCCTCCCTCTTTTCTCTTGTCCGACAATAGTCTTGATATTTAAGCAGAAATTTTTGTTTCATCTGTTCCCATGTTGTGATTACCTGACTTCCAAGGCTCATGAACCATCTTAAAGCATTTCCTTTTAATGTTGCTGGAAACAGTTTCAACTTTTGAGAATTAGTAACATAATCATAACTTCTGCATAATATATCAAATTCAAAAAGAAATTCATCCGGATCTTCAGAGGATAAACCATGGAAGTTAGGTAAAGCTGAAAATGGAATGTTTTTCATAGGAGTTGTTCCTATAGGGAGATCACTGATAGGAAATCCCAAGGTAGAGAGAGAATTTTCATCCTTTCCTTCTCCTTCAGGATCTACACGTCCTCCACCAAAGAAGTCTTCATTGTTTCCTTCCATTGTTTGTTCTCCTACTGCACTTGCTCGATCGTCAAGATCTTCTACTGGCTCCTCAATGTTTTCCACTGGTCGTCCAACACTCTCTATTATTTCCTCAATGTGCTCTGCTGATTTGCTAGCACTTTCTTCTGACTCTCCAGCACTGACTGTTGGTTCTTTAATCACTGGCTCCTCTATATTTTCAGGACCCACAACTTTCTCTGTTTTGTAATCTGATTGAGGGGAGTGCTGAAGTTTTGGTATTCGAGAACTTAATCTCTGTGATGATTCAGCCTTTGATACAATCTCGTCAATGAAAGTCTTTCTTCCTCCCCTTCCTTTGCCTTTGCCACCTGTGGGGTTAGTTTTCTTCTGGTTTCCGTGTCCTCTCATACAATCTGCACATCTGAAAAGAAAATATTAATGCTTTCGAAATCTATAATTGCCTTCCCCGGCAACAGCACCAAAATTTTGGTCGCTTTAATTGTTTTCACAATTCAAGCTCCACATAAATTGTCAACCTGAGGAAGTCTGTTTATTCCAAAAACAATCACGCACTGGATATGCTCAATTTCAAAAGCAAAAACAATGTTGTAGTAAAAATCCACACAATTATCAATAATACAAATCTAATTATTCACACTCTGTTTAATCAAAGCTGAAGTTACTTATGTCATAGCAGAAGTAATTCCTATATTGCAGTTTAGAATCCAAATAAAGGGAAATCAATCTGCAGGAAAGGAAACCAATCAACCATAACAGGAACAGGACCCTATTCCTTTAAATAGGAACTTCAGCACCTGCTGCCTGACACTAATCACTATGTAGAAAAGATAACTCAAGAGAACAGGACCCTATTCCCATGAACAGGAACCTTCAGCACCTGTCTCATGTTTCTAATCACACTGCAGGAAAAGAAAGGCAATCAATGGAAACAGGACCCTATTCCTTTGTACAGGAACCTTCAGCACCTGCTTCCCAGCATCAATCATACATTCAAACAATTAACAGAAATAAATCTCTTAACTTCTTAAGAATGAATGTACTAAACACATGCAGCGTTAAAAGAAATAGAATGCTCAATGAATTACAGAGCTGTGTAACTAGTGTTCAGCAAACAGAATTAAAGTAAAGCGCGAATGTCATAAATAAATTAAAAAAACTACGGGGACAGTCGGGTGAATCTTGTGAGGAAGGCGGGCCCTTCCTTCTCACAAGATTCCCCAGGAAAGGATTAAATTGAAGCGCTCAAAAGGAAATTTTATTCATCTGTCAAAAGAAATGATACATTACAAATGGAATCTAGCTCCAGTTCTCTCAAACACAATGTTCTCCTATAGTTTCGAGCTCTAATCCTCTTCTAATGATGATGTCTCCTCTTTTTAAAGATGAGACATCTCTTACAATTACAGTAGAGCAAATCTATGTTTATCCCAATTATGTTCTTCTTTCTTAAAACAGAGCTATTCTGTTCTTCCATAAAAAGATATTGTTACAACATATACAAAAAGAGTACTATCTTCAGAATAATCCGTGTAACCACATCTTCATGTTGTTGCCATTATTCCAAAAAATGCTCTTCCAGAATCGCAAATTACGAATAGTGGCGGAATTTGCGTGTCTGCTGGCTGTTTCAGCAACGGAGTCGACTGTTTCAGCAACGAAGTTTGACTGTTTCAGCAACGGAGTTTGACTGTTTTAGCAACGGTCGATTGTTCCAGCACAACATATAACTTATCTGCAATCTTTTAGACTTATGTTAGCAACAATCTACTTCGATTAATGATAAAATATAAGAGTAATATGGAATTATATGTAAACAGATTAAACATATAGTAAAGAAGAGGATTTTATATACCTTTGGATAAAGTGAATGAAAATGATAATGGAATCCTTTTTAAACATGGTTATAAAGGTAAGGTGGTGTCAAAATATATAGTAAAAATGATACATAGTGAGGTCCTAAGAAGGCCACGAAGGCCACACGTAGAGGCAGCAGAGTGTTTCCAAGCAGAATTCTGAGATCTAGATGGGAGATCAAAATTCTGAGCTGGGATGGTTGGAATCGAAGCTCTTGAGAGCTGAACAATTTGGCAGAGGAGGTGACGTAGTCTCCCAGAGGTATTGACGCAGACCCACACAATGGCTGCGCAGAGGTTGTCGGGAGATCATTGTTTCGACTACCAGATCAGTCGGGACTTGCAGTGTTGAGTGAGGTAATCTCACTAATTTCTTCTTCCGAGTGATACTCTTTGTACTGGATAGCCAGCAAGGCATCCGAAGATTGTATTCAGAAATAATTGTTTCTTAATAATAAAAACCCTCCTATTTTTTGCACCGGTTTTCCCACATCAGGTTTTTCCAGGGAATTTTGTCCAAAAACAACGGTGTCTTGTGCGATATTTTTCTTTATTGCTCAATTTCTTATTTCGGAATATTTAATTAATTAAGTGAAGGTTGTAGTTGTAAGTTTCTTTATTATTTTAAGTATATCACTGTAACTAACTTGTTTGTTTTAATAACAATTAGGTGAAGTAATTTCAATTGGTTGCAGTAGGATTCCAGAATTGGAATTTTCACAAGCATAAGGTACAACACAACTAGGGTTGGTACAGTCATCTTTCATAGGGATTTGGACTCCCCTCTCAAGGTCAAGGATGTCATGTTCATTCTAGGCCTAAAGAAAAATATTATCTCTATTGCAGTTTTGGAAGACCGTGGTTACGATGTGATATTCAACAAAGGAAATGCATTACTGAGACACATAGCCATGGGAAAGGTGAATCAAATTGGGGTTTGTGTGAATAACTTGTATAATATATATGTGGAAGAATGTACTACATTGAGCACTAAGGCAGAAAAGGTGCAGAGCCACGATGTCAGTGAAATTTGGCATAGAATACTTTTCCATTTACATCATGGTGCCCTAGAGATTATGTAGAAAATAACCATTGGCCTTCCTAAAGGATCACTTGAGCAGCAGGATGTATGCAAAGGATGTACCTTAGGGAAGTACACAAAATATGCATTCCATGATCGAGACATCAAAGCACATGCAATCCTATAAAGGACCAGTCTGATGTCTGTGGACCTTTCTTGACAGCTCCACTAATAGACATAAATATTTTTTCTTTATTATTGATGACTTCTCATAGAAGTGTTGGATCTTATTCATATGGAATAAGGATGAGACATTCTCCAAGTTTTTATAATTCAAGGCACTAGTTGAGAAAGAAACTGACAAGAAGGTGAAATATCTCACGAGTGATAATGGGGGTGAGTACGTGCTGAATGAATTCAAAAATTTATGTGTGAAAGAAGGCATTCGACGAGAGTTGAAAACACCCCACAACCCATAACAGAATGGGGTGGCTGAGAGAAAGAACCATAGCATTGTGGGAGAAACAAGGGCTATTTTGAATGACTAAGGCCTGCCACTGCATTTGTGGGCACAAGCGTGAAACACAATAGTCTATTTGCAGAACCAAATTCGTCATCGAATTCTGGGGATGATTACACAAAAGGAGGCTTTCTCAGGGAGAAAGTTAGTTTGTCACACTTCAGGATTTTTGGAGCCTATGGTTACTTCCATGTCTCCAAAGAATCAAGGAAGAATCTTGAGTCGATGAAAAAAATTGGGGTATTTTTGGGTTACATAGAAACTCCCCACAACTACTATGTGTACCTTCCATTCCTCTGAATGACATTTGTGAGAAGGGATGTAAATTTTGATGAGGAGAAATTGATTTAGTGCTCTCTTGAGAGGGAGCTTCAGATCCCACCAGAAGAGGAGATTTTAGCTCCAAAGGAGGAGCCTCGGGAGGTTGTAGGGTGATGATCATTTATCTAATGATACATCTAACAAAATTATGTGCACATATACCGGCTCAGAAGATGATTAATTGATGAAAACAAGTAACAGAACAAGAACAATTTTAAAGATGCATAATTTGCTTAAAGACTAGGGCAAGGTAGACTACATACCCTATGATAATGAATGTGATGGGTATGATGACTTTCCCTTGAGTTTTAGATCAATTTACAACGATACATTTGACCATCTATTAAATTGTGCTTAGCCTAGTGATCAACAACTACCTAGAATGTATGAGGTGTTTCAATTTTGGGGATACAACTAAATGATAGGACCGTCCAATATTCATGGAGTGAATCTAGGCCTCTTTATTGTCCAAAATGTACATGTGGGATCTATACATAGAAACAATTCACAACAAACCACTAGTATATTAATGTAAATTTATTGTTTGTCATATTGCAGTGGTGAATGGAGAAGGTTAGCAGAATATACCTAGAGCATTCCATCATACAGTTTAAATTTGAATATGTATACACATGGTCTTCAATAGGAAAGTGGTAAAGAAATGAATAGAGTTCATATTATGTATATAAATGGACGTGCATACACAAACAAATACATTTCAAGATTTATAAATAGTAATAAGGCAAGGGACCCTATTGTAAGACTGAATTGTCAATTTGTTGAGGTTATAATTGCTAAAGATGGAGTTAGGGAAAGAGAGGTTTATATATTGATAATATTTGAGGCTATTATGGATCTTACCATTGGGGATGAGTTATTGATTAATTACCCCTTCTCAAAACGCACTTCTACGCGAAAGAAAAGGGAAGAACAAGGTATCCCTAAGGATGTTCTTAAGGGCAGAAAACCAAAGAATAATCAATGAGTTTGGACTGACATTTTATAAACTATGATGTTAAAATTATGTTTTATTATAAATGATTGTATAAAAAGGTAGTCTATAAAATAATGTCCCATTATTCAATTGATATATATATATATATATATATATATATATATATATATATATATATATATATATATAATATATATATATACATTTTATATTTCTATTTGTTAATTCATTTTGATTATATTTATTTGAACTTTATATATTTATGATTTATCCAATTTTTGCCTAACATTATATATGTGTGTGCATGTGTGTGTGTGTGTGTGTGTGTGCGTGTGCGTGTGCATTTGTGTTAAGACATATTTTATTATATTTCTTTGAAATTGATACATTTACGATCTATCCAATTGTTGCTTAACATTAAATAATTTTTATATCTGTTGATAGCTTGAAGATATTGACGATACACCTACTAAAGCCCAAGATCAAACTGGGTTATTAATATTTGGACAAGATGATCCAAGTCATCCTTTAAACCATTATTGGGTGAAAAGAGCAAGATTGAAGAGAACACTACTAGCTGAGAAATTTTAAGAGCTTGTGAGATTAACATACATTCATGACATGCCACCTAGCCTTAATGATGACGATAATAGTGAATGCAATGCATGAAGAAGGATTGAATGAAATCATTATATGTTTCTTTGGGGATGGAACAATGATGATGATAATGATCATATGGTTGGTAGTAATGATGATAGCATGAGTAATTACACCAACGTAAACTCTATCATAACAACCTAAAAGAATCAATCAAGCAAGCATCTAAGACACCCATGTTCAGATCATGTGCAAGTAGAACCTCAAAACTTGCATACACATTCACATGATTAGAAAGAAAGACATTATTTGGATGGTGAGACAAAGGATTCACTACCCTACTGAAGTGAGTTGAAATCCATTTCTTACTTTGCATTGTCAATTGGTGTATGTAATTCGTAAGAATTCATCAAGTTCGTTTATATTTCTTTAAGCGTATTTTTAAACCATATATTGTATATAAACAGTCCAAGTAAAACATTCAATTGATTTAATCTTGGGCAATCTTACGTTTCACTAAAAAATAAAATATTCCCTGAAGAGAATGTGTTTCCATCAACTTGCAGAGAAGCGCACTATTTGTTGGTTGAGTTGGAGATTAAATATAGGAAAATTCATTCATGTAAAAATGATTGCATTTTATACAAATATTAATATCAATAAAAGGAATAACGTAATCATTTTATAGTTCTAGATGTATAAAATGCATATGTACAAGATGTAAAAATGATTTCATTTTACAAAATGTAGATGTACAAGGTCGTATAGTTCCAAAGAAATTTTTACGTCACATGCCAATTATGCCTGGACTTCAATGAATTTTTCGTTGCAAGTCACATGCACAATTCATGGAATGGCATGCATATAATGGGATTAAATATGGATTCATATGAATTCCGTCTAAGTCCACAGCAATGAAACACATAGAAGAAAAATGGCCAAGTCAAAGATGAACCCCATAGTATTAGGTTTGCTCTTGCAATTGATGGAGTGTGACCATTCTCTTTCCTGAGCTCAAATTATAGTGTTTGGCCAGTCATATTGATAGTATACAATATCCCCCCATGGATTAGTGTTATAAGGAGCACCTTATGCTAACTCTATTTGTTCAAAGAAAACAACACGTAAAAAAAAATGGATGTTTATATTGCATCTTTCATTGATGAAATGAAATTTCTATGGAAAAGCATAAGAATGTATGACATATCATGTCCTCCATCAAATAGGTCCTTCATGTTGTATGGTGTGTTATGTTGGACTATTCATTACTTCCCAACACTTTGTGTTTGTTCTGGTAAGATAAAATATTTACGTATTTACACTCGTAATTTATTTTCATCCCCACTTTCATATTTATTTTGATATTATTACCATTACTTATTTAATTGTAGGGCTTCAAACAAAGGGGATATTTACATGTCCAATATGTGTAGAACAATTTCAATGGTGTTATTCTAAATATCTACATAAATTTATTTATGCAAACAACAAGGTTTTTCTACCACCAAATCATAAGTTTAGAAATTGTGAGAAGAATCAATTTGATGGAAAATTTGAAAATAGAGGTCCTCCCACTATTATGGTCTAGGTGATTGGATTAAGTATGAAGATGTTGAAACGAAATCTTGGGAGGATTTTTTTATCGGGGTGATTCAATTGAATAACCAGAACAAGTTGTAGCTAATATGCCAGAAGGAATGAAAACGAAATCCATATTTTATGAGCTCCCTTTCTGTAATAATCTATTAACAACTCACTTATTAGATCTTGTGCACAACTTCAAAAATGTCTTAGATTCTATATTTCGACATATATCAGGAAAAGAGAAGGACACCTTGTCTTCAAGGAGAGATATTTCTCTTTCATGTAGAAAAATTGATAGAATACATTTGTGGAAAAATAGGGAAAATGAAACATATGCAGAAGATCCATAGATTTTGAAAACAAAAAAAGAGCTAGACCAACTTAAAAAATTCATTCGTTCAATGAGGACACCTACTGGATATGGGTCATCATTGGAAAAATATTTTACAGTTGATGGACATGTGACAGGATTTAAAACATGTGATTTTCATAATTTCGTGAAGTTATTATAATCATTTAAATATTATTGGTAACATTCATTAAGTACAAAATATATTTTGATATTATGTTGTGTGAGAAAAATTACTAATGACCTTTGAGAATTTTTTTTGATATCATATCATGCCATTGGAAATTAGGGGGGATTCATGTCTTATCATTGACTTAAGGAATGCCATAATTCAATCGTCACCATTTTCAAGGTATGTGATATGAAATGTTCATGTGTGAGAGACATAGATATATTATATTGCTTGTTAATTTTTTACTAAATGTTCATATTAATTTTCTACTCTTATATTAGGTGGGTGACCTCCAAAGAGATCCACGAATGTGAAGTGCCAAAATGGAAGAAGGAAAATGAAGAAATTGTATTTGTATTTGAAAAGGATCTCCCTACAAGTTTCATGGATTTACAAGTCCATTTACTTATACACCTAGTCGATGACATTGAATTTGTGGGCGTCGTATCAACGAGGTGGATGTTTTTCTTTGAGAGGCATATGAAAACTATAAAAATATATGTCCAACAAAAGGCACATCAAGAGGGTTGCATGGTTGAAGGGTATGTATTGAATGAACCATTTTTCTTCCAATGTGAATTCCTTAGTAAGGATTTTGAAGATGGGATGCACTTCTGGGATGAGAAAATGGCATCATATATTATTGATGGAGAAAATCATCATCTAATGGTGTTGAAGTAGACCTTGCAATATTTAATTTAGTTTGTAATTTATTTGTCAAATATACAACATGACATTTGGAGTTTGAAATAAACATGTTGACATGTAATAGGTGTAGACAAAAGTGCTATACTCGATAAGGTCATTATGTACCACATGCACTTTGTGAACAAATGGATTGATTTATATGATAAAAAGAGAGAAGTGTTAGAAGCAAGGAGACAATTTAAGAGATTGAACCCAAGGAATACTCCACTTCCCACTTATTTTCTTGGGAAATGAGGCAAATATTGCATGCTACAATGGGTTACTGAACAAATTCAAAATCAAATAGAAGATGCAGGAATAGATTCAAAGATAAAAGAAGATGAAATCAACATGTGTACGGGATGTGAAATAAAGGTATAGTTATAATTTTACAAAATGATCTTTCTTACTGTTTTTACACTATTAATTATTTTAATATTCATCATTATATTTTTTTCACTAAAATAAATTGTCTTTCATAGGCAAGGAAATATCCTACAATGTGGGCATATGGTCGACATTATCATGTATAAAGTGTAGATGTCAAGAGATGATCCTATGATTGTGGCATCATGGTTGATTTCAAGAAATCTAGTCAATCAAGCTCAAAATATAAGAATATTATTGAAGGGAATCTACAATATCTTGGGAAAATCCAAAAAATTATTGAGTTGGATTATCGTTCCTTTAAATGTTGTATTTTTAAGTGTATATGGTATGAAGCATTTGAGAGGACACAGAGACATGATACCCATAGTATATTATTTTCTATAGATTCCTCAAGGTTCCTACCAAAGGATAAGGATCCTTATGTTCTACCAATTCAATGTGAGCAGATATATCTTTAACTAAAATAAGAAGCAACAATGATCAATAATCTATTAATTCATAGTTTATTACGAATATGTGGGTGTGCTTATTAAACATTGAAATTTTTCTAACATAGGTCTAATATGTGTATGTCATTCATGTGCATGTATTTTTATATTAATATATTTTGGACTCGAAATGGATATTTGTCATAAATTATGATCCAAGATTAAGGCATGTATTTGATGATGCATTGGTGGATATTGAACATAACAAACATGGCCAACAAAATGAGATGGGGGAATTAGATAACATCGAATAAATTGACATCCATGATGATGTTGAAGGTGGTTATGTTCAGGAACAAGAAGATAACAATCCCAAGTTAGATGATGTTATAGAAGACAACAATATGGATGATAGATAAATGATGATCCAAATACATCTAGTAACTATATATATGGTCTAAACTCAAATTTCAATGATGATAAAGATGATGCAGGTCAAGATGAGGATGATCATAATATTAAATACTTAAAAGAATGTATGAACATTGACAATGATACATTGGATGAAATTGTTGCAAAAAATTATGTTAATGAGCAAGAATTCTAAATTTTCATTTTATTTGTAATCCATGTTTAAAAAATGATGATTTTGATGGCCCAAACTTTGAAATGTTTCAATATTATTTGTGTTAACACAAATTACCTATTGCAATATCCTTAAAGTGTTCAAGCTTTGGTATGAATTGTTGGCAGAAAAAAATAGGATTACTTGGATAAGATTTAGCATGGTTAGTGGTAATTTATTAGTTGATAATTGTTTAGAGGTGTTGTCAACTTATTGGCTAGACTCGGACTAAACTAGGATGAAGAGCCTATTGAATAACAATACATTAAATATGAAATTGTTAAAAAATATAATTACATATATTGTATATGTAAAATAATGTAAATCCAAACCATTAAGCTAAATGTATGCAAAGTTTGTTCCTTGATTTATATTATAAAAAAATTGAAATATTTCACTAAGCCTCAGCAAAATTCTTTTCTATGGGAAAAATTAGAAAAATTTAATTGTATTGATGTTCTTTATGAGTAAAAAAAATACTCACCAAGTCGAATCATTCAATTTGTCCTTATAATGAAGGTTAGGCGTGCATTTATGTCAAGCAAGCAAAATTGCCTTGCTTCACTAAAATGCACACCCATGCTTCATTTCTTGGCCAATATGGTTGATTCAAAATGTATTTTTTTTATTTACTAACTAAGTAAAGACAATATGTTTTTTGCTTGATACTTTGGAATGTTGGAGCTGGAGTTGATAATTTCTTGAAACTTGAAGCCTTATTTTTGTACAATTTTGTCAGTCTTAGAAGGATATTTTATCTGGTGAGATGAGGATATGTGGATTATATTCCCGGTGATGATGATATATAAAATCTTATTATGCAACTATTTTTTTTTAATGTTGCTAAGTTTGTATCTCATGTAAGTTTTCTACAATTTTCTTATTAATAGAAGCTGAATTTTCCTTTGGGAAAAAAATATTGGAGTCTCCCACTATAAAAATAGACTTCAAACCATGTTGGAGAAGAATTGAGAGACTTTTCTAGGTATCCCACATCTCTTCATGATTATTTGACGCAATGTCAATCCCCTAAGCGTAAGACAATATTTTTTTACTATTTTGGTTAAAAATTACACCTCCAACTCCAAAAACCCCCCAAATTTCCTTTTGAGGCACCCTATGGTAAATTTAAATTTGCTCTGCTATGGAAAGAATACATGTTTTGTATTTCAAATAGAAATTTAGTACATTCTATACCATTGATTTCTCGTTTAAGTAAGCTATCAACTTATAAAATTCCATTACATTTTCCAAAAATAAAAGGTTAACTAGATCTCAGTGAGACCACAACCAGATAAAAACTCCATGAAGGAGACATAAAATTAAGTCCTCAAAAAAGACTAGCAATTTATTAAAAATGAGCATTAAAGGAAAATATAATGATATATAATGCATGTTAATATATATATATATATATATATATATTACATCTTGAAATGTGACTACATAGATACAAGACCTGAAAATTGCTATTATGAAACTCTAGGATGCTTAGGAGGATTTTGCAAGCCCTCCTCTTGAAAATAAGAGTATCTCTTTCCTTCTATGGAGACGTGTGATTATTCTAGTGCTACAACAAACACATCCTTTATTTTTTGTTGAAACTCTCAAATTTCTCTCAAATTGACTTTTCTTGGCTTAACTTGTTCAATAATTGCACATACTTTATATATTTCTCCTTGTTCTTTGTTTCCTTCCTTTCAATATCTTCCTTTGTAGACTTCAGTTGATATGTACAATTAGCAAATTCACTAGTGATTTGTCATACTTTATCCTTAAGTTTTTTTCCCTCGATTGTTTCTTCTTGTTGTGTTTTTTTTGTAAATACTATAGTTCTATTATCACAAAAAGAGAAGATTATTTACATCCATTGAGAACTGGTGCGAGCAACATGTTTTAGCACCCTATCCTAGAAAAATATAATCATGACTAATTTTTGGAGCATTTGGTGTATACATTTGTACATTACATGTTGGACTAAGGTCGAAACAGAGACCAAAATCCCCATAATAGTTCTAAATGGTGACTTTCTGGAGGGTAAAAAATCTGTTACAAAATATGAGGGACATTGTAGCCTCTTACTGATGGCCTATCTGGCCTCACTTAGAGTGACGGCCCTCGTGGGCCGAGAAACATAAAAACAGTGATTGTAGAAGTTGATAATAGAGGGATTGAAGAATCCCATGAAAAAATGTTAGAGGAGTCAGTGGCAGAGAAGAAGATTAGGGCATGTCCTCCACCGAGTTGACTTCGAGGCTTATGGGCCACTCTGGGGTGTTGTCGTCATTAATGGCAGCGTGGGCAGTCCGGCTCGTCGTAATTCCCATGGCTTCTCCCTTAAAAATTGGTGTGGCTTTGGTGATGGCCATCCTTTTCCTCAGCAAAGCATAATGTGGTGAATCTTTTGTTACAAAGTGTCGTTGGTGGACCGCCCCTACATAGAGCGTAATTTTTTTGGTGAGTCCATCAATATTTTTCTCCAAATAATTATTGCTTTCTTGTTGAGCATGCATGGCTAGGCCCAACATTTTTTTAGTTTTCTAGTGCAGTTCAATAGCCCAACTGAACAGATTCTCCCTTGCTTGAGTTAGGCCAGGGTATGGGATCCATGAAAAATCTTTGTCAACCCATTTTTTCGCAATACACTAATAGACCATCCTCTCCTAGTTCTCCAAGTTGGCTACCCGCTCATGGGTTTCTTGTTTTAACATTCATCCCATAATTCCTAGTTTCTTGCCTTGTTACAAAATCTACCCTTCTGGTGGGAGTCATACTTGGGGAAGACTAACGAGAGGAGTGATATCCCCGACCTCTCCCCCACTGAGCAGAGGAGTTAGAGTGGCAAGTGGCCATGCTAAGAGTGGGGTTGGGGTAACTGTGAGATGGGTTGCAAGGAGTCCGGAGACAGGAGGGAGGATGGCGGAAAATATAGGATGTGAGCAAAGGCCTGGTGGAGCAGTAGGAGGGGGAGAGCTTACGCGGTGAACAACAACAGAGCGAGGAGTTTAGATTGTAGGACAAGTATACATAGTTGTGTGTTGGGGAGGTTGGATGAGTTGACAGGGAGTGGGGAATTATGACAAAGCAAGCGAGGCTTAGAGGGTAGTTGGTATTGCAAGTAAGCCTTTTGGGCAGCATGACGTAATTTCCATGGATTTTTTTGTACCTCTGCTAAGAATATCTTGTTTGATGGGAAAAAAGGTCATAATTAATTACTTGGAAGGAGGCCTGGGCCATTTAGTCATTATTAGGTTTTTCCAGGATATCATTTCCCATAATCATGCACATTCATCCTTGAGCATGCCCGAACCGAGCTCCTCCCACGCCAGCGAGAGGAGCTTGAGTTGGTCTTCCACCCCAAAATTTTCCAACATGTCTACTAGCTGGATTCCTTTGCACTTAACAGCTTGGAAGGTTACTATGTTGGCGTGATCTATGTGTGCTTTGATCCTATTGAGAATTTTTTTGAGCCTCCAACCATCAAATACTTGTGTGGAACTTTTTCCATTCTAAAGTTTCCTGCAAGCTTGGGTAGCAATTGTTTCTTTTTGTTGTTGATCTGTTGATTGTTGTTTTTTTGTTGCTACAAATCAGAAATTTTGGATTTCAAATTTTATATCTCCATGTCACATCCTAAATGTTGTGCTTTTTGGTCACTCATGATTTGGTTGTGTAGCTATATAATTATTTTTTCTCCCTCAACTCCCTTCTTCTTCAATGATTCAGCAAGTAATGGTGAAGCATACGGATCACCCACATAATATTTAGTTGAGATAGAGTCCTATAAAGCCTTCACTCATGCTTTTAGAAGGGATTTCTCCAATTCCATTGAAGGAATTTGTTTTACGCATGTATCTTGGTTTGTACCTTTACCCTTATCATTACCTTTATCCCCACTCTCAATACCACCTTCTTTACTATGTTGATATTTTTCCTTTTCAAGTTATTTAATCATGCGTTCTTCCCAGATAATTTCAAGATATCTATATTTCAACTTATTAGCATACCTATCACAGGTTTTCTCTAACTTAATCACTCTTTTCTTGTATTCTTCAACCTATGATTCATGCTTATTTTGGTCCTCTTTAGATTTATTTTCAAATTTAGCCTTTAAATTTTCTATAAATTTATAACTTTCATTTAATATCCTAACCAATTTAGCATCATAAGTATTTGAAGTTTCCAATGGAGGTATATTGAAAACCTATGGTCTTTTTCTCAACTCCTCTTCAAGTTCATTGATTTTTTCATCATATGTAGCTTGAACTTCTAACTTTTCTTGTAGTGCATATATCTCCCTCATACCTTCGTCACTCATTATGTATACCTGATTAAGCAATTCATTAATAATTTTATCCTTGGCATTTATATCTTTCATTGATTTTTGTGTTTGTTTCACAATTGTTGATTGCAGCACAGTAATATTATTCATGCATTCAAAAATATCCTTCTTCGTTAGTTTGTACTTTTCCTTCCAATTATATATAGAGGAAGAATCTTCCATTACAACTTGTTTGTAATGGGCCATTCTATCATATACTGAGAAAACAAATTTCTTATCGAAATTGTACGTTGGAATGTTCACATTTAAAATTGGAGATGTAGATGTTGAATCACCCATAAAAGGGAAATTATACTGAGGTGCCAACTATTTAGAAGGAATTTTGTTTATTATAAAAAAATCATCATTACATGTGTTCCATATAATGGTCCATACCTTCATGCTCCTCATTTTCATCCATACATACATGTAATTATGCTACAACACTAGCAGTTATATCTTTAGAATTGAAAACTGTATCAAAAAAAATTTCCACACCTTCAACCAGAGTTTGTTTAGGTTCTTCCTCAATGGTTTTCTTTGGTTTTTATCTACTAATGTAAGTTGTAATAAGCTTTTTTTGAACATCGAGTTGATACAAATCAATTTTTTTTTTGTATTTTTCCGGGGAAACTAAACTTAACCTTCTTAATTTTACATTCTTGTATAGCATAACGTAATTTTTTAGCCAATGTATGAGGGACATCTATGGCCATGCCTTCAACCAAATGAATAACTAGCTTCATGCAGTCACCGAAAATATCAAGCTTGTGATGATTCATAATCGTCCTAAGGACAACTTAAATCAAGTATTTGTATAATACTTGGGGACATATTGCATTTTTAATCCATTCCTCGGAACAAATACTTTTTTCCCACAAATTTTACTAGTCATTTCAATCTTTTCTAGATTAGGGGTTTTCTTGGAATTAAATATTGCTCCCCCTACACGGAATATTTTTTGCTCTTGCAACCATATCAAGGTCTAGGTAAATCCTCTACCCAAATATTTTTATTCCATGCCTTTATCATCATAAATTTTTATGGCCCCATCTATCTCATCATTGTGCAAATCGAACTGTCAAAATATAAATTTATAAACATATGCCCTTCTTAGGATATCTAGTATACCTGGGGGAAAATTATTTGTATATCTCCATGTATTGGAACACTCCTTGAATTTTTTGACTGTGAACTACTCATGGGAGCCCCAAGTGTCAAATTTTTGTAGGGAAGAGGACACCCCTATTTCAATTGAGGTCATTGTTGCCTGGGTTCAAGGAATGCTAGTTGAATGCACGCTAAATAAACCATGAGGAATGCTCATTGAATCCAAGAATGCATGTTTAATGCAATAATTCACGCTAAATAAACTGTGAGGAATGCACGTTGAATAAATGGTGAGGAATACATGCACAAACAAGTTTTTTTTAAACTTATTGCTTTATTTTTCTATAAATCTCTTTTATAAAGAAAATAAAATTTTATTAAGTGAATAAAATTGTTTATAAAGTGCTTTAACTTTTCTCCTATACTCATATTTTTTCTCAGACACGATTAAAATTTTTAATTTAATATTTAGATATAGGATACAGTTTATTAAAAATAACACTTTTAAAAATAGGGTTGCAAGATTTTGATGGCATGTAAGATAACCATCACTTATTTCTCATGGGTATAATTGACCAAATTTCCATCATGCAACTGCTTATTTATAAATGATAGTAAACGTCCTTTTTTCATTAAAATGACATCCAAATTTTTTTTATAGTAAATATCCTAACTAGGTCACTTGACCTAATATTAAACTTAAAATTCTAAAAATATGTACAATATAGAAAAAACCTAAAATAGACCCTACAAACCCTAGGTGTTATCTCTTTATCTATCCCTTGGAAAAATTTAAACCTACTTACTACTAAAATAAGGTCATCTAGCCTTACTTATAGGGTTTTAACCAAGAAACTATAAGTTTCGACTTTTAAAATACAAGTTTGATTTTTATTAGTCCGTCACCTTGTTCCCAAACATTCTTGGTGTGAATAAATTTGAGACGCACAAACCCTGCCTTTTACCCTAAGAAATTTGTGCAAATACAAAAATACTCTCCAAGTTGCATCATTCAATTTGGCCTTGAAATGAAGGTTGGGCGTGCATTTTTGTGAAGCAGGCCAAAATTTCCTTGCTTCACTAAAATGCATGTTCGTGCTTCATTTATTGGTTGATTTGATTAATTAAAATTTTATATTGTTTATTTAATGATTTTACACGCTTTTACTTTGTTATATATTTACTTTGAACTTAAATATTTATACTTCAAATTTCATACAACATTCTAATTTTTGCTTCAACTTGCTTTATGTGAAAGTTGTGTATATGTGGGAAACATAATTATGTAGGATATTTTTCAAACATGATGAAAGGTTATATCCTGAGGTTAGGTATTGTCCAATCATCTCCCATTTCAAATTTCATTACCAAAAGTGTAATTGGTTTGGCTCGGGAGTGCACATTTGTTCCAACCTGAAAATTGGCATATATGATGAATTACTACTTTGGAAGACTTGGATTTTAGTCAGTAAGATTTCTTTAGGATAATGAGTATGATATGTTGTATAAAATTTTTTTATCTTTAGGATGGAATTATCATTGTTGCGCTACTAATTAATTACAGGTCTTGGTGTGCAATTATATGAGGCACACAATCCCTCCCTTTTACCTTATAAAATCAATCCAATTTGGAGTATTCATGCACAACAAAAATTTAATGAGGATGATTTATTATCCACCCAAATTTAATGGGGATGTACTTCATGATATGTGGGGATTCATGTTCCCCACACATTTCAAAGGTCTCTTAGTTCATGTATAAATAGGAAGAGACTTATAATTTGTAAATTGTAACATATTGGTGACAAGAGGAATGAGTTCACTCTCTATTACCTTCTAGTTTTTCTTGTTTGGAATTCTAATACTATTGAGGAATAGTAGCATTGTTGTGGAATTGATACTCATGATGGTCAAAATTTGTTAGTTTATGAGGTACTATGTGTTTTTCTAATATTGGTTTTAAGTTTTCATCTTTTAATATTTGTTTAACTTTGAAATGTTGTGTATTTTATTGAGGTATTATCATGGCATGTTAGCACCTGGGTGGATATTAAACACTGAATGCTAGAGGAATGCCTTAGTTGATAGTGAATCCCATAATTTTATTCGTTCTCTTTAACCCTAGAATTCTAGTCACCATTTTCATGTGTTGGGAATTCCTTTTCAGGAATTTTCTAATCGATGAGTGGCATTGAAACCCTAGATCTAATTAGACTTCATTACCAAGAAACAAATAATAACTAGTCTTATTTATCTCCATTCTCCTTACCTATTTATCTTCAAACCCTAACTAGGTCACTTGACCTAATTTTAAACTTAAAACACTAAAAATATGTACAAAATAGAAAAACTCGAAAATAGACCTTGCAAAACCTATGTGTTATCTCTTTATCTATCCCTTGGTAACATTTTAACCTAATTACTACTAAAATAAAATCATCAAACCTTACTTAATTATAAGTTTTTAACCAATAAACTAAAAGTTTCAACTATTAAAAATCAAATTTTATTTTTTTCGCATTATGTCTTGTGTAGTTACAGTTGGTTTGTGTTGGCATTGATGTCAAACTTGTAGCATGACCTGCAAGTGTTCATTCATGCATATGTTTGATCGGTTGCATCTAGTTGTGTTAGCATTGAGCTAGTTATGTTGGTTGTGATGTCAACTATGTGTTGGCCTCATGATGCATTGGTTATGTCTTGTGATGGTCTTCATGATGGATTGGTGTCAACCTCATGATGGTCTACATGTTGGAATTGATGTAGGATGTTGGCATTCTTGTGGCTTGATTTTTGGATAGGTGTTGATATATATTGAGGAGCTTGGAAGGTTAGGTCTTCATGTTGAGCCTATTCTCATGACTTATTTCAATGGTTTTTTGGGGTCATGGTGATGTTGGAGAGGTGCTACAGACTTGTGAAAATGTGTTGCATCCTGTACAAGTGTTAGAGGAGAGTACAGGAGTTGATGGCACTCATTTCAACTAGTTTGAGATATCTTGGCATGTTGATCAGATAGACATGATTGGAGGATTTGATGTGATGTTTTAGAGGCTTTAATGAGCTTACAGAGGGTCTACAACGATGGGAGATGCTTAGGGAAGCATATGGTCAAGTTCAAGAGGTTTTGGAGCAAATTAGACTGAGTTTCGAGGCTGAACAAAGGGTAACTCAGGTCCTCCAAAGGAGACCTGCATTATAACTCAAGTTGGCTTCATTAGAAAAGTGTTATTCCTAATATTAACGCACTTCCAAAAGGCAGAGGTAGAGTTACCTTGTCCAAACTTTTCTTTCCCACATTCCTTGTGCATCAAGTGTTTACAGGGGATGAAACAATGGTAATAGCCCATGATAATGATTGGTAAATTCAAGTTGACTTAATCTACAACTCAGATAATTCTTTAGAGTGTGAATACATTGATGATATGAGTAGTGGATATGGTGGAGAAATGTGTTTAAATGGAGAAGCAGATCCATCATTCGGAGGTTAGATTATTGAGTGTGGGGAAAGCATATGTGAGTGCATACAAAGGAGGTCAAGCTCCCACAACACATGTGCACACATAGGTTGAGCTACTAATGCATGTGATTTTATAAAAGTAATGGTATAAGTTAGAGACTAGTTTTATGTATGGAGAAGCCAACACAGTGACATAGTTCTTCGTGTAGTGAGCATATCTGAAGTTGTTGTAAAAATGAGAAGATTGTTGTAGAAGAGATATTATTTTGTAGAGTAGAGATTTTGTGGAGTGATGGAGCAGATTTTATGTTGTTGGGTGGTTATAGTGTTGTATATTTGATGCATATTTTTGAGCCACTATTTTTCTAGAGTATAGAGCATATTTGTGGTGGTATTTTTTTAAGTGTTTTTTTGTTGGAGTTCGTATTGCAAAGTTGAATCAGAGTTGAGCTGAGGGTCTGAAGATCTAGTATGAAAATATATGAAAAAAGGTGTGCATAGACTAGAGGAGTAGTGATGAAGCAGGGATTTCGAAGCTTCAATGAAAGGAATGTGGCCTTCAGTGAATGGTAGTTCGTAGATCGGTGCGAGAACATAGTCTTCCTTGCTAATCAGTGGAATTGAGTCTCTTGGTTGATCGGATTTAGTTGATTGTAGTGAGTTCGAGTCTCCAGAAAGATGGGAGTCAGTCAACTATGTAAAATACATCATTTTTCTTAATAGAAGATTTAGAGCAGTGCGGCAGCAGTGAGGGTAGTTTTTTTCTCGGAGAATGGTTTTCCACCAGATATCTTGTGTCTCATGTGTTATGATTTTTTTGGTTTTTTTCTGATGGTTTTATTTTAGTATATGTTTCATATGTGTTTACATGTTTATCATTTACATGCACATGATATATGTTAAGCCGCTAACAAGTGTGTGATTCAGTAAAAGTAAATTAAAGGCAAATTTTGTGAATAAATCACACTATTGATTCACCCCCCCCCCCCCCTCAGTAGTGTTCAAAGGTTTCCAACAAAGTTTTCTTAATCCATCCCCTTGTTCCAAACATTCCTGGTGTGCATTTATTTGAGGCACACAAACCCTGCAATTTACCCTATGAAATCCATGCAATTTGGAGTGTTCTTGAACAACGGAAATATATATGTGAAAATTTAAAAATATTTAATTATATTAATGTTACCTATGAGTAAAATAATACTCTCCAATTTTAATCACTCAATTTTTCCTTGAAATGAAGGTTGAGCATGCATTTGTGTGAAGCAGGCCAAAATTGCCTTACTTCACTAAAATGCACGACCGGGCTTCATTTATTGGCCAATCTTATTGATTAAATTTGTAGATTGTTTATTTAATTATTTTGCACACTTTTACAATGTTATATATATGCTTTGAGCTTAAATATTTATACTTTAGATTTCATACAGCATTTTAAGTTTTGCTTCGACTTTCCTTACGTGAAATTTGTATGTAAGCGGGGAACATAGTTATGTAGGATATTTTTCAGACATGATGCAAGGTTATATACTAAGGTTAGGAATTGTCCAATCATGTCCCATTTCAAATTTCATTACCAAGAGTTCAATTGGTTTGGCCTAGGAGTGCATAATTTTTCCAACTGTGATCATTGGCAGATATGATCAATTGTTATTCTAACAAACTTGGGTTTCAATGTATAAATTTCCCTTTATGAAAATGACTATAATATGTTACATAAAATGGTTTTATATTTAGGATGGAATGATCATTATCGCACATTCAATTAAGTATAGGTTTTTGTGTGCATTTATTTGAGGCACACAAACCTTGACTTTCACCCTATGAAGTCGATATGATTTGGGATATTCTTGCACAATAGTAATTTCTATGTGCAAATTGTTAATTACGAGTAAAAAATTACTCTCTAATATGAATCATTCAATTTGGACATGTAATGAAGGTTACGTGTGCATTTTTTGAAGTGGGCCAAAATTGCCTTACTTCGTTAAAATGCATGCAAAGGCTTCATTTATTAGCAAATCTCATTGATTCAAATTGTAGAATGTTTATTTAATTATTTTACACACTTTTGAATTATTATATGTTTACTTTGATCCTTAAATAATTATGCTTTATATTTTATACAACATTCCAAGTTTTTCTTCAACTTGCTTTATGTCAAAGTTGTGTATAGGTTTTGCTTCAACTTGTTGTTGGGCAGAACAATTGTCCTTTTAATTCAGAACAATAGCTCCAACTCTTCACATTAATTTTCAATCTAGGTAGGTTTTGTTATTGCAAGGCTATTACAAAAAATATATGCAAGGGCAAATGATGACTAGTGCTAATGAATGCCAAACTAAATCACTGTAATCACACTCTCAACATTTCAACGATGTGGTTGTTACACCCTCAAACCTTGTTCACACCCTCAATAAATAAACACATCATGTATAATAAAATCGATATGTCACAATGTCACTCTTATTTAGAAAAGAACAAAATTCCTAGAAAACAATCTCCCAATAAATATTGAAACACACATTCAAATGAAATTAACACACCATTAAAATATAATAAGAATTAAATAACTTTCACACTGACAAAGGGACCGGTCTAGGACCTATGTTGTTAAACAATATAGAGGTTATAATTTTTCAATCATTAAAGCATGAACACGACTAATAATAACAATAACAACAATCACACATGAATTATAACTAAGAGGAAATAAATCAAACAAATATGGTACCTTCCTAACCAGTAATCCATGCTAAGAAGGAGGGCCCTTCCTTCCTAGCAGGTCCTTGTACACTACACAATACATAATCTAGTTAACATAAAGGTATATAACCACGAATGATTGATATTGCGTTAATGAAACATACATTATTACAATGTTGGTGCTCTCCCCCTCTGTCACTATCTATATGTTTCTATATGTTTGGCTTGTATGGACAGAGAGTACACATATTTATAATTTCATATTACAATGATAAGATCATCATTAGAATATCTCAATTATAATGTGATCTAATTTGAGAATACATATTAACGATTTGATAACAATTTACAAGGTTAGGAAATAGTTGTAACAAATTTTCCAAATTTTAATAATTATCAATAGAAATCCTAATTGTTTCAGTTGTGTTGTCCATAATTCTCTTTTTACAATAAAACTATCTTTTAACCATATGCTTTCCAAATTTATCTTCATAACTAATTGAAGGAGCTCAGCACATCCAAATTAGATATTCATGTGTAACAACAATGCTCAATGAGTCATTTTCCTGTCCTTGGCGAGGCAAAAATGGAAATTGTAATCCTACAACAACACCTCAACAAACCAGAAACCCTATAACAACCCAGTTATTAGTTTTAGGAGAAAAATAGCCTAAAACAGTAGTTCTCATGCCAAATTAAAAGTAGAATTGGATCATAAAAATGACATATAAAAACAGACATACCTAGGTTGATAACTGTTGTTACAGTTGTAGAGTATGATCTTAAGAATAAAAAAGGGTAAAGAAAAGGTAGGAAATGAGTGCAAAAAGATGCCAATTTCACATCCTAGCATCTCGCCCCAGCTGAAGTATTTGCATGTCCTCATGCAGACCTTTGAAATTGGTTCCTAATGTGATGAGAGTGAAATTCTAAAAATTGTAGACTCCTATAGTATTCTTTGTATCTGCTCTGTACCCTCAGGAAACTACCAGTTCCATTTCCCATAATATATCAATAAAATGATATGGATGTTGAAATTGATAGGTAGGGATCCAAATAAGATTAAATTTGAACCCAAGTCCAAGACAACAAGTCCCACAACTCCTAATACACTCCACATACTAAAAAATCCTAGAGAGTGCTTAGATAAAATTCATAAAACAATAAGGGTCTTCATCTCTTAACTCCTTCCTTCAAGCGTCCCATCTAATGCATCTTGTTTCATTCTCTGATGCTTCTAATCCAATGTTCCAAAACCTTGTTTTTGAACTCCATTAGCGCCTTCTTGGTGTCTACATACTGTCATATCTTGGTATACAACCTTGAGACTCTTTTAGTAGACCTTCGTTCATTTCTATTAGGAAATTTCACCATTTCTTCATTAGTTGTTACAGTATCATGGGAAGCCTTCCAACTAACATGATTTTTCACAAAATACATAAAGGATATCAATTAAACATCTCCATTGTATGGTGTGAGGTTAATACATATTTCACCAAAACAAACATAGTCATGCAGATCTAGTTCACACAGTAGATGTTTTTTTTCTGGAAAAGTGGCCTTCTCGAGAGTTTCTAGAAAGTATCTATCCTCCATTACCTCATATGGCCGCTTCTACTTGAGGGATTTCAATCTAAAAAGGAAACACTTTTCTTAAAAAAATAGGGGATAGGATAGAGAAGGAGTTCTGTAACTTAATACATTGAAAACAAGTTCATACATAGACTCCTTTTTCAACTTTAATACTTATACTTCCTTTTGAAATTCTTCCACTTGCAACAATGCCCACTTCCTTTCTTTATGAATCCTCACCAAGTCCTTAACATTTAATTTTTCATCCCATGTCCTCTCCAGCGATCTGAAAATGGCCTGGATAACTTGTTATGTATTTCAAGAACCTCACACTCAATTTAACAATTAAATGATCTAGCTTGTACTTGAAATTATGCGGAATTTATGCTTGAAAGTGGGGTATGAATTTTTAATTGTTTATGTGTCTTAAGTTAATTTGTTCTTTCTGAATTTTAACATGTATAACAACAACATAATGCAGTAATAAAACATTTAAACACAATAGAAAAATTAATCTAGGAGTTCACCCGAATCTTGTGGGCTATGTCTCCTTTGAGCTTTGTCATCTTGACTCGGCTCTTTGGGATTATGGTAAGGTTTCTTTTACAAGTTCCACACTTAACTCCAATGGATACTAAACTGATCCAAAGGGCTGATAACACCATCTATATCCCTCTCATGGCTGTCCAAACTTTGCAAATAGCTTTAGGCTCCCTTTGACACGATTCCTTCTGTCGGTGCTCTGAGCTACTCTGAGCTTCTAAATGGCACAAAATCCTTAATAATTATATTTCTGTCACTAAACCACTCCTGTTGTATCCATCATGTATCAGACACCAAATATCAACTGATAAATTTCTCAAATTGAGCATTGCATCCCCAAACTAGGCTATCCTCCATGATTTTCCCAGGGCTGCCCAAAACTTCACATCATCTTCTCGAGCTCTATAATTTCTCAAAATGTTCTGAAACCACTTTCATTGGTTCCAAAATTTCTGAAATAATCAATATATACTATTCATTCATCAAAAATGGCCTCCGGCTGCTCCGGTTTCGCCTCCAACACTTGTCGGCACCCCTGGCATTAGGGTCACTAAAAAATTCTATGATGGGTTTTCAACCTCTATAAGTCCTCAACACTTTCTGAAACCTCTACCAATAGATTCATAATTATTTTTACAGTCAATAATGACTACTATTTCGCTGCATACGGTCTCTAGCTGCTCTGCCTAGGCCCTGCACTATTGCTGGAAAAAGCTGGCATTGATGGCCCCTGGAACTTTACTGATGATTTTTTGCTTTCTAAAGTTCTCTACAGGCTCTGAAAACCATGTCATTAGATTCACAACATCTTAAATATCTATTTTTTACTATTGGATCTCTGGATAAGGCCTCTAGCTCCCCTGGCTAGGCCTCAAACTGATTCTGCCTCCTGGTGGACCTCGTGGCCCCTTGAACTTAATTGAAGAAAAAAATTGCTTAGACACTCTCTGATGGCTTTGAAACATACTTCATTGAGTCTAGAAGGTCTGAGATAGTAAAAATTGACTATTTTTTCACTTAATTTGGTTCAATAATGAGGGAGTTATCGCAAAAACAAATTTTTCACAATAACCCTTGAAAACCTCCTCCAAAAATGAAGGAACTCCAGTTAGCAGCGCCAAAAATGGAAAAAATCTAGAAAAGGTGGAACCGTGCCCCAAATTGGTGGAAACGGCTAACGGTAAAGTTTAATGCTTGAGTGGCGGGATCACATGTAACCTCCGCCTAAACCACCTCCTAAACTGCACTCAACCGCCCACATTTAATGTTGGAACAAACTCCGGGTACATGACACGGTTTTTGTAACCATTTACCACCCGCTGGTTAATTTGTCGCGTATTGGATAGGCTCCGGGTCCGAGCTCTTGGTCACATATAGTCAGGGCTAGCGCTTTTTTTTTCCACCCATTACAGTTTTCAAACATAAATCCATTCTGCCCACAATAAGAGTTAAGAACCAACTCATAGGCGGGTCGGTAGTGCCTCTTCACTGGCAGGCAGTAGGTTACTAGTTCGAATCCTGTAGACTATAAAACTTTTGGCTTCCAACTTCTCTTTGGCCTGGGCCCAAGTGGCGGCCTACAGGCCTGCCACGTGGTAGCCTGTAATTGGCTTGAATCTTAGTACAGTCGAACCAATAACAAATAACAAACTGCCACTTGTCGGAATATGATTTGCCCTCCAGGGAATATTTCAAGGAATATTCCTAGAATATTCTTTTTTTAATTTTCCCAAATTTATAAAGTCAAACTTGGTCAACATATTTTGGAGTTTACTGGGTTTTTCAAACCTCAATAACTTCTGCATACGACCTCGGTGTTGCGAACCATTCGCGGTGCCAGAATCGCAATGACAAGACCTTTCTGGTCATTCAAGTTGCAACCACTTCTGAGAAATTTAATTTTTGAGCATTTTTTAAAACTTGGACATGATCTCTTGATCATGCCTCCCCACTGGGAACCTTTTGGACCCCAAAATACTGATATACTAATATGTACAGTAGATGAGAGTACCGCATCATCTTCTCTTTAGCCTCCAAACACTTGCCTTGCATGGCAAGTGACTTTGAACCACAACTAGAAAGCAATTGACACTTCCCTTCCTGGATGTGCTTGTTCTCCTATCTAAAACTGTCTTTCTTGCACTCACTCAGAAAGTTCTGGCAATAAGTTTGCAAAATGAAACTGAACATCGTTGCCTTGATCAATGATCAAAGGTGGCTCAAACAAACGAAATATTACAACATAAAATACATGCATACAACCGGAATTTGCATATGTACATAGGAGTATGTCTCACTGTGTTAAGAAGTCCATTCACTTCTTACCAAGCCACTTCCATGGAAAATTTTTCTGCTGCAACTCTTCTTCATGTGAAACTTCCATTTTCACATCAATAATGGAATCCTTGGTTCCATCTTTGCCAATCTTTATGTCCTCTTGTTGCATGTGCTTGGGACAACTAGTTGGATGCAAAGTCCAACAATGGGAAACAACATGTCCCCTCTTTTGGAAATATGTGCAAATATTATGCACCTTCTTTGAAATTTTCCTTTTCCTCATCTACTTTCTGTATGCTTTCTTCCTCATCCAACATCTTGAAACATCATGGTTAAATCGACCACAATATGTACAACAAATCTTTCTTCCATTTAAGCATGCAAAATTATCATGCCTTGCAGAAACACAATCAAATTGCTCATGGGTAGATTTATACCTCTTCTTATGCTTTGCATGTTCATCCTTTTTTCCTTCATGAGGATATGAACTAGTAAATGCTCCAGCTTTAATTTGCAGACTAACATCATCATTCTTGTCTTGAAAATTGTCTCAACTCGCATGCTTGCCTACCATCTTCTTGTTGCAACAAAGGCTTAAAGCAATGGCAATCATCTCGAAAACAAATTTGACATATTTTCATCTTAGAATTTGGAACAAAAGTTCTCTTTGAAGTTGCCTCACATGCTTTCATGGTTTTGGAGTCTTTGCCATTAAATTGCACATAACCAGGACCAAGATTTTTGGGTCGTTCCTCAACCAAAATAAGATCAACCATGCCTTGTGCATGCTTTCCTAAACCCTTGCCTTCATAGCCCATTTTAATCATTAACTTGGACCCTATACCTCTCGTATGCTTTTCGAAATAACCAACACATATTTCTAAAGAGGAAACTGAAGACAATTTAGAGTGGATTACCTCTTCCTCACGCATGTTCTTTGTCAAAGCTTCTTGGGATTGATGGAGCTGCATCTCCACATCATGCAATATTTGAAGAATTTCTTTCTTCTCTTGCTTCATGGAAAACAATTGCTCATGAAGTTCAATGCTTTCTCTTCTATCTTCAAACAGAATCTACACTATTTCCTTCAATATAATAAAGTCACGCTTCATATCTTCATCGAAGAATCTTGTGAAGGAGGGAACCTCACTTAAATAATTTGTCATTACGATGTCACAAAGTTCACAAATATTTCAAAACAAATGAAAAATATTTTTTAAGCCAAATGGCTGTAGAGACAAACTCTTATTCAAGCAGCCAAACAACAAACAAACTCTAAGAGCTTCTTAACAAACAATCGTCAAGAGGGTTTGTGTTCCAAGGGTGACCTTGAGGTCCTTTGGGTAAGGAAGATGCCTTTAGCCCTTTCTTCCTTTTTTTCCTCTCCAGGACTTAGCTAATCAGTATCTATCTCTTCACCTCCAACAAACTCAAACAACGGTCAGTTTGCAAATAGTAAAACAGTCAATCTTTTACACTGTTTAAACACCTTTCGAGCTATACAAGCAAGATATTGCTATGTCAATCAAGAAAAAAAGTGCCTCTGATACCAACCTGATCTTAAAATGTTCTGGATAACTTTTTATGTATTTCAAGAACCTCCCACTCAGTTTAACAATTAAATGATCTAGCTTGTACTTGACATTATGCGGAATTTATGCTTGAAAGTGGTGTATAAATTTTTAACTGTTTATGTGTCTTAAGTTCATTTGGTCTTGCTGAAATTTAACATGTATAACAGCAACATAATGCAGTAATAAAAAATTTAAACACAACAGAAAAAAATAATCTAGGAGTTCACCTAAACCTTGTGGGCTACGTCTCCTTTGAGCTTTGTCATCTAAACTCGGCTCTTAGGGATTATGGTAAGGTTTATTTTACAAGTTCCACAATTAACTCCAATGGATAATAAACTGATCCAAAGGGATGAGAATACCATTTATATCCCTCTCATGGCTGTCCAAACTCTGCAAAAACTTTAGGCTCCCTTTGACACGATTCCTTTTGTCGATGCTCTGAGCTACTCTGAGCTTCTAAATGGAAAAAACTCCTTCAGAATTTTGTTTCTGCCACTAAAACCACTCTTGTTGTATCTATCACACATCAGACACCAAATATTTACTGATAAATTTCTCAAATCGAGCACTGCATCCCCAAACTAGGCTATCCTCCACAGTTTGCCCAGGGCTGCCTAAAACTTCACATCAGCTTCTCAAGCTCTAGAAGTTCTCAAAATTTTCTGAAACCACTTTCATTGGTTCCAAAATTTCTGAAATATTCAAGATATACTATTCATTCAACAAAAATGGCCTCCGGCTGCTCCAGTTTCACCTCCAACACCTGTTGGCACCCCCTGGCTCTACGGTCACTGAAAAACTTCTATGTTGGGTTTTCGACCTCTAGAAGTCCTCAAAACTTTTTTAAACCTCTTCCATTATATTCATAATTATTTTTATAGTCAATAATGACTATTGTTTCACTTCATATGGTCTCTAGCTGCTCTGGCTAGGCCCTGCACTGTTGCTGGCAAAAGTTGGCACTGATGGCCCCTAGAACTTTACTGAAGCTTTTCAGCTTTATAAAGTTCTCTAAAGGCTCTGAAAACCATATCATCAGATTTATAATATCTTAAATATCCAATTTTGACTATTTGATCTCTGGATAAGGCCTCTAGCTCCCCTGGCTAGGCCTTAAACTGATTCTGCCTCCTGTGGACCTCGTGGCCCCTTGAACTTCATTGAAGAAAAAAATTACTTAGAAGCTCTCTGATGGCTCTGGAACATACTCCATTGAGTCCATAAGGTCTGAGATAGTCGAAATTGACTATTTTTTCACTCAATTTGGTTCAATAATGAGGGAGTTATGGCAAAAACAATTTTTTCCCAATAACCCTTAAAAACCTCCTCCAAAAATGGAGGAACTCCAGTTAGCTACGCCAAAAATGACCAAACTCCAGAAAAGGTGGAACCGCGCCCCAAATTGGTGGAAATGGCTAACTTTCAAGTTTAATGCTGGAGTGGCGGGGTCACATGTGACCTCCACCTAAACTGCCTCCTAACCCGCATTCAACTGCCCACATTTAATGTTGGAACAAACTTCGGGCACATGACACAGTTTTTGTAACCGTTTGCCACCCGCCAGTTAATCTTTCGCATAGTGGACAGGCTCCAGGTCTGAGCTCTTGGTCACATATAGTCGGGGCTAACCCTAAGGGGCTAGCCCTTTTTTTTTTCTGCCCATTACAGTTTTCAAACATAAATCCATTCCACCCACGATAAGAGTTAAGAACCAACTCATAGGCGAGTCGGTACTGCCTCTCCGCTTGCAGGTGGTAGGTTACTAGTTCGAATCTTGTAGACTATAAAACTTTTGACTACCAACTTCTCTTCGCCCTGGGACCACATGGCGGCCTCCGAGCCTGCCATGTGGCAGCCTGTAATTGGCCTGAATCTTAGTACAGTCAAACCAATAACAAATAACAAACTGCCACTTGTCAGAATATGATTCACCCTCCAGGGAATATCCAAGGAATATTCCCAAAATATTCTTTTTTTAATTTTCCCAAATTTATAAATTCAAACTTGGTCAACATATTTTGGAGTTCACTGGGTTTTTCAAACCTCAATAACTTATGCATACGACCTCGGTTTTGCAAACCATTCAAGGTGCCAAAATCACAGCGATGAGACCTTTCCAATCGTTTAGGTTGCAACCACTTCTGAGAACTTTAATTTTTGAGCATTTTTTAAAACTTGGACATCATCTCTTGATCATGCCTCCCCACTGGGAATCTTTTGGACCCCAAAAGACTGATATAATGATTTGTACAATAGATGAGAGTACAACACCCTCTTCTCTTCAGCCTCCAAACACTTGCCTTGCATGGAAAGTGACTTTGAACCACAACTAGAAAGTAATTGACACTTCCCTTCCTGGATGCGCTTGTCCTCCTGTCTAGAAATATCTTTCTTGCACTCACTCAGAAATTTCTGGTGAGAAATTTGCAGAAGGAAACTGAACATCGTTGCTTTGATAAATGACCCAAGGTTGCTCAAACAAATGAGAGATTACAGCACAAAATACATGCATACAACCGAAATTTTCATATGTACAAAGGAGTATGTCTTATTGTGTTAAGAAGTCCATCCCCTTCTTACCAAGCCACTTCCATGGCGACTTTTGATGCTACAACTCTTCCTCATGTGAAACTTCGGTTTTCACATCAATAATGGAATCCTTGGTTCCACCTTCGCCAATCTTTCTGTCCTCTTGCTACATGTGCTTGGGACGACTAGTTGGATGCAAAGTCCAACAATGGGAAACAACATGTCCCCTCTTCTGGCAATATGTGCAAATCTTATGCACCTTCTTTGAAATTTTCCTTTGCCTCATCTTCTTCATGTATGCTTTATTCCTCATCTAGCATCTCGAAACATCATGGTTAAATCGACCACAATATGTACAACAAATATTTCTTCCATTTAAGCTTGAAAAATTATCATGCCTTGGAGAAACACAATCAAATTGATCATGGGTAGCTTTATACCTCTTGTGTTGCTTTGCATGTTCATCCTTTTTGCCTTCATGAGGAGATGAACTAGTAGAGGCTCCAGCTTTCATTTGCATACTAACATCATCGTTCTTGTCTTGAAAACTTTCTGAACTCGCATGATTGCCATAAGCTACATGTCTACCATCTTCTTGTTGCAACAAAGGCTTAAAGCAATCACATTCATCTTGGAAACAATGTTGACATATTTTCATCTTAGAACTTGGAAAAAAAGTTCTCTTTGAAGTTGCCTCACACGCTTTCATGGTTTTGGAATCTTCCCAATTAAATTGCACATAACCAAGACCAAGATTCTTGGGTCGTTCCTCAACCAAAATAGGATCAACCATGCCTTGTGCATGCTTTCCTAAACCCTTGCCTTCATAGCCCATTTTAATCATTAACTTGGACTCTATACCTCTCGTATGCTTTTCGAAAGAACCAACACATATTTCTAAAGAGGAAACTGAAGACAAATTAGAGTGGATTACCTCTTCCTCATGCATGTTCTTTGTCAAAGCCTCTTGTGCTTGATGGAGCTGCATCTCCATATCATGCAATCTTTGAAGAATTTCTTCCTTATCTTGCTTCATGGCAAACAATTTCTCACGAAGTTCAATGCTTTCTCTTCTATCTTCAAACAAAATCTGCACTATGTCCTTCAATATAATAAAGTCACGCTTCATACCTTCATCGAAGAATCTTGTGAAGGAGGAAACCTCACTTGTAGAATTTTTCATTATGATGTCAATGAACAAAAGTAACTTCAACAAAGTTCAAAAATATTTCAAAACAAATGACAAAGCTTTTAAAACCAAATGGTTGTAGAGACAAACTCTTATTCAAGCAGCCAAACAACAAACAAACTCCAAGAGCTTCTTAACAAAAAATCGTCAAGAGGGTTTGTGTTCCAAGGGTGACCTTGAGGTCCTTTGGGTAAGGAAGATTCCTTCAGCCCTTTCTTCCTTTTTGTCCTCTCCAGGACTTAGCTAATCAGTAGCTATCTCTTCACCTCCAACAAACTCAAACAACAGTTAGTTTGCAAACAGTAAAATAGTCACTCTTTTACACTGTTTAAACACCTTTCAAGCTATAAAAGCAAGCTATAGCTATGTCAATCAAGAAACCAAGTGCCTCTGATACCAACCTGATCTAAAAATGGTCTGGATAACTTGTTATTTATTTCAAGAACCTCCCACTCAGTTAAACAATTAAATGATCTAGCTTGTACTTGACATTATGCGAAATTTATGCTTGAAAGTGGTGTATGAATTTTTAATTTTTTGTGTCTTAAGTTCATTTTTTCTTGCTGAAATTTAACATGTGTAATAGCAACATAATGCAGTAATAAAGCATTTAAACACAACAACAAAAATTAATCTAGGAGTTCGCCTGAATCTTGTGGGCTATGTCTCCTTTGAGTTTTGTCATCTTGACTCGGCTCTTTGGGATTATGGTCAGGTTTCTTTTACAAGTTACACACTTAACTCCAATGTATACTAAAATGATCCAAAGGGCTGAGAATACCATCTGCATCCCTCTCATGGCTGTCCAAACTCTGCAAATAGCTTTAGGCTCCCTTTGACATGATTCCTTCTTTCGATGCTCTAAGCTACTCTGAGCTTCCAAATGGAACAAACTCCTTCAGAATTATATTTATATCACTGAAACCACTCTTTATTTATCCATCACACATCAAACAAAAAATATTGGCTGATAAATTGCTCAAATCGAGCACTGCATCCCCAAACTAGGTTATCCTCCACGGTTTGCCCAAGGCTGCCCAAAACTTCACATCAGCTTCTCGAGCTCTATAAGTTCTCAAAAAGTTCTGAAACCACTTTCATTTGTTCCAAAATGTCCAAAATAGTCAAGATATACTATTCATTCATCAAAAATGGCCTCTGGCTACTCCGGTTTCGCCTCCAACACCTGTAGGCACCCCCTGGCTCTAGGGTCACTGAAAAATTCTATGTTGGTATTTCGACCTCTAGAAGTCCTCAAAACTTTCTGAAACCTATTCCATTAGATTCATAATTATTTTTACAGTCAATAATGACTACTGGTTCACTTCATATGGTCTCTAGCTACTCTGGCTAGGCCCTGCACTGCTCCTGGAAAAAGCAGGCACTGATGGCCCCTGGAACTTTACTAAATATTTTCGGCTTTCTAAATTTATCTAAAGGCTCTGAAAACCATATCATCAGATTCAAAACATTTTAAATACCCAATTTTTACTATTGGATCTTTGGATAAGGACTCTAGCTCCCCTGGTTAGGCCTCAAACTGATTCTGCCTCCTAATGGACCTTGTGGCCCCTTGAACTTAATTGAAGCAAAAACTTGCTTAGAAGCTCTCTTATGGCTCTTCAACATACTCATTGAGTCCAGAAGGTCCAAGATAGTCGAAATTGACTATTTTTTCCCTCAATTTGGTTCAATAATGAGGGAGTTATGGCAGAAACAAATTTTTCCCAATAACCCTTGAAAACCTCCTCCAAAAATGGAGGAACTCTAGTTAACAACGCCACAAATGGCCAAACTCCAGAAAAGGCGGAACCGCGCCCCAAATTGGTGAGAACGGCTAACGGTCAAGTTTAATGCTAGAGTGGCGGGGTCACATGTGACCTCTGCCTAAATCGCCTCCTAACACACGTTCAACCGCCCACATTTAATGTTGGAACAAACTTCGGGCACATGACACGGTTTTTGTAACCATTTACCACCCGCCGATTAATCTGTCGCGTAGTGGATAGGCTCCGGGTCCGAGCTCTCGGTCCCATATATTTGGGGCTAGCCCTTTTGTTTTTTTCCCATTACATTTTTCAAACATAAATCCATTCTGCCCACAATAAGAGTTAAGAACCAACTCATAGGCAGGTCGGTAGTGCCTCTCCGCTGGTAGGTCATAGGTTACTAGTTCGAATCCTGTAGACTATAAAACTTTTGACTTCCAACTTCTCTTTGGCCTGGGGCCACGTGGCAGCCTCCAGGCCTGCCACGTTGCAGCCTGTAAATGGCCCGAATCTTAGTACAATCAAACCAATAACGAATAACAAACTGCCACTTATCAGAATATGATTCGCCCTCCAGGGAATATTTCAAGGAATATACCCAAAATATTGTTTTCTTTAATTTTCCCAAATTTATAAAGTCAAACTTGGTCAACATATTTTAGAGTTTACTGGTTTTTTCAAACCTCAATAACTTCTGCATACAACCTTGGTTTTGCTAACCGTTCGCGGCACCAGAATCGCAGCAACGAGACCTCTCCGATCATTCAGGTTGCAACCACTTATGAGAACTTTCATTTTTGAGCATTTTTTAAAACTTGGATATGATCTCTTGATCATCCAGATTACCAATAAATTCCTTATGTTGTTTAAGAGGAATAGCTTTAGCATTTAGCGAGATTGGTAATTTCTTTCACTTCTCCAATTCCTTAATTAAAAATATTGAATTCAGTGGCTACACAAGTTTTCATTAAGTAGTTTTTTTTATTGTTACAGTGACAAATTCAGCAGTTTCCTAAAGCATCTCTTCATTCCCTTTCTCCACCAATTGCACTATCTCAGTTTTTGGTTCTTGTGTGACTATAGCATCGTCAATAGGTTCTTATGGAGCAGAGGCCAATTTTATTTCAGTTTTCTTTGTTTTAGCGACTCGTTCTTGTGTAACAGGTTATTGTGGAATATCAAACTATTTTTTGTTGAAATTCCATGACCTTAGGTCTAGGTTAGAGTCTTAAAATCACTGATACTACCAAACTAAGAATCTCAACCATAAACTACTTTTCACATCGGAAATATAAAGCAGTAAATCACATATGCACGTATATACACAGTTTTTAAAAAAATTAGAGTGGATTACCTCTTCCTCACGCATGTTCTTTGTCAAAGCCTCTTGGGCTTGATGGAGCTACATCTCCATATCATGAAATATTTGAATAATTTCTTCCTTATCTTTCTTCATGGCAAAAAATTGCTCACGAAGTTCAGTGCTTTCTCTTCTATCTTCAAACAGAATCTACACTATGTCCTTCAATATAATAAAGTCACGTTTCATATATTCGTCGAAGAATATTGTGAAGGAGGGAACCTCACTTGTAGAATTTTTCATTATGATGTCAATGAACAAAAGTAACTTCAAAAAAGTTCACAAATATTTCAAAACAAATGACAAATATTTTTTAAACCAAATGGTTGTGGAGACAAACTCTTATTCAAGCAACCAAACAATAAACAAACTCCAAGAGCTTCTTAACAAACAATTGTCAAGAGGGTTTGTGTTCGAAGGGTAACCTTGAGGTCCTTTGGGTAAGGAAGATGCCTTCAGCCCTTTCTTCCTTTCTATCATCTCCAAGACTTAGCTAATCAGTAGCTATCTCTTCACCTCCAACAAACTCAAACAACGGTCATTTTGCAAACAGTAAAACAGTTAATCTTTTACATTGTTTAAACACCTTTCAAGCTATACAAGCAAGCTATTGTTATGTCAATCAAGCAAACAAGTGCCTCTAATACCAACCTAATCTGAAAATGGTCTAGATAACTTGCTATGTATTTCAAGAACCTCCCACTCAGTTTAACAATTAAATGATCTAGCTTGTACTTGACATTATGCGGAATTTATGCTTGAAAGTGGTGTATGAATTTTTAACTATTTATGTGTCTTAAGTTCATTTGTTCCTACTAAAATTTAACATGTAGAACAACAACATAATGCAGTAATAAAAAATTTAAACACAACAGAAAAATTAACCTAGGAGTTCACCCGAATCTTGTGGGCTACGTCTCCTTTGAGCTTTGTCATCTTGACTCAGCTCTTTCGGATTATGGTAAGGTTTTTTTAAAAGTTCCACACTTAACTCCAATGGATAATAAACTGATCCAAAGGGCTGATAATACCATCTATATCCCTCTCATGGCTGTCCAATCTCTGTAAATAGCTTTAGGCTCCCTTTGACACAAATCCTTCTATCGGTGCTTTGAGCTACTCTGAGCTTATAAATGGCACAAACTCCTTCATAATTATGTTTCTATCACTGAAACCACTCCTGTTGTATCCAACACACGTCAGACACCAAATATCGACTGATAAATTACTCAAATCGAGCTCTGCATCCCCAAACTAGGCTATCCTCCACGGTTTTCCCAGGGCTGCCCAAAACTTCACATCAGCGTCTTGAGCTCTATAAGTTCTCAAAATGTTTTGAAACCACTTTCATTGGTTCCAAAATTTCTGAAATATTCAAGATATACCGTTCATTCATCAAAAATGGCCTCTGGCTGCTCCAGTTTCACCTCCAACACCTATCAGCACCCCTTGTCTCTAGGGTCACTGAAAACTTCTATGCTAGGTTTTTGACCTCTAGAAGTCCTCAAAACTTTCTGAAACCTCTACCATTAGATTAATAATTCTTTTTAGAGTCAATAATGACTATTTTTTCGCTTCATATGGTCTCTAGCTACTCTGGCTAGGCCATGCACTATTGCTGGAAAAAGTTGGCACTAATGGCCCCTGGAACTTTACTGAAGATTTTCAGCCTTCTAAAGTTCTCTAAAGGCTCTAAAAACCATATCATCAAATTAAAACATCTGAAATATCCAATTTTGGCTATTGGATCTCTAGATAAGGCCTTTAGCTCCCCTGGCTAGGCCTCAAACTAATTCTACCTCCTGGTGGACCTGATGGCCCCTTGAACTTCATTGAAGAAAACAATTACTTAGAATCTTTCTGATGGCTTTGAAACATACTCCATTGAGTCCAGAAGGTCTGAGATAGTCGAAATTTACTATTTTTTCACTCAATTTGGTTCAATAATGATGGAGTTATGACAAAAACAAATTTTTCCCAATAACCCTTGAAAACCTCCTCCAAAAATGGCCAAACTCTAGGAAAGGTGGAACCGCACCCTAAATTAGTGAAAACGGCTAAGGGTCAAGTTTAATGTTGGAGTGGCGGGGTCACATGTGACCTCCACCTAAACTACCTCCTAACCCGCATTCAACTGCCCACATTTAATGTTGGAACAAACATCTTGCACATGACACGGTTTTTGTAACTATTTACCACCCGCCGATTAATCTATCACATACTGGACAGGCTCCGGGTCTAAGCTCTTGGTCACATATAGTTGGGGCTATCCCTAAGGTACTAGCCCTTTTATTTTCCACCCATTACATTTTTCAAACATAAAACCATTCTGCCCAGAATAAGAGCTAAGAACCAACTCATAGACCAGTCGGTAGTGCCTCTCCACTGGCAGGTGGTAGGTTACTAGTTCGAATCCTGTAGACTATAAAAATTTTGACTACCAACTTCTCTTCGGCCTGGGGCCACGTGGCGGCCTCCGAGCCTGTAATTGGCCCAAATATTAGTACAGTCAAACCTCAATGACTTCTACATATGACCTCAGTTTTTCGAACTGTTCATGGCGCTAGAATCGCAGCGACGAGACCTTTCCGGTCGTTTAGGTTGTAACCACTTATGAGAACTTTAATTTTTGAGCATTTTTTTAAACTTGGACATGATCTCTTGATCACGCCTCCCCACTGGGAATATTTTGGACCCCAAAAGACTGATATATTGATCTGTACAGTAGATGAAAGTATAGTACCCTCTTCTCTTCAACCTCCAAACATTTGCCTTGCATGGCAAGTGACTTTGAACCACAACTAGAAAGTAATTGACACTCCCTTCCTGGATGCGCTTGTCCTCCTGTCTAGAACTGTCTTTCTTGCACTCACTCAGAAATTTCTGGCGAGAAATTTGCAGAAGGAAACTGAACATCGCTGCCTTGATAAATGATCCAGGGTGGCTCAAAAAATGAGAGATTACAGCATAAAATACATGCATACAACCGAAATTTTCATATATACAAAGGAGTATGTCTTACTGTGTTAAGAAGTCCATCCACTTCTTACCAAGCCACTTCCATGGCGACTTTTGCTGCTGCAACTCTTCTTCATGTGTAACTTCCGTTTTCACATCAATAATGGAATCCTTGGTTCCACCTTCGCCAATCTTTCTGTCCTCTTGCTACATGTGCTTGGGATGACTAGTTGGATGCAAAGTCCAACAATGGCAAACAACATGTCCCCTCTTCTGGAAATATGTGCAAATCTTATGCACCTGCTTTGGAAGTTGCCTTTGCCTCATCTGCTTCCTGTATGCTTTCTTCCTCATCCAGCATCTCAAAACATCATGGTTAAATCGACCACAATATGTACAACAAATATTTCTTCCATTTAAGCATGCAAAATTATCATGCCTTGCAGAAACACAATCAAATTGATCATGGGTAGATTTATACCTCTTGTGCTACTTTGCATGTTCATCCTTTTTTCCTTCATGAGGAGATGAACTAGTAGAGGCTCCAGCTTTCATTTGCAGACTAACATCATCATTCTTTTCTTGAAAATTTTCTGAACTCGCATGCTTGCCATAAGCTACATGTCTACCATCTTCTTTCTACAAAAAAGGCTTAAAGCAATGGCAATCATCTTGGAAATAATTTTGACATATTTTCATCTTAGAAATTGGAACAAAATTTCTCTTTGAAGTTGCCTCACATGCTTTCATGGTTTTGGAGTCTTCCCAATTAAATTGCACATAACCAAGACCAAGATTCTTGGGTCGTTCCTCAACCAAAACGGGATCAACCATGCCTTGTGCATGATTTCCAAAACCCTTGCCTTCATAGCCCATTTTAATCATTAACTTGGACCTTATACCTCTCGTATGATTTTCGAAAGAACCAACACATATTTCTAAAGAGGAAATTGAAGCCAAATTAGAGTGGATTACCTCTACCACACGCATGTTCTTGGTCAAAGCCTCTTGGGCTTGATGGAGCTGCATCTCCATATCATGCAATCTTTGAAGAATTTCTTCCTTATATTTCTTCATGGCAAACAATTTCTCATGAATTTCAGTGCTTTCTCTTCTATCTTCAAACAGATTTTGCATTATGTCCTTTAATATAATAAAGTCACGCTTCATATCTTCATCGAAGAATCTTGTGAAGGAGGAAACCTAACTTGTAGAATTTTTCATTATGATGTCAATGAAAAAAATTAACTTCAACAAAGTTCACAAATCTTTCAAAACAAATGAAAAATATTTTTTAAACCAAATGGCTGTAGAGACAAACTCTTATTCAAGCAGCCAAACAACAAAAAAACTCCAAGAGCTTCTTAAAAAACAATCGTCAAGAGGGTTTGTGTTCCAAGGGTGACCTTGAGGTCCTTTGGGTAAGGAATATTCCTTCAGCCCTTTCTTCCTTTTTTTCCTCTCTGGGACTTAGCTAATCAGTAGATATCTCTTCACCTCCAACAAACTCAAACAACAGTTAGTTTGCAAACAGTAAAACATTCAATCTTTTACACTATCTAAACACCTTTCAAGCTATACAAGCAAGCTATTGCTATGTCAATCAAGAAACCAAGTTCCTCTAATACCAACCTGATCTGAAAATGGTATGGATAACTTGTTATGTTTTTCAAGAACCTCCCACACAGTTTAACAATTAAATGATCTAGCTTGTACTTGACATTATGCAGAATTTATGCTTGAAAGTGGTGTATGAATTTTTAACTATTTATGTGTCTTAAGCTCATTTTTTCTTGCTTAAATTTAACATGTATAATAGCAACATAATGCAGTAATAAAAAAATTAAACACAATAGAAAAATTAATCTAGGAGTTCGCCCAAATCTTGTGGGCTACGTCTCCTTTGAGCTTTGTCATCTTGACTCGGCTCTTTGGGATTATGGTGAGGTTTCTTTTACAATTTCCATACTTAAATCCAATGGATACTAAACTGATCCAAAGGGGCTGATAATACCATCTGTATCCCTCTCATGTCTGTCCAAACTCTGCAAATAGCTTTATGCTCCCTTTGACACGATTCCTTTTGTCGGTGCTCTGAGCTACTCTGAGCTTCTAAATGGCACAAAATCCTTCTGAATTTTGTTTCTGTAACTAAAACCACTCCTATTGTATCCAAAACACATTAGACACCAAATATAAATTGACAAATTGCTCAAATCGAGCACTGCATCCCCAAACTAGGCTATCCTTCACGGTTTTCCCAGGGCTGCCCAAAACTTCACATCAGCTTCTTGAGCTCTATAATTTCTCAAAATGTTCTGAAACCACTTTAATTGGTTCCAAAATGTCTTATATAGTCAACATAGACTATTCATTCATCAAAAATGGCCTCTGGCTACTCTGGTTTCGCATCCAACACCTGTCAGCACCCCCTAGCTCTAGGGTCACTGAAAACTTCTATGTTGGGTTTCCAACCTCTAGAATTCCTCAAAATTTTCTGAAACCTCTGCCATTAGATTCAGAATTCTTTTTAGAGTCAATAATGACTACTGGTTTTCTTCATATGGTCTCTAGCTACTCTGGCTAGGCCCTGCACTGCTCTTGGCAAAGTTGGCACTAATGGACCCTGGAAATTTACTGAAGCTTTTCATCTTTCTAAAGTTCTCTAAAGGCTCTGAAAACCATATCATCAGATTCACAACATCTGAAATATCCAATTTTGACTATTGGATCTCTGGATAAGGCCTCTAGCTCCCCTGGCTAGGCCTCAAACTGATTCTACCTCCTAGTGGACCTTGTGGCCCCTTGAACTTAATTGAAGCAAAAACTTGCTTAGAAGTTCTCTGATGGATTTGCAACATACTCCATTAAGTACAGAAGGTCTAAGATAGTCGAAATTGACTATTTTTTCACTCAATTTGGTTCAATAATGAGGGAGTTATGGAAAAAACAAATTTTTCCCAATAACCCTTGAAAACCTCCTCCAAAAATGGAGGAACTCCAATTAGCAGCGCCAAAAATGGCCAAACTCCAGAAAAGTCGGAATTGTGCCCCAAATTGGTGGAAATGGCTAACGGTCAAGTTTAATGCTGGAGTGGCGGGGTCACATGTGACCTCCGCCTAAACCACCTCCTAAAATGCGTTCAACCGCCCACATTTAATGTTGGAACAAACTTCGAGCACATGACAAGGTTTTTGTAACCGTTTACCACCCGCTGGTTAATTTGTCACGTAGTGGATAGGCTCCGGGCCCGAGCTCTTGGTCACATATACTCGGGGCTAGCCCTTTTTTTCCGCCCATTATAGTTTTCAAACATAAATCCATTCCGCCTACAATAAGAGTTAAGAACCAACTCATAGGCGGGTCGGTAGTGCCTCTCCGCTGGCAGGTCGTAGGTTACTAGTTCGAAGCCTATAGACTATAAAACTTTTGACTTCCAACTTCTCTTTGGCCTGGGGCCATGTGGCGGCCTTCGTTCCTTCCACGTGGCAGCCTGTAATTGGCCTAAATCTTAGTATAGTCAAACCAATAACAAATAACAAACTGCCACTTGTCGGAATATGATTCGCCCTCCAGGGAATATTTCGAGGAATATTCCTAAAACATTATTTTTTAATTTTCCCAAATTTATAAAGTCAAACTTGGTCAACATATTTTAGACTTTACTGGGTTTTTCAAACCTCAATAACTTCTGCATACAACCTCGGTTTTGTGAACCATTCGCGGCACCAGAATCACAGCGACGAGACCTTTCCGGTCATTCAGGTTGCAACCACTTCTGAGAACTTTCATTTTTGAGCATTTTTTAAAACTTGGATATGATCTCTTGATCATCCAGATTACCAATAAATTCCTTATGTTGTTTAAGACGAATAGCTTTAGCATTCAGCGAGATTGGTAATTTCTTTCACTTCTCTAATTCCTTAATTAAAAATATTGAATTCAGTAGCTACACAAGTTTTCATTAAGTAGTTTTTGTTATTGTTACAGTGACAGTTTCAGTAGTTTCCTAATGCATATCTTCATTCCCTTTCTCCACCAATTGCACTATCTCAGTTGTTGGTTCTTGTGTGACTATAGCATCGTCAATAGGTTGTTATGGAGCAGCGGCCAGTTTTATTTCAGTTTGCTTTGTTTTAGCGACTCATTCTTGTGTAACGGGTTCTTGTGGAATATCAAACTAATTTTTGTTGAATTTCCATGACCTTGGGTCTAGGTTAGAGTCTTAAAATCACTGACGCTTCCAAACCAAGAATCTCAACCATAAACTACTTTTCACATCGGAAATATAAAGCAGTAAATCACATATACACGTATATACACATTTTTTCAAAAAATTGTACAATAATGTACAATCACCAATATTCGGTATATTAAACCAAAATCTGAATAATTCAATAGTCTATGGTATACAAGATACAATGACAAAATCGATGTCATATTTTTTCATGTCGGTCCTTCGCTTCCGTACTGCTCACTAGTAGCGCCTTAGTCCATCACGGCTACTACACATCGAAACTACAGGAGGGCTGCCACCTAACATTGTTTCACGTCCTTATGTAGAATTTACACGGGTTGATCCTGTATGCTCTTTGGGTAAGCCTAATTCCCAAGCTCCAACTGTCAGGCTAGTAGAAACTTTAGTCCATCAAAGTGCTGCATTTCAGCACCAAACTTCACCCAACATTCAACTACTCTTCGTCATGTCAAGATAGCTCGTCTAGGGCTACTTTGGGTAGCCAACATGTTTCCCTCCAACATACCAATAGCACCCAATCCAATCACTACAAGGTCTACACCTCATTAGAGAAATTTTGAGGTCTAAAATGGGTCTCCAAATAAAAATGTACAACGAAAATAAAATTTACAAGAACCAATAAGATTCAAGATGATGATGTCAACCATGGGGGATGATTCACCATTTTTGGGGTAAAAAAGTAAAAAGATTAAAAAATAATAAAATAATAAAACTACTTTTTCAACTTGTATTTTCAACTTATCTCCCTAAGGTTTTTCTTAAATTTCGAGTGAGAGTACTCGTTGGATGCAAAATTTAATTTCTCATCCAAGGAGTACCCATGTTGTATATTTTCGATGGACCATGTTAGATGAAAAATGAGTAATACATGAAAAACATGATTGCAATCACATTTTTCATGTATTTCTCATTTTTTGTGTAGCAGGGTCCATTGAAATTATGCAACATGGGTACTCCTTTTATTAGGAATCAAATTATGCATCCAATGAGTGTTCCCACTCGAAATTTGAGTAAACCTATAGGGACATTCGTTGAAAATACGAGTTGAAAAAGTAGTTTTTTCTTGTTTCCCTCTAAAATTTGATGATGTAATCTAATCCTATTTGATTATTTCCACTATTATTTTATAATTTCCTTAGGATTCCCATACACAGCAAACCCCCTTATACACAGCAAATTACTCTTATCAGGGTTTACTTACATACATACATGAAGTAATCAACAACGCTTATTTGTAACAGAACGCACATAACCTTAAATAGTTTACATACAGGTGGAACACGGTTCTCGGGTCCCACAACATGTCAACCAATCATAGCGCATCGCAATCACTTTCCCCCAAGTTTAAGGCTATACCCATAAGAGTTAAACCAAAAAACTTGCGAAGTGAACTTGTGCGCAAAGCCGACACGTGGACTTCCCCCATCGCATCTCATATTTCAAATCTTACCACATCGTAAACAATTTACCCTGCAAACTCTTAACGGTATCTGTTAAAATCTGCGAAGTGTGAAATCGTGACTCACTGCCCACCATTGATCTGCATCTGATCTAACGATCCTCACCAACTCGCCCTTCTTCACATCGCAGATTATATTATTTTGTTGCGTTGTCATCCCAACCTTCGATCTATTCCCTTTTAGATATGTGATCTAATCATGACCGTCCATTCATCTACGTGTGGTTCTTCTCTGTCTTCCTCCTTCACTCCTCTGATATCCTTCCTCAGCTTCATCTTCATCTCGTCATCCCTTGATCTTTGCCATAGCTTTGTCTATGCGAAGTTTATAGGAACTTCATCTTCTCGCTCACTCCACACAGTCTATTCATTAATAGAAAGAATACAGATATGTAAAACACATGGATACAAAAAAAGTCCAAATTAAACCTAGATATATATAGCAACACACAATTTCATTAATACATAGAATTCGAGTTACAGGCTAATGCCACACTGGCCTAAATTACAATTTCGCATTGCGGCTACATTACGCTCTTCTGCCCTATCTCTCATACAACACAAGCTCACTTTATAAAGGAATTACAAAGGGAGTGGATCGTTTAATATCCATGAGTTTCTCCCACAATCGCTCAACTAAACCCATAAATATCTCTGGCAGATAATTACAATTTAATCAAGTCTTCTAAAGACTTATTAATTCCATCAATTTAGATTTGTTTTATGGAATTTGCCCTGGTTTACAAATGATTGTCCATGTTTCACCCTTCATAGCATTGAATTTGAATTATGGACCGATGCTCTTACATTAGACTCCCAAGGTACAAAATTTCTATGACCTCCTGGTCATATGTATTCTTCATCCCTTGGCAATTCTACCCACATCCTATGTGGAATTTCCTTTGTGATATTTCCGTGAGATGCAACAAAACCTCTACAATAGCAAGTCCTCCCTGCTACACGATACCTCCCCAAGCTTCTCTCCTCTGAGCTCAGTCTTTCAGCACCTCTCTGGTTCTCTCTTCTCTAGAACCATTTGAGTGCTCCTGGCTCTAGGCTACTACAATCTTCTCACCTTCCTATGCTACTTGCACAAAAATATAAAGACCACAAAATCACCAATATTCAACATAATTGTACCTCCTTTTTGTATGCAAACTCTTTCTCGTAGGAAATCTTTCCCTGCTCTGATACCACTTGATGCACCCAAAACCGTAGTTTACACATTTACCGTGGACCTGTGGGTTATGGCCCACATAAACCCCCTTATACATAGTGGATTACTCTTATCGGGGTTTATTTACATACATACGCAAAGCAATCAACAACTTTTCTTTGTAACAGAACGCACATAACCTTAAATAGTTTACATACACGCAGAACATGGTTCTCGAGTCCCACAACATGTCAACCAATCATAGTGCATCGCAATCGCTTGCCTACAAGTTTAAGGCTATACCCATAAGATTTAAACCACAAATCTTGCGAAGTGCACTCGTGCACAAATCCAACACATGGCCTTCCCCCATCGCATCGCATATTTCAAATCTTACCGCATCACAAACAATTTACCCTGCAAACTCTTAACAATGCCTGTTAACATATGCAAAGTGCGAAATCACAACTCACTGCCCGTCGTTGATCTGTGTCTGATATAATGGTCCTCACTCCTCACCCTTCTTCGCATTGCAGATTATATTGTTTTGTTGATATGTCATCCCAACCGTCGATCTATTCCCTTTTAGATCTGTGATCTAATCATGACCGTCCATTCACCTACGCGTAGTTCTTCTCTGTCTTCCTCCTTTACTCCTCTGATATCCTTCTTGAGCTCCGTCTTCATCTCGTCATCCCTCGATCTCTTCCATAAATTTGTCTATGTGAAGTTCATAGGAGCTTTGTCTTCTCGCTCACTCCTCATAGTCTATTCATTAATAGAAAGAATGTGGATATGTAAGAAAAAAATATACAAACAAAGTCCAGATTAAACTGGATATATATAGCAACACGCAATTTCATTAATACATAGAACTCGAGTTAGAGGTTAAAGCCACACTAGCCTAAATTACAAATTTCACCATGCGGCTACATTGCGCTCTTCTGCCCTATCTCTCATACAACACAGGCTCACTTTATAAATGAATTACAAAGGGAGTGGATCGTTTAAGATCCATGAGTTTCTCCCACAATCGCTTAACTAAACCCCTAAATCTCTCTGGCAGATAATTACAATTCAATCAAGTCTTCTAAAGACTTATCAATTCCATTGATTTAGCTCTGTTTTACAGAATTTGCCCCGGGTTACAATTGATTGTCCACATTTCACCCTTCACAACATTTAATTTGAATTATGGTCTGATGCTCCTGCATCAACTCCCATAGGCTACAAAGTCGCGATCCAATTTTGGTCAAACCTTGACCCAACGCTCCTCCAAAAAATGTTATTGTCCTCCACGCTTGCGCCTGTTGTCACTGCAACTATGGTTAGGGCACACGATGTTTCCCTCCACCCTTCACACAGTCAGCAAATATAGCCTTTTATGGTTGCGGTCCTCCAAGGAAAGGCACCCCTTAAGCCATGATGCCCCTTGTTAGGCCTATCCACCCAGGAACTGCCCTTAAAGGGCCTATAGCTATTGGTTATGGCTTGCATCCTAGCAAAGTAGCTATCTATGGTTGCAGCCTCCCTTAAACACCAAACAAACAGCCTCTAAACAATTTTATCATGCTCCTTGTCTCCTCGGCCCACACAACCCTGCAATCCGGCCTTAAAACAACAAAAAAATAGCCCTTAAAACATCTCGTTGTCTCCTCTAGCACTCGGCCTCCACCATAGAATTTACCACATTGTCCCTTAGCCTCCTTCACGTTGCTCCTCGGCCTCCTCATCTAGTTATGGCTTGCCTTCTATTTCAGAGCTCCTTTTTATGAGTTTTTCCTCAAAAATGGATGCTCAAAACACATGTTCTCACCCTCTATTTATAAACATGATGAGGGGCTTCAACGAACTATGAAGAAACACACCAATTGGAGTTGTTTACATCAATCCTACATGACTTAACAATTAATAAGTAATTAGTCAACTTCAAAAATTTATTTCTCTCCAACGACAACTCAGAATTGGATGATTCTCATTATGTTGGAATCGTCTCGCCAAGCACTATCATTCTCATCCATCACATGTAGATTTCTCATCGACGTTTTGGACCAAATCATGATGGGTGAAAAACTAAACACTTGGGTTCCAAGCCCACAAGCTACCCTTGTGGTGCTTTTCCCTCCAAACCCTGAACCCTCGGGCTTGGAGTACCTCTCAATATACACAAATAAACACTCCCTCTTAGCGAGGGATGTACCTCCATGACTAGGAAGTACTTCATCATCATCATCAGTGCTCGCAACACTTGCCCAACTCTCGGCACTCACAATCACAGCAATCCATGTACGGTGAACTACATCCTTCTCAGAATTTTGGTTGTCACTAGAAGCATCTTGGTTTTATTCTTCTCCTGTAACACTTTCCAATATCACCATGATTCCTTCTGCGTAGATGTGGAAGCACCCTTTCTTCCCACCGACCACGCACTCTTCTTGCGTTGTAAAGTCTCCCTCTGAATCTACAAGCTCCCTCTAGAAATTGGCTCCCTCCAAGTCTCTGGAACCTATATCTTCTTCTCCATAAATTGTACTTTATTTTTGGGAACATGTACCTTCTCCACTGAAGCCTACACGTGCTCTTGCTTCTCTGGAACCTGTACCTCCCCCTGCTTCTTTCCATGATCCTCAGGCTTTCCCGTCAACCTGTAGAGACCATTCTCTCTAACTCTAAGTATAATCCCATCAGAGTTAGATCCTCTAGACTTGATTCTTGCCTTCCCATCCTCAAACAAGACCTCAAACCCCTTACTCTCCATCATCGAGACGGAAATCACACTATATCTAAGTCTTGGTACAAACTATACATCATGGACCCACATCATATGTCTTGTCTCCATCTTGAATGGCACAACACCTGATCCTCGGATCTCCAACTAACTCTTGTCGCCCAACACCATGTGCAACTTCGAGTCCTATTCAGCTAGATTCTTAAAAACCTCCTATGACCCTATCATTTGCTTCATCCCACCACTGTCCATGTACCATCCATCCTCCCTAATAGCACCCTGCGAGAAATGAGAAATCATAGCAAAGCCCTCCTCTTCCAATCCCCTAGAGAGATCACCTATCTCTGTTGAAGTGGAAACACCGGCAACCTCATTTCCTTTCCTTTTTTCATCATCTCCCCTCTTCATCGTACATCTCGACAAAAAATGACCCATCTCGCCATAGTTGAAAAACTTTACTTTACTCAAGTTCTTCTTTGGCTTACCCTTCATTCGTGCTGCAAGTGCCACGTCCTCATATGCTTTCCTCAATGGATTAAGATCCTCATCTCGCAACTCTTCCTGAATGAACTCATCCCACAATCTATTCTAATCTAGAAATTTCTCCCTGGAAATGATTCCTTTGATGAAGAGCTTCCATTCCTCGGTGAACCCTTTCAAGGCAATCCTTACCATATCTCCATCTGAAACTTTGACATTGACGGCAGCAATATCATCTCGAACCTGAGACATCCTTGTCAGATATGAAATCATTCCTTCGCCCTTTATCATCTTGGTTTACTTCAACTTGTCCTCCAATACCAATACAAGGTTCTCGTTCTTATTCTGGAACAAATTCCGAAGATCAATCCACATCTCATGTGCATTGGTCTTCCCATACAAATGAGGTATTAAGGAATCCTTCACACCATCAATTATGATCAACATCACCTTCGTATCGAATTCTTTCCATATATCCAACTCCTTAGGGTCAGTCGGATTCTTGATCTCTTTCTCGGCAAAATCCCAGATCCTTTTGACCTACAAGACCAACTTGATCCTTTCCTTCTAAGGAGTATATTTGGACAACCCTTCCAACCTATCCTCATATCGGAGACATGCCTGCAACTTCGACATTGTAGTGAGCCCTTCACTTACAATGTGACCAACTCCCTCTCACGTTGTATTTCGTTGCACACAACTCTGATTTACTTGCTTCCAAAGTAGCTCAAACACAATTTGATACCATGTTGAATTTCCACGACCTTGGGTCTAGGTTAGAGTCTTAAAATCACTTGCGCTATCAAATCAAGAATATCAACCATAAACTACTTTAGAGATTGGAAATATAAAGCAGCAAATCACACATGCACAAATATATACATTTTTTCAACAAATTGTACAATAATGTACAATCACCAATCTTCGTTATATTAAACCAAAATCTAGATAATACAACATTCTATGGTATACAAGATACATTGACAAACTCGGTGTTGTATCTTATCCTATCGGTCCTTCGCTTCCATACTACTTACTAGTAGTGCCTTAGTCCATCAAGGCTACTACACATAGAGACTCCAGGAGAGATACCACCTAACACTGTCGAACGTCCTTCTGTAGAGTGTGCACATGTTGATCCAATCTGCTCTCTAGGTAGGCCTAAATTATGAGCTCCAAATTCAAGGCTAGCAGAAAATTTAATCCATCAAAGTACTACACTTCAGCACCAAACTTCACCCAACCTTTAGTTGCTCATCATCACATCAAGAGAGCTCGTCTAGGGCTACTTTGGGTATCGAACACGCAACCCTCCAAAAAACCAATGGCACCTAATCCAATCAATGAAATATCTAAACCTAAGAAGGCTCTCTATCACCCAATCAAGCCTCCAACTTGGCTCCCATAGGCTACAAATTCTCGATCCAATTTTGGTCAATCCTTGACCCCACACTCCTCCACAAAACGTTGTTGTCATCCACGCTTGCACTTGTTGTCACTGCAACTTTGGTTAGGGCACATAATGTCTCCCTCCACCCTTCACACAATCAGCAAATGTGGCCTTCTATGGTTTTTTTCCTCCAAGGAAAGGCACCCCTTAAGCCATGCTTCCCCTTGCTAAGCATGTCCACCTAGACATTGCCCTTAAAGGGCCTCTAGTTACTGGTTATGGTTTACGTCCTACCACAACATCTAGCTATGGTTTCAGCCTCCCTTAGACACCACCCAAACAACCTCCAAACAGCATTTTCATGTTCCTTGTCTTCTAGGCCCACACATCCCTGCAATCCAGCCTTGAAACAACAAACCAAAAACCCTTGAAATAGCCTGATGTCTCCTACAGCACTCGACCTCCACCACTGAATTTCCCATGTTGTCCCTTGGCCTCCTTCACGGTACTCCTCGACCTCCTTATCTAGTTGTGGCTTGCCTTCTATTTCAGAGATCCTTTGTATGAGTGTTGCTCACAAATGGATGCTCAAAACACATATTCTCACCCTCTATTTATAGGCATAATGAGGGCCTTCAAAGAATTATGAAGAGACACACATGTTGGAGTTATTTACATCAAGCCTACATGACTGGAAACGAATAATTAATTAGTCAACTTCAAAAATTCATTTCTCTCTAACGACAACTCGGAATCAGATGATTATTGTTGTGTTGGAATCATCTCATCGAGAACTATCATCCACATCCATCACATATCAATTTATCATCATGGTTTTGTCCCAAATCATGATGGGTGAAAAACCCCACGCATGGGTTCCAAGCCCACAAGTTGCCCTTGTGGTGCTTTTCCCTCCAAACCCTGAACCCTTGGACTTTGAGTACCTCCCAAGCTACACAAATCAACATTTTTCTCCATCCTACTCTACTTCAATTGTTGGTTCTTGTTCAATAGCAACATCTTCAACAGGTCCTTGTGGAACAATGATTTGGAATTCTTCACCTTTCTCTCGAACTTGAATTCTATAGAAATTTATTAATAATGATGTATTAACGGATCCTTCTGATCTCACAATGTTTATCTTCTTACAAAATACAGAATCATTCCACTATTGATCTTGCAGAAATTTAAAACTCAATTGCAAACACATGTGAATAAATTCAAACGCACATAACACAATTGTTTAATGGGAAAGCTTAAAGCTAAAAACCCCAACTATCATATATTATGTATATCAATGGAATCATCTAATAGTCTCATACAAAGCTTAGTACATCAAGCTCTCAGTACAATGTAAATTCATTACACAATGTCATGCAGAAATTTGCATATCTATGCACCAATTTCTTACCTCCTGACAGCCTGCCTCCACTGCGCAATCCCTGCTGAAGAAGGCCTCTGAATGAATTTGAATTGGCCTTGCCTTTACTGCGCAATCCTCATTGGCAACTCCAATGTGTGTCAGATGCATTGAATGCATCATTATAGTCACAACAGATAGTCCATCTTACCCTTTCACCTATATCTCCACTGGGTCTCCACTGGAACTGACATGCACTGTAGTTAACTATTGTTTCTATTCATTTTTTAGTGAGTTATTAGTTGTGAATTGATTAACTAATTAATTCACTTAACTCTCACTAGTGTATCTTTCAGTTAGACTAGATACAATCAGCTCAACTGAGTTAAACTAAATAACAACTCCTATAACTACTCTTCCAACTCTGTCATAACTTTTCCACTTCAGTTCTAACTGAGTCCTTCATGCATGAGCCACCCATAAACCCTATGAATTGTGTAATTCCTTCAGCCCACTGATTTTCCAAATCTGTTCACTGAAATAAAGTGCTCCAAGCGAATAAGTTGATGTTTATTGTCATATTATTATTAAGAGCTAATAATAATCAACATGCGTCTATTTTTAGATCGACGAACTATAAATAGACTTTGCCCAACATTCTAAAAATATAATTTCATATATTTTCCACATTTGACCAACCATCTACAAATAGTATCCTGCAACTTATAGAATATGCTCACCATGTCTAAAAATATACATACACCTAAAAATAGCCTGCGGGCCCCACTTAGTGAAGGCGCTTACTTTTCACTAAGCTCATCATCTTGTTGAATCTCAACATTCCCTCTCAACAAGATAGGGATTATCCTTCACCCTGATAATGCCTCTATGGTATTCGAATTTTCTCCTGCCAATCACCTTCGTCAAAATGTCTGCATCCTGATCTTCCGTAGGAATGTACTGAAGCAACATGATCTTCCGCTACACACAATCTCTGATATGATGATACCGGATATCAATATGTTTAGATCTATCATGAAACACAGGATTAATTGAGATTTTAATGCAACTCTAATTATCACAATGTATCACTGTAGGATCTAAATGTGAACCAAACAAACCGACTATGATCCTCCTCATCCAGATAGCCTCACATGCAGCTTGACTTGCTGCCATGTATTCTACTTCCGTTGAACTGAGTGCCACGGATCTTTGTTTCCTACTGTATCAAGAAACTAATTTAGATCCAATACTAAAAACCCCTCCTGATGTGCTCTTTCCATCCATTGGGCTTCCTGCCCAATTTTCATCCGTGAAGCCATGCAACTTCACCTCATCTGTCTGTCTATACCATAATCCATACTCAGATGTGCCCCTGAGATATCTCAAGACATGCTTTCCTACCTTCCAAAAGAGCTTGGTAGTCTTAACCACAACTTGTGAAAGCTGGTTCACTGCATATCATATGTTCGGTCTTGTATTAACTAAATACATGAGCGAACCCACCAACTATCGATAAACAGTGGCATCCACTACCTCTGCCGATGTAGCATCCTCTTTCCTCCAATTTCATGCAAGAGGAATATCCATGGGCTTGCAGTCCTCCATGTGAAACTTACCAAGTATCTCCCGAGCATACTTTCCTTGAGACACAAACAGTTCACCTTCTCGCTGCATATTTCTAATCTAAGGAAATAATGAAGGAGGCCCAAATCCTTCATCTCAAACTCATTTGCAAGATCTACCTTGCATGAGTGTATCAACTGCTCATCACCTGTTAATATTAAATCATCAACATAAAGAAAAATGATTAAAAGCTTACCCTCCACCACAATTTGGTACAGGTTTGCATCCGCCTCACTCTTGGTGAAGCCAAGTCTAGTGAAATAGTTGTCGATCCGTGTGTACCAAGCACATGGTTCTTACTTCAGCCCATACAGCGCTCTTTTGAGTCTGCACACATGTGACTCTCTACTGAAAATATCAAATCCTTTAGGTTGCTTAATGTACACCTCTTCCTCAATGATCCCATTAAGGAACGTAGTCTTCACATCCATCTGATGAATGTGCCAACCCATCTGCGCTGAGAGAGAAAGGATGGTCCTTATGGAAGAATACCGTGGGACAGGTTCAAAGGTTTCTTCATAATCAATCCCCTCGATCTGTGAGAATCCCTGGGCAAAAAATATTTCCTTATACTTCTCGTTGTTCCCATCAGCAGCTTGCTTTACCTTGTAGATCCATTTTGAATCTACCACTGATTTACCCACCGGCCTTGGAACAATCTCCCAAGAATTTTTTCTGACAATGGATTCATACTCCTCCACCATGGCATCTACCCATGTGGGATCCTACGCTTCTTCTTCAAAATAAGATGGCTCTGTCATGATACACTTGCTCATAAGAGCCATGTATCCAGTAAATCTGTCAAGTGACTGTCTCTGTCTACGTTGTGATGTAAGGACTCCTACATTCTGTGCCGCATCAAGCTTCAGCGTCTCAACTTCTATGATATGCTTTCTACCTGTTCTAATGTTTGGTTCTGCATGAGTGGACTCCTCCACTCCATGAATCTCCTCCTGTGGATGATCCACATCTAGAGGCTCATCTTTGGGAACAAGAAGTTCCTCCTCTGCATGCAAGTGTAGCTCCCTCTCAAGCGACAACTTCATGGCTTTCACCTCATTGAATTTTATACCCTGTCGCACCACAGTCATTCGGTTTTTTGTCAAATACACAAGATAATTATGGGGTGTTTCTGTGTACCCCACAAATATCCCAACTTCTGCAATCGGCTCCAGCTTCTTCCTAGCGTCCTTTGTCACATGAACGTAAAAAGATGAGCCAAAAATCTTCAAATGAGAAATATCCGGCTTCTTACCAGTAAAATCTTCTTCAGGTGTACTCATGCTAAGTACTCTATGAGGACAACATTTTTGCACATAAACCATAGTGTTGCATGCTTCCGCCCACAAGTGCATCGGTAGGCCCTGGTCATGAAGCATAGCTCGTGCAGCACCCACTATCGTTTGGTTCTTCCTCTCCATGACCCCATTCTGCTGTGGGTTATGAGGCGCTATGAGTTCTCTTTGAATTCCTTCTTTGCTACAAAAGTCTTTAAATTCGTTCGAGATATATTCACCACCATTATTTCTCTATAGAGCCTTCACTTGCTTCCCCGGCTCCTTCTCCACCAATGCTTTAAACTCACAAAACTTTGAGAATGTTTCGCTCTTCTTCTACATGAAGAAGATCCAGCATCTACGAGAATATTCATCAACAAATATAACACAATACCTATGTTTTGTTGTTGAAGCAATCGAGAAAGGTCCACACACGTCTGTGTGAATTCTCTCCAGGATTACCGAAGAACAATTTTGCTTCTCATGAAAGGTGGTATTCACAAAATTACCCATAGTACATCCCTTGCATTGATCTCACTGCGCAAAATTACCCTTGGGAATTCCAGTATAAATATGCTACAAAATCTTCAAAGCGCCATGGTGAAGATGGTCCAATCTCCTGTGCCATAATTCGCCCTCATCCCAGCTCACCACTTCTTCTGCTTTTCCCATCATTGCAACGTAGCCATCTACCTCTAGCTTGTAGATATTCTTAACTCGAATCCCTGTCCTCTTTGTTTGACCCATTGTTTTATGTCGGAGGAAATCTTTTCCTTCGCTGAAAACAACATCATAACCTCTGTCTTCCAACATTGCGACCGAGACCAAGTTCTTCTTCAGACCTGGAACATGCATAACATCTTCCAATAGAAATGGTTTACCTGAATCCCTCTCAAAGGTAATGGTTCCAATGCTATTCACACTATATCTGCCATCGTCGCCCATCTCTATATGAATTTGGAGATCCTTCTCCTCCAAGTCACTAAACAACTCCTTGTCTCCCGTCATATGGAAAGACGCACCACTATCAAGATACCACACCGATCCCATTGAGATTGAAACCAAGCATGCGATCAAAGAGAAATCAAGTTCAAATTATGAGGCTACGGCCTCTCCAGTTGCAGCTCCAGCAACCTTATTTTTCTTCTTTTTCTGTGGGCGGTTAGTGGAAGATGCCCATGTTCGTGACAGTGAAAACACTTCACTTTGGACAAATCCAGCTTCTTTCCTTTAGCTTCAGATTTTGGATGGGATTTCTTCCCCTTTCATTTCCTTGTTTTGGCAGCCAAAGCGCAATTCTCTTCATCATAATTCTTCGATGAAGAGCCATCCCTGGTACTTCGCCTTATCTCCTCCTGCACAAGATCCGACCAAAGTCGCTCCCAACCCGGCAGTTTCTCCCGTCCATTGACAAAGTCTTCGTAGCTATGCCAACTCTTCGAAAGCCCAAGGAGAGCCAAGCTCACCAAGTCGTCATCATCAACAATAATCCCTACACTTCCCAGTTCATCCCTACAATGGACAAACTTTGTGAGATATTTTGGAATACTGTCGCCCTTATCCATTTTTATTTTTCTGAGCTTATCTTTCATCGCCAACTTCCCCTGGTTGTTGCTAATTTGGAAAAGATTTGTCAAAGCCTTCCGCATTGCAAATGGAGTGGATTTCCTATGAAGGCTTGACACAATATGATCCTTCACACCTTCCAACAGAATTCTTCTTGTCTTTTCTACCTTCTTTTTCCATGCGTCAAATCCTGCAGCATCGCTAGAAGTAGGCTTAGGAACATCGCTATCGATGAACTCCTTCAACCCATTATCTTCAAGCACCACCTCCATCCTATCCTTCCAGGATATTTAATTCGAGCTACCATCAATGGAATACTCCAATCGCAACCCATTGAAAGACATTTCAATGAATACTCAACTGTCACACCAAGAAATTTCAGCAGCAAATTCGAATTGTCCACCAACACAAAACTCAGCAATTATTCACAATTGCAATCTCCAGTGATCAATACTACTCTGATACCATGTAGAAAATTATTAATACTTATGTATTACCAGATCCTCCTGATCTCACAATATTTATCTTCTTGCAAAATACATAATCCTTCCACTTTTGATCTTGAATACTCAACTGTCACACCAAGAAATTTCTGCAGCAAATTCGAATTGTCCACCAACACAAAAATCAGAAATTATTCACAATTGCAATCTCCAGTGATCAATACTACTCTTATACCATGTAGAAAGCTATTAATACTTATGTATTACTATATCCTCCTGATCTCACAATATTTATCTTCTTGCAAAATACATAATCCTTCCACTTTTGATCTTGCGGAAATTTAAAACTCAATTGCAAACACATGTGAATAAATTCAATCGCACATAACACAGTTGTTTAACGAGAAAGCTTAAAGCTAAAAACCCCAACTATCATATATTATGTATATCAATGGAATCATGTAATAATCTCATACAAATCTTATTACATCAAGCTCTCAGTACAATGTAGATTCATTACACACTGTCATGCAGAAATTTTCATATCTATGCACCAATTTCTTGCCTCTTGACAGCCTGCCTCCACTGTGCAATCCCTGCTGAAGAAGACCCCTGAATGAATTCGAAATCGCCTTGCCTTGACTGCGCAATCCTCATTGGCAACTCCAATGTGTGTCAGATGCATTGAATGCATCATTATAGTCACAACGGATAGTCCATCTTACCCTTTCACCTATCTCTCCACTGGGTCTCCACTGGAACTGACATGCACTGTAGTTAATTGTTGTTTATGTTCAGTTGTTAGTGAGTTATTAGTTGTGAATTAATTCACTTAACTCTCACTAGTGTATCTTTCAGTTAGACTAGATACAACTAGCTCAACTGAGTTTAACTAATTAAAAACTCCTGTAACTACTCTTCCAACTTTGTCATAACTTTGCCACTTCAGTTCTAGTTGAGTCCTTCATACATGAGCCACCAATAAAGCCTAGGAATTGTGTAATTCATTCAGCCCACTGATTTGCCAAATTTTTTCACTAAAATAAAGTGCTCCAAGAGAATAAGTTGATGTTTATTGTTGGATTATTATTAAGCGCTAATAATAATCGACATGCATCTATTTTTAGATCGAAGATCTATAAATAGACTTCGCCCAATATTATAAAAATAGAATTTCATCTATTTTCCACATTTGACCAACCATCTACAAATAACATCCTGCAACTTATAGAATATGCTCACCATGTCTAAAAATAGACATACACCTAAAAATAGCCTGCGGGCCTCACTTAGTGAAGGTGCTTACTTTTCACTAAGCTCATCATCTTGTTGAATCTCAACAAATTCCAACCGAAACAGTGGTTGGCCTTTCATAATATCCTTCCTCTAGCACTTTCTTATATCCAATGCATAATCTAAGTGACATTACTTATACCACTTATGCTAGCGTTTCTAATCCATTTTGTTTTATAGACTGAAGTTGTCTCTCAACCATGGTAAGTTGTTTCCCTAAATTCCCATTTTCCGCTTTCAATTTATTAATTTTTTGAATAAGAAGGTTAGTTTCAGACTTACTTGGTAAACATTCATCTTCTTATTCCTTTTTGAGCCACTCCTCTTGTTGTTTCCCTCAAGTTCCTTTGATTCAGGTGGAACAACATCAATTTTAGGTGTCACAGTATGTTCTTTTGTGAATTCTTCTTAATTCTGTTCATTCTGCTATCCCTCAGACTCCTTGGTTATTTTGTATCAGTACATTCCTCGGATATTGGGGTAGTTGATGGTGTAGAATTTACCTGCACTCTCTTCTTGGGATTATTTCCACCCAATGGCTTCTTCAATTTCCTCTTTTTAACCACAATTTGTATAGGGGTATATTTTTCAGATACTTCCTTAGATTCCCCAGGCATTTTTGTTTCAATAACCCCTGCTTCAGTTGATGCATTTCTAGGTACCCATGTTTAATCAGTCTCTGCCTTATTGATTTGTGTATCTTGGGAGGTACTCCAAACCCCAGGGCACAAGGTTTGGAGGGAAAATAAACACAAGGGTCACCTGTGGGATTGGAACCCAAGTATGGGTTTTTTCACCCATCGATGTTTGGGCTGAAACCATGATGATTTTTCGACATTTAATTGATTAGGATGATAGTGCTCAGCAAGACGATTCCAACACAAGGAGAATCATTCGATTCCGAGTTGTCGTTGAGGAGAAATGAATTTTTGAAGTTGGAAAATAATGATTAGTTTTCAAGTCATGTAGGCTTGATGTAAAAATAATCCAATAGATGTGTCTCTTCATCTATTCGTTAGAGCCCCTTTACTGGATATAAATAAAGGGTGATTTGATGTATTATGAGGCATCCGTTGAGAAAATTTCCTCCAAGAAAAGAGATATGGAATTGGAAGCCTAACCGCATCAAGGAGAGGGGTCTTGGACAGCGTGGAGAAATCTGCTACAGGAGGTTGAGGAGCTGAGGAGTGCAAACTATCTAAGGGATTTTTTAGGGCTAGATATTTTTTATGATGAAGGTTGAGAGGTGAGGTAGCTAGGTTGAGTGCAGGAGGAGTGTTACGTTGCTATAATATGACTATTTGGGCACATTTTGGAGGGTTGGAAACTACAAGAAAGTTGTTTTTCTAGACCGTGGGCCATAGCACACAATTGGGCCTAATTTAAGGGTTGTAAAGGGTGGAAAGTTCCCTAAAGAGGCAGTGTGGCATGAGAGGAAGCTCTCCAAGTTGGGTCGCAGACTATGGGGTGTGTTTAGGGCTGTAGTACGTGCCCTAACCAGGATTGCAGAAAAAGAAAAAGAAAAAGAAAAAGTGAGAAAATATAAATGACAGCAGTGCTTTGGTAGGAATGTTGGGTCAAAGAAGTTGACCAGTTTGGATCGTGATATTGCAGCCTGTTAGTGCCATGTGGAGGACTTTCCGATGAGGTGAAGAGTCTTCCTAGGAGTAGAATCGAAAATGTAGTATTGGTTCTCATTGATCTGGTGGAGGGCAGTGTGTTGGCCACCAAAAGTAGCCCTAGACAAGCTATATTGACATGAAAAAGAGAAGTTGAAGGTTCAATGAATATTGGTACTGAAGTGCAGCACTTTGACGGACTAAAGTGGTTTCTATCATGGCAGTTGGAGCTCGGGAATTAGGCCTACACAGAGAGAAGATTGGATCAGCCTATGTACACTTACAAAAGTGAATTGTGGTAGTGTTAGGTGGCATACCTCCTAGAGTCTCGATGTTAGTGACCTTGATGGACTAAGGCACCACTAGTGAGCAGTACAGAAGTGAAGGACCGGCAGGACGAGATACGACATCAAGTTTGTCAGTGTATCATGTATACCATAGACTGTTGTATTATTTAGATTTTGGTTTAATATAACGAAAATTGGTGATTGTACATTATTGTACAATTTGTTTAAAATTTGTGTATATTTGTGTATGGGTGATTTATTGCTGTGTGATTTATGTTTGAGATACTTGGTTTGGTAGTGTTAGTGATTTTGAGGCTCTAACCTAGACCTAAGGTCATGGAAATTAAACATACTTTAGTCCCTTCTTCCTCAATAGGGCATCCATAATAACTATCCTCATATTGTTCATTAGATGTATCTGAAATTTCTTTACTGCATGATATTTTTCCTTCATAGGATGTACCAGCAGGCATTCTTATGAAACTCCATCTCTTAGGGTTTATGCAATGAGGTTTAGGAGGTGTAACTGCTCTTATTTGTTTAGAAAGTGTAGTTGCTCTAATTTATCTAGGAGGTGTAATTGCTCTATATTTTGGTGTTGTTTCAACACTTACCTCTCGTTCGTCACTTTTACTTTCCTCTATTTCAATGGTTGGTGCATGTGACTTTTCCAATAAACTATTGCATGTGCTTCCCTGTTGTTGCAGTGAATTAATTATGATGAATTAATGAGCACATGGTTGGTTAAGTGGGTATTTTTATGGTTTTCCATATGCACCACCTCAACCATATCATGAAAATATCTTAGCAAATAATAGGTAAAATTTATCAGTTGTTCGTTACAAATATGTGCCAATAACTAAAAATGATATTTGAATATTGTCCCAAAAATGTTTGTCACAAGTTATGAACTTCTGAATAGAGAAATCCACTTCATCCCAAGGGTGAGGAAGGGATTTTCTATAAATACTTCTCTTATTTCTCCTTACTTCCCCTCCTGGATGTAAAAATGTTACTCTAGTAGTTGGAATAGTTATTTTCCTAGAAAACCAGTGTGCATGTGTCTTTGGTAAACCTATCACCTTGGCAGTTATGTCCTTTGTAACAATAATTATGAATCCTATACACTCTTAATGTTTCTTCTGTAGAGCATGTGTGAATTCCATAACAATCTATTCGTTGAAACCCTACAACTTCTCAAAGTAGACTAACCAACCTGCATTCCTAAATATTTCTAGGTCTTTTAGATGGTGTAGCAGTGCATTAATGGATTCTGGTTCATGATGGATTGTTTCTCCTCCTATTTTTTTTTCAGAGACTGTTATAGGTCCTCACTTGGTAAATACAAACACTTTCTAGGGTATATAATATCAGTTGAATAAAATTTGGAAATGGGTAGGGAATAATTAAGGTTACCCTTTCATTTAATTTTGGATTTTCGTCATAAATGACAACTACCAAGGATTATTTCTAAGTAGTCGCATTGATTTTTAGAAATAACAGCAAGAGTAATAGTGGCAGTGGGTAATTACTGGATTAGGATAAGTGTACTATGTATCAGGTAGATGGTAATTATTGAATCGGGGTATATTCATAGTGTATCATACAATAGATAGTATACACTCCTCCCCCCAACTTAATTACAAAACTCGTCCTCAGCATGCATAACAAAATAGGTCATATCATCCCTTAAATCCAAATCTTGCAAGTAAATGAAAAAAAAATGTACCTTCCTTGGCTTTTCATTATGATAACGTAGGGTTGTACAAGGAAACCAATTGGATCAATGTTGTACAATATTTCATGCATGGTTGAAAAGGAAGCTAAAGTGGATGCTAAAAATAATTCCATAATGAGGATCAAAATAGGACATTACATAGGAAGCTAAAACGGAAGCTGAAAAGGAAGCTAAAGTGGAAGCTAACAACAATGCCATAACGAGGAGAAAAATAGGATGTTAGACAGGAATTTTTACATGAAGCTACATAAGGAGCTAGCAAATAAGTTAAATTAGGAATTTAATTCAGCATTAGTTGGCATCGATTGGCTGTAATCAGAGAAAAAATACTAAAATTGGTGCCATCCTGATAAATAGCTCCTGTTTTTTCAAAAAGGTAGAGAAAAATACACTAAAATATTCAGTGGAAGCAAAAAACGGAGCTAAAGAGGAAGTTAATAATAGAGAATTTTTGTAGTGATGTTTCCCTTTTTCAATGTTATTTGAGTCCCAAAGGAGGAGATTTTAATTAACCGTGAAATTCACATTATTAAACTTTTTTTCAACATACTTTTTAATAGTTTTCATCCTACGCTGAAGATTTTCTAGGAAATCATTTTGTTGTTCTCCATGAGCGAGCAGTGCTAAAACCCTCTAAGGAACATTACTTGAAGAAATTTATTCAACTTGTGCAATTAAACGAAGCGAAAAAAGTTATAACTCAATAGGTAGTATAGATTCTTGTCTCTATACAAGTTGGAAGGGTCAAGCACTTTTACTAACTTGATAGTAGTGTGGTCTACCCATAGTGAAAATTTCAACAGTATATGCCAAATTTGAGGTTTATCATTGATGAACATTTTTAAGATTATAATGAGATTTTTATTAGTAGACTCATCCAGGTCATTTCCCTATGGGTAATACATTGATGAGGTGGAATTTTTAACATTGTATTGATTATAGAATTGAGTTAAATGAGCATGTATGAAAGAAAGTTCATTATCTAAAATCAATTCCAAGGGAAATCCAAATTGTGAGAAGACACTGTTTTCTAAAAATTTAATCACATGTTCATCATGAGCATTCCTTAAAGGCACAACTTCAGCCCCTAGTGAAGTAATTAGTAGTAGTAAGTATGAAAATGTGGTCGTTTGATGAAGGAGGATTAATAGGCCCAATAAAATCTAAACCCAATTTAACAAAAATAAATTCAAGAATCATAGGGCAGAGAGGCATAGCATGAAAATTTTCTCTTCCAAATGCTTGTTGACATTCTTTGCAGCATTGTACATATTTATAACAGTCTGTAAAAATATTAGGCCAGTAGAAACCAAACCTTAAGATTTTGTATGTAGTTGATTTTGTTGCAAAGTGTCCACCTATGTGAAAACCTCTTAGTGCAGAACCGTGAGAAGCTATCAGAAGTTTAACAGCAGATTGGTCATCAACGAATTTCAACAGTAAACCATCATGATACTTATGGTACAACATAGTATTCAATATCAGATAATTGGAATATTCAATACGTAACCATTTGTGTTGAAACGTGTTCAAATATTCAGGGCATTTTTTATTTTGAAGGTAGAAAATCAAATCTTTGTACCATTGACTATCAACAAAATCAATTAATTACTCATGCATTAAAAAAAGGCAGATAGAGACTCATAATTATCATTTGAATCACTTGGATCTGGATGTTGTCCTAGGTGTAACTCCAAGTTGCATCACTTTATAGTCTTCAAAGTGGTAATCGGTAAGCAATGTTCTTGTATCTTGGCAAGCCAATATGCAAGTTTCCCTTAAAGAAAATTCTGAGATAGTAGAAACTTGACGGCAGGTAATGGGACCTTTACCTTCGTATGCTTGCCAAGAATATAGTGCCTAAACTTCCCAATCACTTTAACTAAGGAAAAAACATGTTTTTTAATCAAAGAGTACTTAAACTCTTCATTTGATAAGATCCGACTCATGAAAGTGATTGGATGCTCTTTCCCTTGATCATCTCTCTACATGAGAATATCTGAAACAGCCTCTTCATTTGCACTGGTGTAGATAATGAAATATTTAGCAAAATTGGGTTGAGTGAAAATAGGCACAGAGGTAATTTCCTACTTAATAGTAATAAAATATTAATGCGTAGAATCATTCCACTTGAATTCACGATCTTTCTTTGTTAGATTATGAATATGTTTGATGATTTTAGAAAAATAATTTATGAATTTCGAATGAAATTGATCTTACCCATAAGAGATTGAATTCCTTTCTTAGAATTTGGGGTTGGAATATTCTTGATTTTAGTGACTTGGTCAGGATCAATAGTGATGTTTTCCTTTGAAACAATATGTCCCAATAGTTTACCAATTGTAACACCAAAAACAAATTTCTTGGGATTGGGAGAGATACCAAATCATTGACACTAGAGAAGAACATGCTTAAGATGATCAAAGTTATCTATATGACACTTAGAATAAGCAATCATATCATCGAGATAGATTTGGATGATATTCCCAATGAGTTCGTCAAAATTCAACTACATGGATCTCTGAAAGGTGGCAACTGAACTAATTAAGCCAAATGGCATACATTCATAAGCAAAGGTGACCCAATGAGTAGTGAAAGTGGTTTTAAGCTTATCATCTTTCTTCAGTCATATCTGGTTGTAGCCAAAGAAGCCATCCAAAAGTGACATCATATGTGACCTTGCAAGCTATTGCAAAATCCGATCCATATTAGGCAAGGGAAAACTGTATATAACACTCACTTTATTAAAAGTTAGATAATCAACACACAGACTAATATCCCCATTTTTTTCCTAATTGGAACTAGGTTTGCCACCCATTATGAATACTTTACAGAAAAAATTATGTGAGAATCAAGCATTGTCTCTATTTCTTTCTGAATGGTAGCTTCAAGTGTAGGATTGACAAGTATTTGTCTTTGTCTGGCAGGCTTAGAATCTTGTTAATTGGAATAGCATGTTTTATAATTCTAGGATCAAAACCACAAATATCCTTATATGACTACGAAAATACATCAAATAACTCCTTAAAAAGGGTAATGAGCTTCTCCTTTTCTTGATCATTGCATTGGGCCCAAAATTGTAAAAGCTTGGGTTCATCATGGGTTCCAATTTCAATTGAGATAGTTTCTCCAATTTTCCTCTTAGACCACTCTACATGATTATTCTTGGATGAAGGAATGTCACTAGGGGGGGGGAGAACTTTCTAGTGGAGAGAGGTCGGATGGATACTTATTGTCTTTTAGAGATATGATTTTATTGTCATTGTTTGGATGATTTTTAATAAAAGCACATATACTCTCGTTGTCTTGGCAGAATTTTCAGTATTATTTGTTATTAGGGAGATGAGGCTTGTACAAATATTGAAAAATGCAATTAGACCTATTAGGTAGGGTTTTGCGAGAGAGACTAGAAAAAAAATAGCTAATTAATTGGCTAAAACATTAAGCTCTCTGTGAACATGTGTAAGATTGAAAGCATATAAAAGTGAGATTTTCTCCCAAGTCAATTGACTATAATGCTTAATCAACTTGTTATTGGGAGAATAAATTTTCTTAACAAGATTGAGAATCAATTCATTATCCCCATAAATAGTTAAATATTTGCATCCCATTGCAAGAGCTTATTCAATTCCCAAAATAAGAGCATTAAACTCAGCAACATTATTGGTACAATTAAACTCAAGTCTAAAGGCATATTGGTGCAATTTAGCTTGAGGTGAATATAAGAGAATAATAGCACCAATGCCTTCATCAGATGAGGTACCATCAAAATGCAGATATAAAATTTGATCATCGAATTAAGGTTCACAAGGTGGAGGGACTTCTTCTTTCATAAAAAGGGAATAAACGCCCATTTCTTCCTCAATGTAATTAACATTAGGTTGAGGTAAACCTTTGAAAAAAGTAGTAGCCTTACCTTCCTTGTAAAAAATAATATTTTTAGAATTATTTGGGATGGTCATGTGTGTTTCAACAAAATATAAATTCCCTCATGTGTGAACCTACCAATTTCTTCCTAATATGATAAAATAATTGGAGACGGGCATGTCCATCACCTCTATGTTACATGTAATCTTGATTTTTGGGTGAGAAAATATAACTAGGGTGACATCTTGGATGATGCCTATAGACTCTTGTAATGATTTTTTAAATCCTACAAATTTATGGGGGGTATCATCGGTACACTAAAGATCGAGTTCTTCTATGATGATCTTAGGCATGACACTAGGTCCAAAACCTCCATCTACTAGGAAAAAATGTGTGATTTTATCGTGGATTTTCATAGACACATAAAATGGAGAAGTTTTAAAAGGACTGGAAGGATTATTAGCAACGAATGTTTCCTACTGGTAGGGTTCTTCAGGGGTGAAATAATTCTAGGTAATTGAATGAAGCAGGAACGTTTCCTTTGAGGAATCATTTTAAATTCTTATGTTGCTCAGGAATAATGGCCACATCAAGAAATGAAACATTAGCCTTAATGTTTTCCATTTGAGTCTGGATGTTTAATCCAAGTAACAAATTTGAAGAAGAGGAAGGAAAGGAATCTATAGTTTTAGTAGGAGTGAAAGTATTTGTTGAAAATTCAACAAGAAATGTGTGTCTAATTTAATTTTCCCTTAATTAAATTGGACAATAAATTGTAATCTTATCTCATAATCACGTGTAATAGTTAACTGAGTGTGATAAACTCAGTTAGCTCATGAATTTCGAGTTGAGGGTGGTTGGTGATGCATGCAGAGTGATTCTATTAATTTTTGAGTCCAGGTTGCAATTAGTGCATTAGTTTAATGCATGAGAAATCACTTAACTCAATTAATTGAGTTAAAATAAGTTTAACTAGTTGTAATTGTTTGTTGAACTAGTGAGAGGTCAAGTGAAATAATTCATATTTAATTCACATGCAGTGATCAGTCAAGTAACTGATGATTTACTATTAATAGTTGTATGCATGCTAGTTCTAATGAAGACCCAGTTGATAAAAAGGTTAAAAGGATGTTAACTATCAGTTTTATTATTAGCAAACTGCCCGCATGCAGTAATACACCCATAGGATTTCCCATGATGATTGTGTTGTTTTGGAAGGCTAAAATTCCTACAGAATAGGGATTTCATTCCACATGAATTGCACAAGCAAGGCAGGCTAAGCAGAGGCTGAAAATTGGCTAAGTGTTGGTTAATTTGTCCGGATCATTGTGAGACAGTTGTGAGAGTGCAACAGACTCTTGTGAGAAGATTTCATTGTAATTGTTTCATGATTCCTTGGTGAATATACAATAGAAGATAGAGGGGTTTTGAATAGCAATCTTTCCCCGAGAAAATATTTGTGTTGTGGATTTATTTTCTTCTTTATTTACTTGTTGTGATTGGCAATCGTGTTTATTTTCTGCAATTAATTTGTAGAAGGATTCAGTATCTTACTTTAGCATATGGCATGATCGGATGGAATCCATTGGTATACATATTTTTTTGTAGAAGGCACACCACTGAAGCTGGTAGATTGAGACTTGATGTGACAGAACATGTAGGAGCACCTACATCACTGCGCAGACAGAGACAGTCTCCAAACAGGTTTACCGGATACATGGCTCTTATGAGCAAGTTTATTGTGACAGAATCATCCTCTTTTGAGAAATCAGTGCAGCAACAAATTTGGGTTGATGCCATGCTTGAGGATTATGACTCCATCGTTAGGAACAGTGCATGGGAAGTTGTCCCAAAACCAGTCAGACAATCAGTGGTTGGATCTAGATGGATCTATAAGGTGAAGCAGGTAGTAGATGGGAGTGTGGAGAAGTACAAGGCTAGATTTGTAGTCAGGGGATTCTCAAAAGTTGAGGGGATTGACTATGAGGATAATTTTGCACCGGTTGCAAGGTACTCATCGATTAGATCTATCCTTGCACTCTAAGCGTAGATGGGTGGCATATACATCATATGGATGTGAATATTGTGTTTCTCAATGGAGTTATTGAGGAAGAAGTGTACATAGAGCATCCAGAAGGTTTTGAGACCTTTGATAGTGAGTCGCATGTGTGCAGACTCAAGAGATCATTGTATGGGTTGAAGCAAGCACCTCATGCTTGGTACACCAGGATTGACAGCTATTTCACCAAGTTGGGCTTCATGAAACTGAAGCGGATGCGAACATGTACCAGATTGTGGTTGATGGTAATCTCTTGATTATCGTACTTTATGTTGATGATATAATTTTGATAGGTGATGAGCAGCTCATAACTTCTTTCAAATAGGATCTTGCACGAGAGTTTCAGATGAAGGACATGGGACTCCTTCACTATTTCCTTGGTTTGGAAATATCGTAGTGGGATGGGGAGCTATTTGTTTCTCAAGGCAAGTATGCCAAATAGATTCTAAGAAAGTTTCACATGGAGAGATGTAAACCCATGGAGACTCCTCTTGCAGGAAACTGGAGGAAGGAGGATGCTACTTCAAGGGAGGTAGTGGACGCTACTATTTTCATGCAGCTTATGGGTTCACTCATGTACTTGGTGAACACACGACCAGACATTTGCTATGCAGTTAACAAGTTGACTCATTTTATGGTTAAGATGACCAAGCTCTTTTGGAAGGCGAGGAAGCATGTCTTGAGATATCTCAGAGGCACTACAGAGTATGGATTATGATACAGACAGACAGAGGGAGTGAAGCTTCAAGGCTTCACTGATGCAAATTTGGAAGGGAGTCCATCAGACAGAAAGAGCACATCAGGAAGGATCTTCAGCATAGGATCGACAGCAGTGCCTTGGTATAGCAGGAAGTAGAGATCTATGGCACTCAGTTCAGCTGAGGTAGAGTACATGGTAGCCAGTTAGGCTGCATGTGAGGCCATCTGGATGAGGAATATTCTTTTTGGTTTGTTTGGTCGTCAGATGGATTTGACGGTGATACATTGTGATAACCAAAGTTGCATAAAACTCTCGGTTAATCTTGTATTCCATGACAGGTCCAAGCATATTAACATCTGGTACCACCATCTCAAATATTGTGTTCAGAGACACATTATGTGTTGGAAATACTAAGAGGGGAAGGTGAATCAACATTCCTTTCAATTATAGCATTAGTTAGTCTTCAATTATTATCAATGTTTGTAAAATGATATTAGCAAACAAAAGGAACACATATGCACATAGTTTTTAAGGTGGAAACCCACTCCGGGACAAAAACCACCTAATGCTTTTATAATAATTCTTTAATATTCAACTCCAATTGAAAATAAAGCTCCAACTTCCTAGAATCTAGAAAAGCATTCTTCTCCAGCTCCCACTGGATGGACTCTCCAACGCCCGAGATTCTTCAGTATTCAACTGAACGGATGCCCCAACACCCAATGAACTACAACTCACCCTAGCACCACCCTACCACCCTATATAAGGATAAAATAAGAATGGACTCTTGTACCAAGGAAAATGGTCCACTTTACAATGATATAAAATGATGTAGTAGAAAAAGATACACTAGACCATAACCCCAACTATGACACAACCACCTAATGATGATCCTAGACCTCTCGACACTGCCTCTTCAACTCTTGGCAGATAGACACTAGTACAATTTTTACAATAATGTATTTACAATGACTTAGTACAATGATAACTTTACAGTGACTGTATGCAGTGCTGCCCACTTGAAGACTTTATGTGATGAACTTCTTGATGTTGTTTTGCACCTTTGTTGTTTCTCTTGTCATGCTACCCTCTGTTGCACCTTGATTTGCTTTTCTACCCTAAAAGGTCTGTTCCTTTGCAGCCCTCAACAACACATGATATAGCTTTTTCTTGCCTTCTAGGAGCTCAATATTGAATCTGGTGTATCTCTGTTATTTCAGATCCCCAATATGTGATTTTTGGTCTTGTAGTATTCCTATGTGTCTTCTTTCCAATGCCACAGTTCTAACCCAATTTGGATTCTTCAAGGGAGATTTATGTCCAATCTCTCAGAATGCCCTAATTATGGATTGTTTCAGTAGATCAAACTTGTATGGCGTGCCACATGTCACTGTTTCTTCATTCGGCTCTAAAATTAATAAAGAGAAAAATAATTTCTGTGCACTATCTGCTAATTTTTATGGAATTCCAATGATACTCAAAGAGAGATTTATGATGATTTTACCAAGGTCACTTCTTTGAGATGAATTCCAAGAGCCTGCAAAAACACTGACTTCCACAGATCATATCTCTGAAAATATTGTGCCCCTTGATATGAAATTTCATAGGAGCTTCCTCAGGATTTTGGCTTTGCCTCATAAAAATTTCAGCTTCTAAAACTTCGTAGAAAAAAAATTAGAGCGAAAATTCCACAATGACCTATTTCAGATATCAAAATCCCTTGCATAAGGAGGATATGAGGATCACAATTTATATAAATTCTTAGGTTGAGAGGGGCTTCAACAAGTGAACGTGGGAGGGATTTTAGGAGCTTAAAAAATATTAATAATGACTTTTCAATGACCCATTCCACAACCCCATGGGGATTTAGCCCACTAACTGGGGTTACAAACTTCAAACATGAATATCTCTCAAACCATGAAGAATTATGTGGCGTGCCATATATCAACAGAAACATCTCGACAAGAAGAAACCATAAAATAATTCTTGACCTGGAATATAGTAATTTGTAGGTCAAAATTCCCATGCAATATTGGGTAGCCCCTGGTGCTGCTTGGGTTGACATCAATGACAACTGCTGATCAACATTATGTTACTCTACTACATTCCCACGGAGGATCGGGATGCAGATATTCTAACGAAGGCGCTCACTAAGAGAAAATTTTAACACCATAGAGGCAGATCGAGGTAGCTGATAATCCCTTTCTTATTGAGAGGGAGTGTTGAAAAGTTAACAACAAATGTGTGTCTAATTTAATTTTCCCTTAATTAATTTGGACAATAAATTGTAATCTTATCTCATAATCACTTGTAATTGTTAATTGAGTGTGATAAACTTAGTTAGCTCATGAATTTCGAGTTGAGGGTGGTTGGTGAGGCATGTAGAGTGATTCTATTAGTTTTTGAGTCCAAGCTGCAATTAGTGCATTATTTTAATGCATGAGAAATAATTTAACTCAATTAATTGAGTTAATATCAGTTTAGCTAGTTGTAATTGTTTGTTGCACTAGTGAGAGGTCAAGTGAATTAAATCAGATTTAATTCACATACAGTGATATGTCAAGTACCTGATTATTTACTATTAATAGCTACATGCATGTCAGTTATGATGAAGACCCAGTTGAGACAAAGGTTAAAGGCATGTTAACTATCAGTTGTATTATTAGCAAATAGTAATACACCATAGAATTGCCCATGATCATTGCGTAGTTTTGGAAGGATGGAATTCCTACAGAATATGGATTACATTCCACATGAATTGCACAAGCAAGGCAGGCTGAGAAGAGGTTGAAAATTGGCTAAGTGTTGGTCGATTTTTTTTAGATCAGTGTGAGACAGTTGTGAGAGTGCAGCAGACTCCTGTGAGAAGAGTGCATTATAATCGTTTCATGATTCCTTGGTGAATATACAATAGAAGATAGAGGGGTTTTGAGAAGAAATATTTCCCCGGGAAAATATCTATGTTTTGGATTGATTTTCTTCTTTATTTGCTTGTTGTGATTGGCGATCATGTTTATTTTCCACAATTAATTTGTTGAAGGATTCAGTATACTGCTTTAGCATATCACATGATCGGATTGAATCCATTGGTATACATATTGTTTGTATAATTTCTACAGTATTTACAGATGAATGGTTGTAAGCAGGATCTGAGGGATTTCCAATGGTTTTTTGTTTATAATATTGTTCTTTAGCAATGTGAGCTTTATGAGCGCTTCTTGTTTCAACAACTAGAAATTTTTCTTCAACAACCCAATCAAGGGTAGCCATAGTAGGGTCAGGCCTTTTACCGAAAATTATATCCCTAGCACTCTTGTGGATATGACATGTTTTTCCACCATGGTATTCCTCACAAAAATCACACCATGGGAAGGAGAGAAGAGGAACATGTTGATAGACTTGTTAAGTTACATGAGTATTCTCATAAGTGAAAGCTTTAGGTTGAGGGTTAAGTCTTTGCTCGTATTAAATCAACCTATTACTCATGTCTTGCATGAGTTGTAAAATTGAGGTCATATATGTTTGATTTGTTTGATTTCAATAGGGATACATGTTCTTTTAATCATCTCTTCATATAATAAACAAATTCGTAAGGCAGACTTGAGGCTAGTGGTGTTCTTTTATTTAAGTCGTTGGCGATAAGGAGGAGGTAATTCACTATAATAGTGCATCATTTATACTTGGATTTAGGGTCATATAATCTCAAGAATCTAATTATAAATCTTGGTAAAATGAAGATTGAATTTTTTAATGTTCTCTCCTTTCGGGAAAGAAACATTCTTGTAATCACACAAAAAATAAATCAGACTTTGAGATTCACCATATGCAGATTTGAACAAATATAAAATTCCATCCCAAGTACTAAAGGCTTTTGAATCCAACTCAAATAAATCAGTGGCGGACTTGTTGGCTAAATAATTAATGAATAATCATATGCACGTATCATTATCATTTGCCCCAATATTGTAGCAAGCATTAGAAAAGGAAATCAAGTGTTCATTCGTAGTAATGGTACCATCGATAGAAAACTTGGTAGGTGATCTTTAAACTTAGGGAGAGGAGAATTTACATGAGAGAGATTCAACAGGGATTGGATATTCCAAGGGGTTGTGTTAGCATCCTCTTCAAATTGAAAGAGCCCAAATTTTTGAATGACCTTGGTCGAATTGGTATTGTATGATTAAGAATTGAAAGATGAATAAATGGAACTGATCAAAATATTCAGAGTGGTGATAGTTACCGAACCAGATGAAGAGAACCTGAAAGAAGTGGAACCCTGAGTTCCACTAAAAGGTTGACTTTGTGTCCCATACATTACTCACTTAGCAAGTGAGGTGGTTCAACATCAACTTGTGAGACTCTTTAGGAAACGACAATGGGATTCTAATTCTAAGACAATCCTACGACGTTGGATTCCATTGATGGGGTTATATTTAGGGTTGTCGCTTGTTAGGCGTCAGGAAGTTTGAGGCTCAGTTTTCATGCAAAGTTAATGATGGTGATCACATATGTGTTGGAATTCACGTTCATAGTGTTTATTAATCAAGGCCTCAAGCTCATTAGCTTTGTCAATCTCACGATCTATAACATACCATTCATGATTCAATAGACGAATATTATAAGCATTGTTTAAGATAAAATCAAGTAGGGAACTAGAAATGTTTCATTGATCATTCAATTAAGGGATTAAAATAGGTTGTACATTAGATTTAACTGTCATGAATTGGAAACAGATCAAGGTATTAATGAGATAATAGATTAAGGTCGATTCATATGCTCACATTGATGCATTTGTCTCCATGGAGCTTCCCTTATTTATTTTGATTTGATGTCTCGAGAAATAATAGTCCACTTCCTTACACACTCCTCGTTTGAGGCTAAGTTTTTAAGAATGAAATCAATTAACTAATGTGCAATGTTCATGTTAGCACTGAAAATATTGATGGTGAAATCACCATTGTACCACTATTTCCAAATTTTTCTAACGCCTAGCCCATGTCGAAGTTTGAGTCATTTTAAAATAAAGGTCAAAAAAGAGTCTCAAAACCAAGGTACTTTTAAGTGTGTATGTGTTATTAGTGTTTTAGGTTCATAAAATAAGTTAAAATCCCTATTTTAACTTATGTTAGTGTCGAAGGATATTTGTCATTTGGGTAATAAAGTTGCAGCCACCCTGACCGAGATAATTTCTACCTCTGTTTTAATTTCATTGTCAACACGGTAATGTAATGGAATCCAGTTATTTCTCTAAATTGAAGGTCATATTAATCACACCATGAAAAGAACTATTATTTCTTCAGGGACCTGTTCATAGTGGTAACTCAGTGAAAAGTGCAGCTATTTCGCTGAGATTTGGTTTATTGCAATTCAAAGGTAAGCACAGTTATTTTTCAAGCATATAGGAGCGGAAAAGAATATTTTTAAAGCAAGGATCATTCATGTTGGAAGATCATTGAAGAAATCCTATTCTATGAACACTATTATTCTTTTAAGTAAGATTAATTAGTGTTTGACCTAGGAGGATTATTACTAGTGAGTGGTTACATTATCTATGCAACTAACCTATAGCTACCCCACTTAAGTGAAGTGGAGATCATAGTATGAGGTATCAGTCATTTAATGATATTGTGGAGTGTTGAGCATAGTGGAGTGATTTGGCGCTTGTTTTCGAATGATTTAAAATCATGCCATAACTCCATACCATGATTACAAACGTGAAATCGCAGGAGAGAGATCGGTGTTCACTCAACCAAAGTTCTTTGTGCAGGCTACAGGTAAACAGAAGACATTCCTCCAGCAAGCAGTTTTAGTATTTCAAGGCAAGAAAACCAGGGCTTCATGTAGGTTTTTGCAACCAGAATTGAACAGTTGTAATTGTAAGAAGTCTAGTTGTTGGAAGAATGGGGAAAGGTGGTAATTTCAACTGGTCAGCGCCAGAAAATACTAGATTCATTGATGCTAGGGCTAAACCACAGTTTAAATCTACTGACTAGTATAAATTTCTACAAAAATTTTGTGGGGAGAATGTGGCTTTAGCTAAGGCTTTTGTTGAGAGCTTCGATGGTGAAAAGGTCAAGTTAGGCAGCAAGACATTCAACATATGTGAGGCCATCATAGCTCATGCTACCCAAACCTCTGCAATTGGTGAACGATGGTTCAAAAACAAAACGTTTCCCACAGAAGTAAGTCTCTACCTTAAGCCTGAACATGTTAATATTAAGTGGAATCCAACTGCACACATTTCTTGTTTTAAGGACGAGTAGCAGCATGTGATCACCACAGTCCAAAAATACATTACATGTGATGGTAGTTTCTCCTTTGTCCACCTTATTAGTTAATATTCCTTGCTCATATTTTTGGAGATAGACCTATGAACTTACCCTATTTTCTATATAAGTCTTTGCTCAACATGTCCCTAAAACTGCAAAAAAACCCAAATTACTATTTGAACAATTTATATCATAGGGTTCTCATTAAAATTATAATTATCTATCATCTTAGAAAGAATAAGACCACTTGGGATAAGTTTCTGAGAGAGGAAGAGTTTGGTAGCATAAACTCCAGGATAAGGGTAGGGAGGCCCAAGAAAAGAGATATTCATGAGAAAACTACTGCAGCCCCTGTCTCATGCAGTTCACAAGGCTAACTCTGTCCATTCATCAGCTTTCTGCCAAGTTAACCCTCCCTCCATCTTAGCCAGAAGGCCAACTAGAATATCAATTAGGAAGGTTGCAGACCCTATGCATGTGCCAGCAGTGCCACCAGTTAATGAAGCCCTTGTCAGCAGTTCACCAGTGAACATTTCACCTAGGGAACCTCAAACCCTAAGGTCTTTTATGGAAGAATACAAGAAGAAACTAAAATTTAAAAATGTTATGTATCCTAAAAGGTCTATTCCAAAATATGAGCAAATAGCTTCCTCTTCAAGAAGCACACCTAGAAAGAAGCTCTTCATAGCAGAAGAACCAGTGGAAGTAAACCCTAGGCTTCTAGCATCTAAGCTTGTTTTTTCACCAGTGGAAGTCAACCCTGGTGTGAAAGTTCAAGCCATGTTCCTGAAACATCTCATCAAGAACAACCAAACAGTGGTACTTGTTATTGCCTAAATCTACCTCAGGTTGAAGGAAGGCAGAGTTCAGGGTAACATCAAACCATGCTCAGTCTGGTAGCTAGCCCTACCAGATCAAGAGAGGGCTCTCTCCGGGTCAAACTCAGTAAAAATAATCAATAGGGTCTGAGATGACTTGAAATGAATACTGATTTTAGGCTAGGTATTTAAATAGGAGGGTTTGTTTTAATTTTTTTGAGGGGTTTTGTTGGAAAAAGGGGAAAGGCAATTTTGGGCTTGGGGATGAGGCCAAATTCTTGCAGAGTTCAGGATGGGGCAAGGAAGGCAATGGCTTTGATGTCTTAGATTGAATGAATGGATATAAAATACTGATGAGGAGCTGAAGAGGGAAAGAGGCTGCAAGGATCCTCTTCAAACATATGAAAACATATAAAACTAAACAAAGTTTAAGGCAGAGCACCAGCAAACTAATGAATTCTACCTTAGTTACTCATTTGTTTAATTTCAGAAGCAAAGAGAAGGGAAATGGCATACATAAAACATTAATGAACTTACAATTACATGGAGAAAAACACCATCAAAACTCAGAGCCACAAGGATCCCAACAAGTGCTGCAAAACCCTGGTCTTTCCTTTGCCAAAAATTCTGAAATGAATATACAATGAGGTGCCAAACTATTCCCAAGCGTCCAAACCTAAAAGTGACTGAGAAACTACATCATATAGACCATCATAACCCATTCCCATGCCTCTAGGGGTCAAGCTCATCATTCTAGGATCTGTTTCAACCATATCTAAACTAGGAACTAGAAAATAAGCCATGAAACAACTTGCCTCTATATGCTAGGAAACTGATCCTTTCACTCACATTTCACCTTTTAGTGAATGAATCTTCTAGAACAAGTAAAATGTGCCAAAGTTACATCATGAACATGAAATTACATCAAGGTACATCAAGAGTTACAAGAAAAAGTGAAACTGGTCAAAACTAGGCGAAATTCTGAGCTACTGAGTGAAAAATAGGCCAAAATTATCTATGCGCCGCGCCAAAAATATCTATGCGTAGCACAACTTTGGATCTAATTTTGAGGCACTTCCCGAGGTCCAAATTGAGCTCATGATATCTCGTTAGAAAGCCCTGCCTGTCTACTTTTCAACCCAAGTAGAATTTCTAGATTTGGTGTCCATTTTCTTCTCCAAAAGTTCAATCTCCCAACACTAATTCCTGTGGGTGCAAAAAGTGGCAGAAAGGCCATTTTTAGGGTGTTTTTGACCCTTTAGGCAACCCAGAACTTGATGAAATTATTAGGCCATTCCTGAGCATGTATAATTTTTCATAAAAAATCCAGAAATACCAATTTTTCCTCCATAGGATCTCCCAATCGTAAGCGCGCGCCAAGTGGCGCTACGCGTCGGGCAGAGAAACCTGTTTTGTGACCAAAAAATTCAAAATTGACAAAAAAAATTCCAAATTCCTTGAAATTTGGACTAAAGGTCCCTCATCAAGTACCATGCTCTGCCAAAGAAGCTTCGGCCAAGATTTGGAGTTTTTCATGCCTTTTACGCCGCCTCAATGTCTTCTTGGTGCATGCAGTGCAGTGGCAGAATCACTGTCTTGTTATATGATGAATCTGTGTCTGTCTCCATGATGTTGTAAAGTATATGACAAATGTATGTTTTTTTTGTTAAAAATTATAAATGAGGGCTTGGTGTCTTTGTCTCCAAGTGCCAAATGTGTGCCAACGGGAAATGAGGGACTGTGAGGAATATGGAACAGTGGGGAAAAGTGGAGTTTGTTAAGTGAAATTAAGGTGTGCTAACAGTCCCTTGACTGTTTGGGGATTTGGGATTTAGGAATTTTTGCAAATGATATGGGAGAGGGAAATGATAGAGAATGGTAGGGTTTAGGGATATGGAAAATAGGTCTTGCGGATGAGTGGTTTTGGGATATAGGGGAATAGGGGATAGACAATAGTAAAACAGTGAGAGGGAGTAAACCAATGAGGAATGAAATGTTTGACACAAAATTTCTTTTTTAAACCACCAATTTTAAAACCCTAAGGGAACACTTCAAAAGAGGATAGGGTTTTTAGTTTAACATTCAAGTTCCTCAAAACCAATCTTTTGACAATATCGAACATAAGCTATGAGCAATTGACAGCCTCACGAACTTAATTGGAGCAAATGAAGTTAAGTTGTTTTGGTTTTTGATGAAGCAGTGATGAAAAATTGCTTGTCGGCCCTGTGCGCCACGCACAAAACCCAGTGTGCCGCGTCATTTATATGCACCAAGCACGTTGAAATTTTACACTACAGTGGGCAGCTCTATGCGCCGTGCACTTTATATGTGCCGCGCACTTTACCCAATGCGTCGCGCAGCTGAAACTCACCACAATTTCCTTCCAAAGACTGTTTTGTTCCTCCACAGTTTGACTCAGCTTAACTCTTGTCTCTTGGCTTATAAATGGATTTTAGAAACCATGAAAACATCTTATATGCCCACTGACTTTGATTTTTAATTTGAAAAACCCACTATTTGAAAACTTTGGCATTTTTACAAAAGAACTCTGTTTTGCTTGTTTCCTTTTGATTTTTGAGCTGAGGATGAATCTCTTTGTCTGTCTTTGCAGGGATAGATGGCATGGTGTTTGGAAAAGGGGACCAGGGCTGCGCCTGAACATCTTTACAACTGAAAAACTTTGGAAAATTACATGATATTTATGACAAAGGATCAAATGGACGATTTTTCTTCAAAACAAAGTTTAGAAGAAAAGTCACGATCAAGCCATATGACGATGAAATTTTGCAATGAAAACTCATTTTGAGCCTCCCTCATGTCCCTGCTGACATTATTAAACACTTTGAAGACTGAACCCTAGACCTAATGACTGAAAAACCCTAAAAACTCTTTGTTGACCAAGAGATCAAACAGGAATGCAAATGACCTTAAAATTGATTTTGATGAACTTCGATAAATAGACCTAAGATAGCAGGTATAAGGCACCAGGGGTATGAGTGACAAAACCCTTCCGTCAGAAGACCGATGCTCCTAATGGAATACAAATGACTGAAGTGAATGAGACGCCTAAAAAATGAAATGCAACAAAGAGATTTTGATCTCTGACGGAGGGATGAACAGACCGACTCTAACATTGGCTCCAATGGGGATGGTAGCTCCTTGGAGGTGCCAAGAACTACAGATATTTGGAAAGCAGACATTGCCTTCATCCATTGGGCAATGGAGTCAAAAACTCAAGCTGAAATGCATGACTGAAAACTGATAACTTGATGACACAAACTGACTCTCACTCAACTAAAAACTGACTCGATACTTAAACACAACTAACAAACTAGAAAAGATGCTCAGAGTAGAGCTTATTCAATACAACCTACTCTAATTGTTCCATTCATCACCTGATCAAGTGAAATGGAACAGCCAATGCAACCATGTAAGCATCCTGGCTGCTATTTGATTTCTTCCCAAATGCTTTCTGATGCGCAAGAAAAGGGAAGAATCGAAAGGCAACTCCCATGGAAACTTGGAATCAAGTTTACTGCTGATAAACTTGCAAAGCATGAATTGACTGGATGACTTCAAGAAAACTGTGAAAGGATCTTCATAAACATAGCTATTGATTTCCATTAACACATTACTGCTCTGGTCCAAGTAATCTTCATAGCTGGATATTAAGATTTTCCTCACATATGTGTTGTCTTTCTTTGGTGACTGCAGCAGGCTATCAAAAGGATCCTGAATTTTGTGAATAACCAAAATTTGTTGCTGATTCCAAACAGAACAAAAGTCTCCTTTATCAATCTCCTCATATGACTGCAAACCTTGAAATGGGCTTTGTAACAAAAAATCTGTTAGACAAGACAATGAAGGCGACTTTTGTATAAGATTATTATCAACATTCTTTTCTGTCACAAGGTTAGCCAATGAAGAAGAACTTTTACAGCAAACATCATCCAACACATGAGCAATAGGATCATCAAAAACTTGAGAAGACTGCTGTGACGTATCCATTGAAACTGTATGGCATCCTACTGGTTGTTCATCTTTTTCCTTAGAGATATTACGAAAATTCTGCTTTATAAACTGAAATTATTCGAAACAAAAGGGTACAGAATCCTCTTGCATCATTAAATCATGTATTTCGGCTTCCACGCTTTCATCCGCAATCTTCCCTTCAATTTAGTTTGGTGGCTGCAAATCTGGAGCTAGGGAGGGTTTTGTATCCAAAATGATTTCATCAGTCATTTCAGGGGAATATTTCTCATTAACAACTTGCTCAAGAATTTTGATATATGTCTCATCCTCAATATTAAAACTGAGAGATTGTTGGTCTCCTACAGGCTGCTCATTTGAAGATTTACTATGCAATTTACCCTTCAAAAACTGGAATGATTCAAAGCAAAATGGTACGGAGTCATCTTGTATCATTTGATCATATGCGCCAGCTTCCATGTCTTCATCTACAACTTGACAATCAATGGCATTCGGGGGCTGCAAATCTGAATATGAGAAGTCTTGAACAAGGTTTTCATTGCCCTCAAGATGGTCCAAATCAAGGCTTGTTGGCAGTTGATTTCTGATTGCATGGAAGTTATCTCTGATGAACTGAAACGAATTAAAACAAAAAGGCAAAGATCCTTCACTTACTTCAAAATTTGTTGCATTTTCCTTGTCATTATCATAGCTGATATGTATCGGTTGATCATTGTACTCGAGCTGTTGAAAGTGAACTTCTTCCTCGCACAAACCAGCTACTGATTTGTCTGCAAGATTGGTTTCTATTTGGAGAACATAATCATCATCATACTGATCAAAATAAGGCAAATCATCAAGCATACATGTCAAATCAACAGATCTCTCTTCTCCAAGATGATCTATAAAACAATCACTATGACAACTGGAATAAGAAACAAAATGTTTTGGATCAGCAACTTGTTCTTCTTCAATCAGCGAGCCATGGGCTTGAACATTATACTCATTCCTTGTGGTGATCTTTTGCATCATCTCTTCCACTGCACTTACCAAAATGTCAAGCTTTACCTTTAGAGATGTCAATTTCTCCGGATCTGTGTTTTTCATCTCTTCTTCCTTCAACCTTTCCCTTCGGATCAGCAAATGAGCCTCTACATTTACTGCATTGTTCTGCATCTCTTCAAGTGTTGCAAGATTCCTTTCTCTCGGCTGAAACTCCATTTCCGAATCAAAGGCACCCGAGTAGTGCAAGAGAGCAGATCTAGGAGAAGGTCTTATATCAACTGGCATCGAAAAATATACTTGGTTAAATCTGGCAGAAAATTGTTGTACTATCTCCCCTGGAAGTCTTTTTAGCTGGTTATACGCTTCTATAATCAAGAAAAGGTTTTGTCCGATCACCCACCTGTCAAGGAACACTTTGACAAACTGCTGGAAATCTGAGATGCTCACATCAGGCAGGGCTTTGAACCAACTCTTGACTTTGCCTTGCAAAGAAAGAGCAAAAATCCTAATACTAACATCTTCGTCATCAACTTCAAAAAGGTCTAGAAAAGTCTCAACATTCTGCACATGTTGCTCAGCGTTGACATTGTTACATTCACCGTCAAATCTTGGTAGATATAGGTCATAATTTTTAGGGAAAGCATGAAGAACAAAAGGTAAAACGAGAGGTTTATACCTATCTGGGACTATATAAAGTGTAGGAGTATATACAAGAGCTATAGGATCAGTCTTGTTTTCTTTAGGATCATCACTCTGAAGAGAGTCATCATAATATGTGGGAAAAGTAAGGAGGCCAAGATCAAAGGGAAACTCAGTATTTACACTTTTTGAATAGGTCGAGTGAAGATTTTGATCACCTTTCTCATACAACAAATTCCGAAAAACTTTCAGGACGGCTTCAAGAACAGTAAAGAAGTAATTTACAAGAAAGCAGACTAGATCATGAATACCATTCCACTTTGGATACCTGAACTTTTTGTAAGATCCTTCCATTTTCTCAGAGAAAGAGTTAGTCCTCCAGTGGAGTCTCTACATTAAGTTGGAGTCACCAGGTGAATGATTTCAGCCTTCTTATGTCTTATCGTTGTCCACCATCAACCATCAGATCTGAACTTGATACATGTACTGGGGAAATTTACAAGTTAAATGTTACGTTTACAAACTAGACCGGAGATTGACTGAAGCAGCGTTTATCTACTTCCACTAATGCAAAGCAAGAGCGTTTCGAAGGCCACCTGGCTAACTTCAGGCTCCATCTGTAGCTTATAAAACAAATAACACCAACAACCAAACCATTTTCTTCCCCAGTATGGTCGCCACTATGTTATTGCCTAAATCTACCTCAGGCTAAAGGAAGGCAGAGTTCAGGGTAACATCAAACCACGCTCAGTCTGGTAGCTAGCCCTACCAGATTAGGAGAGGGCTCTCTCCGGGTCAAACTCAGTAAAAATAATCAATAGGGTCTGAGATGACTTGAAATGAATGCTGATTTTAGGCTAGGTATTTAAATAGGAGGGTTTGTTTTGATTTTTTTGGGGTTTTTGTTGGAAAAAAGGGAAAGATAATTTTGGGCTTGGGGATGAGGCCAAATTCTTGCATAGTTCAGGTTGGGGCAAGGAAGGCAATGGATTTGATGTCTTAGATTGAATGAATGGATATAAAAGACTGCTGAGGAGCTGAAGAGGGCAAGATGCTGCAATGATCCTCTTCAAACAGATGAAAACATATAAAACTAAACAAATTTTAAGGCAGAGCACCAGCAAACTAATGAATTCTACCTTAGTTACTCATTTGTTTAATTTCAGAAGCAAACAGAAGGGAAATGGCATACATAAAACATTAATGAACTTACAATTACATGGAGAAAAACACCATCAAAACTCAGAGCCACAAGGATCCCAACAAGTGTTGCAAAACCCTGGTCTTTCCTTTGCCAAAAATGCTGAAATGAATATACAATGAGGTGCCAAACTATTCCCAAGAGTCCAACCCTGAAAGTGACTGAGAAACTACATCATATTGACCATCCTAACCCATTCCCATGCCTCTAGGTGTCGAGCTCATCATTCTAGGAGCTATTTCAACCATATCTAAACTAGGAACTAGAAAATAAGCCATGAAACAACTTGCCTCTATATGCTAGGAAACTGATCCATTCACTCACATTTCACCTTTTAGTGAATGAATCTTCTAGAACAAGTAAAAATGTGCCAAAATTACATCATGAACATGAAATTACATCAAGGTAAATCAATTACAAGAAAAAGTGAAACTGGTCAAAACTAGGTGAAATTCTGAGCTGTTGAGTGAAAAATAGGCCAAAATTCTCTATGCGCCGCGCCCAAAATCTCTATGCGTAGCACAACTTTGGAGCTGATTTTGAGGCACTTCCCGAGGTCCAAATTGAGCTCATGATAGCTCGTTGGAAATCCCTGCCTGTCTACTTTCCAAACCAAGTGGAATTTATGGATTTGGTGTCCATTTTCCCCTCCAAAAGTTCAATCTCCCAAACCAGCTTCCTGTGGGTGCAAAAAGTGGCAGAAAGGCCATTTTAGGGTGTTTTTGACCCTTTAGGCAGCCCAGAACTTGATGAAATTATTAGGCAATTCCTGAGCATGCATAAATTTTCATAAAAAATCCAGAAATACCAAGTTTTCCTCCAGAGGATCTCCCAATCGTAAGCGCGCGCCAAGTGGCGCTACGCGTCGGGCATAAAAACCCTGTTTTGTGACCAAAAAATTCAAAATTGACAAAAAAAAATTCCAAATTCCTTGAAATTTGGACTGAAGGTCCCTCATCAAGTACCATGCTCTGCCAAAGAAGCTTCGGCCAAGATTTGGAGTTTCTCATGCCTTTTACGCCACCTCAATGTCTTCTTGGTGCATGCAGTGCAGTGGCGGAATCATTGTCTTGTTATATGATGAATCTGTGTCCGTCTCCATGATGTTGTAAAGTATATGACAACTGTATGTTTGTTTTGTTAAAAATGATAAATGAGGGCTTGGTGTCTTTGTCTCCAAGTGCCAAATGTGTGCCAACGGGAAATGAGGGACTGTGAGGAATATGGAACAGTGGGGAAAAGTGGAGTTTGTTAAGTGAAATTAAGGTGTGCTAACAGTCCCTTGACTGTTTGGGGATTTGGGATTTAGGAATTTTTGCAAATTATATGGGAGAGGGAGAGTGATATAGAATGGTAGGGTTTAGGGATATGGAAAATAGGTCTTGGGGATGAGTGGTTTTGGGATATAGGGGAATAGGGGATTGACAATAGTAAAACAGTGAGAGGGAGTAAACCAATGAGGAATGAAATGTTTGACACAAAATTGCTTTTTTAAACCACCAATTTTAAAACCCTAAGGGAACACTTCAAAAGAGGATAGGGTTTGTAGTTTAACATTCAAGTTCCTCAAAACCAATCTTTCGACAATACCGAACACAAGCTATGAGCAATTGACAACCTCACGAACTTACTTGGAGCAAATGAAGTTAAGTTGTTTTGGTTTTTGATGAAGCAGTGATGAAAAATTGCTTGTCAGCACTGTGCGCCGCGCACAAAACCCAGTGCGCCACGTCATTTATATGCGCCACGCACGTTGAAATTTTACACTGCAGTGGGCAGCTCTATGCGTCGCGCACTTTATATGTGCCGCGCACTTTACCCAATGCGCCGCGGAGCTGAAACTCAGCACAATTTCCTTCCAAAGACTGTTTTGTTCCTCCACGGTTTGACTCAGCTTAACTCTTATCTCTTGGCTTACAAATGGATTGTAGAAACCATGAAAACATCTTATATGCCCACTGACTTTGATTTTTAATTTTAAAAACCCACTATTTGAAAACTTTGACATTTTTACAAAAGAACTTCGTTTTGTTTGTTTCCTTTTGATTTTTGAGCTGAGGATGAATCTCTTTGTCTGTCTTTGTAGGGATAGATGGCATGGTGTTTGGAAAAGGGGACCATGGCTGCGCCTGAACATCTTTACAACTGAAAAACTTTGGAAAATTACATGATATTTATTACAAAGGATGAAATGGACGATTTTTCTTCAAACCAGATTTTTGAAGAAAAGTCACGATCAAGCCATATGACGATGAAATTTTGCAATGAAAACTCATTTTGAGCCCCCCTCATGTGCTTGCTGACATTATTAAACATTTTGAAGACTGAACCCTAGACCTAATGACTGAAAAACCCTAAAAACTCTTTGTTGACCAAGAGATCAAACAGGATTGCAAATGACCTTAAAATTGATTTTGATGAACTTTGATAAACAAACCTAAGCCAGCAGGTATAAGGCACCAAGGGTATGAGTGACAAAACCCTTCGGTCAGAAGACCGATGCTCCTAATGGAATGCAAATGATTGAAGTGAATGTGACGCCTAAAAAATGAAATGCAACGAAGAGATTTTGATCTCTGACGGAGGGATGAATAGACCGACTCTAACATTGGCTCCAATGGGGATGGTAGCTCCTTGGAGGTGCCAAGAAATACAGATCTTTGGAAATCAGAAAGTGCCTTCATCCATTGGGCAATGGAGTCAAAAACTCAAGCTGAAACGCATGACTGAAAACTGATAACTTGATGACACAAACTGACTCTCACTCAACTAAAAACTGACTCGTTACTTAAACACAACTAACAAACTTGAAAAGATGCTCAGAGTAGAGCTTATTCAATACAACCTACTCTAATTGTTCCATTCATCACCTGATCAAGTGAAATGGAATAGCCAATGCAACCATGTAAGCATCCTGGCTGCTATTTGATTTCTTCCCAAATGCTTTCTGATCCGCAGGAAAAGGGAAGAATCGAAAGGAAACTCCCATGGAAACTTGGAATCAAGTTGACTGCTGATCAACTTGCAAAGAATGAATTGACTGGATGACTTCAAGAAAACTGCGAAAGGATATTCATAAACACAGCTATTGATTTCCATTAACACATTACTACTCTGGTCCAGGTAATCTTCATAGCTAGATATTAAGATTTTCCTCACATTTGTGCTATCTTTCTTTGGTGACTGCAGCAGGCTATCAAAAGGATCCTGAATTTCGTGAATAACCAAAATTTGTTGCTGATTCCAAACAGAACAAAAGTCTCCTTTATCAATCTCCTCATATGACTGCAAACCTTGAAATGGGCTTTGTAACAAAAAATATGTTAGACAAGACAATGAAGGCGAATTTTTAATAAGATTATTATCAACATTCTCTTATATCACAAGGTTGGCCAATGAAGAAGAAATTTTACAGCAAACATTATCCAACACATGAGCAATAGGATCATCAAAAACTAAAGAAGATTGTTGTGACGTATCCATTGAAACTGTATGGAATCCTACTGGTTGTTCATCTTTTTCCTTAGAGATATTACGAAAATTCTGCTTTATAAACTGAAATGCTTCGAAACAAAAGGGTACAGAATCCTCTTGCATCATTAAATCATGTATTTCGGCTTCCACGCTTTCATCCGCAATTTTCCCTTCAATTTTGTTTGGTGGCTGCAAATCTGGAGCTAGGGAGGGTTTTGTATCCAAAATGATTTCATCAGTCATTTCAGGGGAATATTTCTCATTAACAACTTGCTCAATAATTTTGATATCTGTCTCATCCTCAATATTAAAACTGAGAGATTGTTGGTCTCCTACAGGCTGCTCATTTGAAGATTTACTATGCAATTTACCCTTCAAAAACTGGAATGATTCAAAGCAAAATGGTACGGAGTCATATTGTATCATTTGATCATATGCGCCAGCTTCCATGTCTTCATCTACAACTTGAAAATCAATGGCATTCGAGGGCTGCAAATCTGAATATGAGAAGTCTTGAACAAGGTTTTCATTGCCCTCAAGATGGTCCAAATCAAGGCTTGTTGGCAGTTGATTTCTGATTGCATGGAAGTTATCTCTGATGAACTGAAACGAATTAAAACAAAAAGGCAAAGATCCTTCACTTACTTCAAAATTTTCTGCATTTTCCTCGTCATTATCATAGCTGATATGTATCGGTTGATCATTGTACTCGAGTTGTTGAAAGTGAACTTCTTCCTCGCACAAACCAGCTACTGATTTGTCTGCAATATTGGTTTCTGTTTGGAGAACATAATCATCATCATACTGATCAAACTGAGGAAAATCATCAAGCATACATGTCAAATCAACAGATCTCTCTTCTCCAAGATGATCTATAAAACAATCACTATGACAACTGGAATAAGAAACAAAATGTTTTGGATCAGCAACTTGTTCTTCTTCAATCAGTGAGCCATGGGCTTGAACATTATACTCATTCCTTGTGGTGATATTTTGCATCATCTCTTCCACTGCACTTACCAAAATGTCAAGCTTTACCTTTAGAGATGTCAATTTCTCTGAATCTGTGTTTTTCATCTCTTCTTCCTTCAACCTTTCCCTTCGGATTAGCAAATGAGCCTCTACATTTACTGCATTGTTCTGCATCTCTTCAAGTGTTGCAAGATTCCTTTCTCTCAGCTGAAACTCCATTTCCGAATCAAAGGCACCCGGGTAGTGCAAGAGAGCAGATCTAGGAGAAGGTCTTATATCAACTGGCATCGAAAAATATACTTGGTTAAATATGGCAGAAAATTGTTGTATTGTCTCCCCTGGTAGTCTTTTCAGTTGGTTATACTCTTCTATAATCAAGAAAAGGTTTTGTCCGATCACCCACCTTTCAAGGAACACTTCGACAAACTGCTGGAAATCTGAGATGCTCACATCAGGTAGGGCTTTGAACCAACTCTTGACTTTGCCTTGCAAAGAAAGAGCAAAAATCCTAATACTAACATCTTCGTCATCAACTTCAAAAAGGTCTAGAAAAATCTCAACATTCTACACATGTTGCTCAGCGTTGACATTGTTACATTCACCGTCAAATCTTGGTAGATATAGGTCATAATTTTTAGGGAAAGGATGAAGAACAGAAGGTAAAACAAGAGGTTTATACCTATCTAGGACTATATAAGGTGTATGAGTATATACAAGAGCTACAGGATCAGTCTTGTTTTCTTTAGGCTCATCACTCTGAAGAGAGTCATCATAAGATGTGGGAAAATTAAGGAGGCCAGGATCAAAGGAAACTCAGTATTTACATTTTTTGAATAGGTCGTGTGAAGATTTTGATCACCTTTCTCATACAACAAATTCCGAAAAACTTTCAGGACAGCTTCAAGAACAGTAAAGAAGTAATTTACAAGAAAGCAGACTAGATCATGAATACCATTCCACTTTGGATACCTGAACTTTTTGTAAGATCCTTCCATTTTCTCAGAGAAAGAGTTAGTCCTCCAGTGGAGTCTCTACATTAAGTTGGAGTCACCAGGTGAATGATTTCAGCCTTCTTATGTCTAATTTTTGTCCACCATCAACCATCAGATCTGAACTTGATACATGTACTGGGGCAATTTACAAGTTAGATGTTACGGTTACAAATTAGACCGGAGATTAACTGAAGCAGCGTTTATGTACTTCCGCTAATGCAAAGCAAGAGCGTTTGGAAGGCCACCTGGCTAACTTCAGGCTCTGTCTGTAGCTTATAAAACAAATAACACCAACAACCAAACCATTTTCTTCCCTAGTATGGTTGCCACTATGTTATTGCCTAAATCTACCTCAGGCTAAAGGAAGGTAGAGTTCAGGGTAACATCAAACCACGCTCAGTCTGGTAGCTAGCCCTACCAGATCAGGAGAGGGCTCTCTCCGAGTCAAACTCAGTAAAAATAATCAATAGGGTCTGAGATGACTTGAAATGAATACTGATTTTAGGCTAGGTATTTAAATAGGAGGGTTTGTTTTGATTTTTTTGGGGGGTTTTGTTGGAAAAAAGGGAAAGGCAATTTTGGGCTTAGGGATGAGGCCAAATTCTTGCATAGTTCAAGTTGGGGCAAGGAAGGTAATGGATTTGATGTCTTAGATTGAATGAATGGATATAAAAGACTAATGAGGAGCTGAAGAGGGCAAGAGGCTGCAAGGATCCTCTTCAAACATATGAAAACATATAAAACTAAACAAAGTTTAAGGCAGAGCACCAGCAAACTAATGAATTCTACCTTAGTTACTCATTTGTTTAATTTCAGAAGCAAAGAGAAAGGAAATGGCATACATAAAAAATTAATGAACTTACAATTACATGGAGAAAAACACCATCAAAACTCAGAGCCACAAGGATCCCAACAAGTGTTGTAAAACCTTGGTCTTTCCTTTGCCAAAAATGTTGAAATGAATATACAATGAGGTGCCAAACTATTCCCAAGAGTCCAACCCTGAAAGTGACTGAGAAACTACATCATATAGACCATCCTAAACCATTCCCATGCCTCTACGGGTCGAGCTCATCATTCTAGGAGTTGTTTCAACCATATCTAAACTAGGAACTAGAAAATAGGCCATGAAACAACTTGCCTCTATGTGCTAGGAAACTGATCCATTCACTCACATTTCACTTTTTTGTGAATGAATCTTCTAGAACAAGTAAAAATGTGTCAAAATTACATCATGAACATGAAATTACATCAAGGTACATCAAGAGTTACAAGAAAAAGTGAAACTGGTCAAAACTAGGTGAAATTCTGAGCTGCTGAGTGAAAAATAGGCCAAAATTCTCTATGCGCCACGCCCAAAATCTCTATGCGTAGCACAACTTTGGAGCTGATTTTGAGGTACTTCCCGAGGTCCAAATTGAGATCATGATAGCTCGTTGGAAAGCCCTGCCTATCTACCTTCCAACACAAGCTGAATTTATGGATTTGGTGTCCATTTTCCCCTCCAAAAGTTCAATCTCCCAAACCTGCTTCCTGTGGGTGCAAAAAGTGGCAGAAGGGCCATTTTTAGGGTGTTTTTGACCCTTTAGGCAACCCATAACTTGATGAAATTATTAGGCCATTCCTGAGCATGCATAAATTTTCATAAAAAAATCCAGAAATACCAATTTTTCCTCCAGAGGATCTCCCAATCGTAAGCGCGCGCCAAGTGGCGCTACGCGTCGGGCAGAAAAACCTGTTTTGTGACCAAAAAATTCAAAATTGACAAAAAAATTTCCAAATTCCTTGAAATTTGGACTGAAGGTCCCTCATCAAGTACCATGCTCTACCAAAGAAGCTTCGCCCAATATTTGGAGTTTGTCATGCCTTTTACGCCGCCTCAATGTCTTCTTGGTGCATGCAGTGCAGTGGCGGAATCACTGTCTTGTTATATGATGAATCTGTGTCCGTCTCCATGATGTTGTAAAGTATATGACAACTGTATGTTTGTTTTATTAAAAATTATAAATGAGGGCTTGGTGTCTTTGTCTCCAAGTTCCAAATGTGTGCCAACGAGAAATGAGGGACTGTGAGGAATATGGAACAGTGGGGAAAAGTGGAGTTTGTTAAGTGAAATTAAGGTGCGCTAATAGTCCCTTGACTATTTGGGGATTTGGGATTTAGGAATTTTTGCAAATGATATGGGAGAGGGAGAGTGATAGAGAATGGTAGGGTTTAGGGATATGGAAAATACATCTTGGGGATGAGTGGTTTTGGGATATAGGGGAATATGGGATTGACAATAGTAAAACAGTGAGAGGGAGTAAACCAATGAGGAATGAAATGTTTGACACAAAATTGCTTTTTTAAACCACCAATTTTAAAACCCTAAGGGAACACTTCAAAAGAGGATAGGGTTTGTAGTTTAACATTCAAGTTCCTCAAAACCAATCTTTCGACAATACCGAACACAAGCTATGAGCAATTGACAGCCTCACAAACTTACTTGGAGCAAATGAAGTTAAGTTGTTTTGGTTTTTGATGAAGCAGTGATGAAAAATTGCTTGTCGACCCTGTGCGCCGCACACAAAACCCAATGCGTTGCGTCATTTATATGTGCCATGCACATTGAAATTTTACACTGCAGTGGGCAGCTCTATGCGCTGCGCACTTTATATGTGCCGTGCACTTTACCAAATGCGCCGCGCAGCTGAAACTCACCACAATTTCCTTCCAAAGACTGTTTTGTTCCTCCACGGTTAGACTCAGCTTAACTCTTGTCTCTTGGCTTATAAATGGATTGTAGAAACCATGAAAACATCTTATATTCCCATTGACTTTGATTTTTAATTTGAAAAACCCACTGTTTGAAAACTTTGGCATTTGTACAAAAGAACTCTGTTTTGCTTGTTTCCTTTTGATTTTTGAGCTGAGGATGAATCTCTTTGTCTGTCTTTGCAGGGATAGATGGCATGGTGTTTGGCAAAGGGGACCAGGGCTGCGCCTGAACATCTTTACAACTGAAAAACTTTGGAAAATTACATGATATTTATTACAAAGGATGAAATGGACGATTTTTCTTCAAAACAGAGTTTTGAAGAAAAGTCACGATCAAGCCATATGACGATAAAATTTTGCAATGAAAACTCATTTTGAGCCTCCCTCATGTGCCTGCTGACATTATTAAACATTTTTAAGACTGAACCCTAGACCTAATGACTGAAAAACCCTAAAAACTCTTTGCTGACCAAGAGATCAAACAGGACTGCAAATGACCTTAAAATTGATTTTGATGAACTTCGATAAACAGACCTAAGCCAGCAGGTATAAGGCACCAGGGGTATGAGTGACAAAACCCTTCCTTCAGAAGACCGATGCTCCTAATGGAATGCAAATGACTGAAGTGAATGAGACGCCTAAAAAATGAAATGTGACAAAGAGATTTTGATCTCTGACAGAGGGATGAACAAACCGAATCTAACAGTACTTCTCTCATAGAGTCCACTCTCTCATAGGTTGTTCTTTCTCTTAAGAAGGAAAAACAAAAAGTGTCAGAGCCTCTCGTAGAAGAAGAACCCACTTTGGCTCAATTATTTTCTTCCATTGGCTCTTCGATCAAGAAGAGAAAGAAAATTGTGATACACTCCTCTTATGAAGACAAAAATGACCCTGAATATACAGAATCTAATTATGAGGAAGAAGAATCTAGTAGATTCATGCATGAAGGTAAGAGGTCTAAGTTCATCCTAAATACCTATATCAAGAGACCTCATACCAGGCCCAAAAATAAACTCAGGCTGAACAGTAATTTGATTTCCAATCCTATATTAAGAGATGAAATTATTAGCATTGAGGAGAACCCAGAAGACAAAATCAAGAAGAAGAAAAAGACTTAGTCAAAGGGTCAAGCACAGAGAAAGAGGTCAAATAAGAGGGTGACTAAAGTCAAGGCCATCAGGATTTTTGCCTCTATTTTGGACCTCTGATGAATTAAGGAACAGGGCTTCCTTGGAGAAACTTTTCATTTTTTGGGTTAATTTTCCATGTTTCTGGATATAGCTACTTTTTCTGCAAAGGTAGCAATTATTTCTGAATACTAGCATATGATGAAAAGGGGCTACTTTTTGGTTTGTTATCATGATGGTGACATCAAATCAGGTGAAGTGGAGGAGTTTTCAGTTGCAATGGATGATGCCAGGTGTCATGTATCAAGTCTCCTCCGAAATTACAGGGTTTTGTTTTGCACGTTTAAAGGAGAATAGGCACATGTCACTCTCACTGCCTTTTACACTTTTTGTGAAGATTGGTTGCACCAGAACAGGAGAGTGGTCTTCCAACAGACTGCCACCTCATACAACCACTTCGAATTGTTAGCCTTCATGATGTTTATTTTATTTATGATACAATACTTTTTATTTAAGTTTAGGGATAAGCTTCATCTCTTGCATGAGATTGTAATAAATTTTTGGAACATATTTACTTATTTTGTGGAGATGGTGGTATCACGTTTTTGTATATATATGCTAAATTGATATGAAGTAAAGGTTCGTGGTTTTAGAATCTTGACTCATATGATAAGTACTCTTTTTAGTGAATGAAATGGAAAGAAACTTTTGAGGACTTATTACCAATCTGGTGTGTTTATTGTCAATTTTTACTTGTGTTCCCATATCTTATTATCTTTAGTTGCAGTTTGCAATCCTTCATGTTGTTATGTGTTTTTATCAGTCTCTTGACATGTTCATGTGTTTTATCAATTTTGTTAGTCTCACACGGTGAGCCTTCTTGGTAAAATATGTATAATAACATTGGAAAGAGCATCACTCATGACAGTTATCTTTCATAATATTTCAGTGAGAATATTGTAAGACTAGAAATAGATTTCTCTTGATGAAATATTGTTTAAACTGCTACTTGTGTTAATTTCTACCAAATGCAGTATATTTCTGCTTTGCGGACCTACTATTTTTCTCTCATTTTACATTTTTTTATCTTCATAGGCTACAAACTCACTCTTTTCTACCACATCAAGCTCCAATACCCTCATTAGTAGAACTGTGGATTTAACTGAAATCTCTTTTCAATGAATGAGAGTTTAAACCACCTACCAATCTCATAAAACAAATCATTAAATTGCCTTAGATTTTAGGATGTCTCTGGTCAGGCGCTTGATGCAGTCTAAGTGTTGATTCCAGCGCCAACATTTCATTTCATCACAAATTCAAAATCCGAGGTTGGGTTGTGTTTATAACTGAATAGTCATGGATCAATCAAGATTTCAAGGAAACTGAAGGAACAAAAAATTTCCCCTGTATGGTCGCCAAAAAATGTTGATGATTGTTTAAGTTTGACAAAATTTAATAAACCAACTCCTCAAATATTTTCATCACAATGAGATAGTGAAACTATGAGCTCAAAATTTACAACTAAAAATTTATGTTTTTGTGTTTTGTCTTTTTTTTTTGTGTTTTATGATGTAGAAATAAATAAAATAAAATTTACATAAACAAGTAAAATGAAAATACATACATGAAATATACATTATTTACAGCTAAAATGTGGTAAATAAACATAAAATAAACTAAAATTGTAAATTAGATTTGAAAGAAGCAGTGAGCTAGTCATAATTTTGGCTAATAGGTCCTAAATTCTGTAGAGCATAAGTTGTGATATATGAGAAAGCACAAAGAGAAAAATGTTGATCAAACAGAGATATGCAAAGAAATACAACTGTAATAAATAGTGACTAATTTTATTACAGATAAAGTGTACAACCAAATCCTAAAAAGCAAGCTTTTGCGAAAGCCTATGACCAATCTTATCACAAACTACAGCAATGCAAAACTAATCATATACAATAGCCCAGTGACAAGCCAAAATGAAAACAAATTAAAACATCCTTTGTGTATATGTGAGAATGAACAGCTTGCTTTATGCAAAATGGATATTTTTTAACACTTGTAAAAATAACCAAACCTTCAAGCAACAATAAATAAATTAGAAAGACTCAAGATACCTAAATATTTCCTTAAAAATATTGATGGAGTCACCTAGTATGCTGCCCCTTCGAGAAATGAGATTGTTGTCACTATTAGGATTAGCCTCTAACTTCTATAAATTAAAACCAGTGAATAAATTACAACCAAAAACTTTATAGGATACCTCTCTTCACAATTCTCTTCCCCTGCCTCCATAGACCCTTCCTCCTTTTAAATGTCTTCAAATCAGTTTGGGAAGTTCCAATGTTTTTTTTTTTAAGTAGTGGTTATATATCTATTGATAAATATGGATTCTGGCCATAACCATTATATTCATAACAACAACGTTTCCACATTCCTCCAAAAATGTTCTGACCAAATTAAATGAGTATTCAGAGAAGTCTTCTTCAGATTTTCTACATCATTTTTCTTATAATTCTGCCAAAACACCCCATCTACCATTACAAACTTACATAACATATAAAAATTAATTCTAAAAATTAGTTACACATATCCTTTTGCTTCATGTTACCCACTTTATTCCATGTCTGCCATGTCTGCTTCAACTGCTTCTAGTTGTTCGTTCTCCTTTTGAATCTCCCATTGTTCAATGAGATCCTGTGGGAGAGCTCCTCTCTCTCTAAGTGCCAATTCATGGTCACCACTATCACCAAGACCAAATACTTCTTTTAGCACCAATACGACAACATTCTCCACCTTATCCTATGAATTATCCACTTTAATGTCAAGATTCTCCATCTTTGTTTAAACGACTTCCATTGTCGCTTGCACATTATCAACATCCTTCTTCAGGCCCTCCAGATGGCCCGAGACAAGAGTGAAATAAAACTGGGCCTCATGAATAATTTTCCCTCTGATCCAAGATATCATATCCTCGACTTCTTTCTTAAACACTCGATAGATCTCCATAGAGGAGCCTCTGACACCATTTCCTAATGGGGATGCCATTTCTTCAACATGACGGGATTGAATGGCAAGCCACAGAGCATGAGCTCTCCACAACCTTACCTTATAGCCAAATTTAGATCCAAAATGACGACGTTGGAGTTCGCTTCATTTTTAATCCTCTGTGAATTCATTGCACACCCTACAAACGAATTGATATTCATTGCCTCTTGATCCAGGTTTTTATCCCACAAGATCATTCTCAGACGTTCCTCCTTGAACTCAGAAAATACTACTCCTTCAAAATTGCTTTGCCTTAAATCTTGAGCTACGTTCTCCCACCTATCCACATTCCTGTCAATACTTTTCTTGATTAACCATATGTTGGTTGAAGGGCCCAGCATGCTCCCAGGACATCCACCGCGTAGCAGATGTGCAATGGGATGAATATAATATTTACTTAGCCTATCATATAGTTTATCCTCTTTAATGAGCCTCTTGTAATTCACGGTTTTAATATTATATTTAATCATGGGACAGGACATGTAAGGATTGTCGCCTCGTTCTCCCTTAATCTCCTTGCTCCATATTAATGCCCAGATTAGCTTGGAAATATGCCACTACATTATTCTCCCTCTTGATATGGTAAAAATTTATGGTTTAAAATTTATCAAAAATCAAATATATCCTTTTCATGGCTGGCCTTAGATTAAAGTCCTTGTTTCGAGACCAATTAACACATTTTTGGATGGTAATAAGAGAGTCTCCAAAGACGTTTAACTAATGAATTCCTTTTACTTCTGCCAACTTGAGCCCTTGCCAAATTCCAAGTTCCTCATCTTGATTATTTGTTGCTAAACCCAATCCCAAGTCCTTTTTTTTTCTATTTTTCCATTGGGGCGATAAATAACCCCTCCCTCTTTAGCCTCCCTGAGATTCCCTTTCGATGTTCCATCAAAAAAGAGATGAAATTATCCCATATCCAATCCTCAAAATCCTCTATGGGCATCTAAATAAGGTATGGGATGTTCCTTTGACCATGAAATGAGAATCCTTTTGTGCCTATAGGTTTTTTAATATTAATCCATTATTTCTCTGCCTTTGAAAATTTGTACATATCATCTGGATCAAATCCTTTCTTTATAACTGCTTCAAATAGAAGCTTAGAGGCTTTCTAAGCTATAGATGATAGTATAGGCTTCCTTTCCTTGAAAATAGCATTGTTTCTAGCGAGCCAAACTTCCCAACATATGTATTTCGAGATGGCAACCAACAGCTTCATATGTATTTCGGGATGGCAGCCAACAACTTCATATGATTGAAGATGGGTCATAATTCCACGGGGAATGAGAACTCCAATTTTCGAAATTTTTTGTTCGATTTGCAAGAATGACCTGGTTGGCTTATTAGATGTAGCTTTGATCTTCAAACTTCTAAGGTGAAGGAAAAATGAAGGAAAGCATGGGATACATCCTCGTCTACATTTCTACATAGCACACACCATGATGGACCCTGAATCTGTCTTTTCTTTTTCAAATTCTTTTTTGATAAGATTTTTCCATGAACCAGTTCCCAACATAAGGTGTTTACTTTCGGGAGACCATTCTTATTATATATCCTACTCCAAATTTTGGAGGCTTGTGGGTACAGGATATTCTTAACTAAATTTCCATACCCTTCCTTCACCATATAATGCCTTTGTTTGCCTCCCTTCCATATTCTTCGATCCAATCTATTAGAAGTGATCGATGGATATCCTTTAAGGGCCTTTACAACCTCTACCCAAGTCAAAGACGTCTTAGGGGGGGAATTTGGAAAATACCATCCCACCCACTGCCCATTGTCATCCTAAACCTAAATATATGTTATAATTCTCTGCCCTTGCGCTTCCATCCACCTAAATAGATCTAGAATCCTTGTATTTTCACACATTAATTCACCAAGGATAATACAATCTTTCCAAATTCTAATACGCCAACCATTACCCGCTTGCCACCCCAAATTTTCCAACACCACCGAGGTTGAGGCTTTACAACGCTTCCATATTTTAGTCCCAACTCCTTCCCAAATTTCTTCCTCTGGAATTATCATTTGATTCTTATGGAAATTTTTCCTTAGAAAGGCTTGTTTCCACCATTCCTTAGAGTCTGATAATGATCTACAAACAAGTTTGGAACCAAAGGCCAAATTTGTGTATTTTGGGTCTTTGATTGCTAAACCCCCAAAAAAATTTGGATCTCTGACTATGTTCCAATTTATCAAATGATATTTTTTCTCATTATATTTCCCTCCCTACCACAATAATTTCCCAATCATACAACTGCTCCTAAGAATTATGCTTTTGGGAGCCAAAAGACCAGAGCCAATATATATGGGCATAGCAGATAAAACCAATTTGATGAGAATTGTTTTCCCTGCGAAATTTAACCATATTACACCCCATGATTGGATTCTTTTTAATTTTTTATATAACTGCTTCCCAATCCTCTCCAGAGGATGGCCCCAAGGAAATAGGGAGACCTAGGTAAGGGAAAGCTCTCCAACTTTGGCAAGAGGAAATCCCAGAATGCAAAATATTTCATTCAAAGTAATTTCGAAATTTTGCCATCCAAAAGTCAAGTTTTTCTTCTTATTCAACATACCTACAGCTCAAATAACTATCCAAGACCTCTTTAAATCGAGTTGTGATGATTCTGGAAGCACCACCCAGAAGGAAAGTGTCATCGGAAAACTGTGAATGATTAATTTCTTTAACATTTCTCTCTATTATTAGCCCTGGAAGATGGACATTCTCCTTGGACGCTTCTATATTTATACTAATACTTTCTGCCATAATAACATATAGATGAGGGCATAGGGGACATCCTTATCTCAAACCCCGAGACACCATAGAAAATGGGGACTGATGCCCATTAACCAGAGGTGTGATGCAAGGGCTACCAATGCAATTTTTTTTCCATTGAATGAATTCTTGACCAAATACTAGCTTTTCTAAACAAAGAAGAGAAAGGAATGATTTACCTGGTTAAATGTGTTTTCCAAATCTAACTTGATGATCATTCCCACTTCCTTGTTGGAGTGAATTGCTTCTTGTACCAAAATAATGTTTTCCAATATGTTCATGTGTTGCATGAATCATCCATGATTCTTCGAGGTGAAGGAGGCAAGGACAGGTTTCAATATATTGGCTATTATTTTTTTCAGAATTTTGTAGGATGCATTATGGAGGGATATGGGTCGGAATCTGGAAAAAATCATTGGGTTCGATTCTTTTGGGATTAGGGCCAGGAAATAAGATTTTGTGCCTCCTCCCATTTTTTTCTTCTTGCAAGCATAGTTTAGCATTTTTAAAATAACACTTTTTATTAGAGGCTAGAAATCATAGTAAAATTAGATAGTAAATCCATCCATTCCACGGGATTTTTCCAAATTGAGAGATCTAATAACCATCATGACCTCCTCCTCTACAATTGGATTCATCATGTTCAAATTTAAAATGGGATATTACCAATGGCATGTACCTAAGGAATTTGTCTGCATGTTCCAAAGAAATTTTCTCTTCTTAATATATGTCCCTAAAATGGTGATATGCTTCTTTTTTATTTTCTTCAAAATCCTAGATTTTTGGTTTACTTTCTTGCACAATTTCTTTAACCCTATTCCTCACTTCCCTTTCTTTCTCCTACTTATGAAAGAAAGAATTGTTCAAATATCCTTCTTTTAGCCAAAGGCTTATGGATTTAAGCCATCATAATGCTTCCTCTTGTCTGTTTGTAGAAAAAATATCCTTGGTTCGATCTCTTTCCTTTTGGATATGCCAATATTCAATCAATGCATGTTAGACCAATTTGAAGTGATTTTCCAACTGTTATGTAAGATCTTTCTTTTTTTCCCCGGAGGCTGGAAAAATTCCTTTAACCATTTTCGAAGGAATCTTTTAAGATTGTAGATTTTAGATTCCCATATGAAATATGGGGAAACTTGGATTGGAATTTTCCATGCTTGAGTAATAATATTTTTTACTCGTTCTTCTTGGAACCATGCTACATTAAATCGAAAAGGAACTTGCCCATAATTTACTAGTTTATCTAACCATGATATAATTGGGTTGTGATCTGAGACGCCATTAGGAATGATTGAAGATTATTAATCCAATATTTTGAGGAACCAACTACTATGAACCAAAAATCAATCCATTCACAACAATATATAAGCCTCCCCTACTCTCTTTTTCATCTAGGTTTACTTTCCTACCTTCGGAGCCACATCAATTAGATATAAATCTGAGATAAAATCTTACATACGATCCCTGAAAGGATCTTGGACCTGAGATCCCCTTCTTTTTTCTAAGGCACGAAGCATAGTGTTGAAATCGCCTCCAATTATGCAATCTTGGATCCTAATCCACCTTCGAACCTCCTCTATGTAATCCCCAAACTCTTCCTTTTGTTCGTACAACATGAGTGCATACACATTAATCATGGTAATTCTTTCACCACTTATTTTATTATCTAGAACTACCATTATCCAAAATTGATGTTTCATACTCTACCAGAGAGAAATGTGAAGGGGACCATAAGGTGCAAAGACCTCTAGAAGCACCCCTAGCTTGCTGGAAAACTCCCTCACTATCTTTTAGAAGGATCCAACTGATTTATGGACCTTTTGTTCCTCCATTTTCATCTCTTGCATAAAAAGAAGGAGATTATTTTTTATCATATATTTTACATCCAAGGACTTATCAGGGCTCCCCAAACCCCTAATATTCCAAGATAATATAATCATTTTAAAATCAGGGTTTGAGACAACCCTCCATCATTTCCACTCTTACTTTTAGCCCCTTTGTTTTTTCAAATCTCTAAAATTATAGGTTGATTTTCCAGTTTATTATTTTGTTTTTCTTCCTTTTCCCTTAGGCTTTGATTTTTCGGCCTTCCCTTCTTTCGTGAACTCTCAGTATCATGGTTGTTTCCCTCATCTTCCCAAATATTTTTTTGAGCCATATTCCTTGTAAGAACCCCGACTATTTCTTTCGCCATGCTGGAAGGGCTTTGTTGGTGCAAGGGTGTTTTCAAATTTGGCGATAATTCCTTGACTTGAGAGGTCATTATTACCACTGAGTCTTTCTTTGGAGGAGTATTATCCTTCATTTCTTCCTTCTCCAACTCTTTTGTTTCATCCTAACTTTTCTCATTCTCTTTGTCTTATTCTTGACATATATCATTATCAATTGATTCCTTCATGTAATCTAACACATTAAAGGGATAAGACGAGGTTCTACCTGTGTTATTTCCTTTGTTTTTCATAGGTTTAGGTTCAGTTGTGGATCCCTTATTACCTTTCTTGCATTAAGTTTGTCATTTCTCTTCAACTTGAGGGGGTTGCTCAGAATCATTGGGAGGAGGGATATTCGAATAGTCACAAGAAAAATGACCATATTCATGGCAGTGACAACACTTGAAAGGGATTTTTTCGTAATACAAAATCTACATGTGCTTCCATTCCTATAGGGTTAAATTTACTTATGTTGGAAGTCGACCTTTTTCCAGATCCACCTCCACACAAATATTTGTGCAGGACAACTGTGACCCCCTTGGCTCAGCTTTATTAATATATTTCCCTACCCCATTTCTAATTTACCTAAGGTAATCATCACTCAAGCATGACAATCAAAGGCGAGGAAGCTTCACCCAAACTGGGACATCTGTAGGAACATCATCATCTGGGTTGAATTCAGGAATCCAATTATTTAGATACACCCCCCTTGACCCAATAAATTAAGGTTCATTGTAGAAAATCACATCCATGTCCTCTCTAAGATCGAACAAGAACGCGAAAAAACCATTTCCTACAACAAATATTGCAATGTTAACTTTCATTTTGGCCCTCCATGTGTTCTTGATCCATGATTCAATCGATCACAGTGGGGGCCACATGCTCGTGAACATTCCAATTAGTGCACATTCAGAGTAAGCTACAATTGTCCGCGTAGCCCAATCGACAGTGAAATATCTTATACTTCCTCATTTTTGTCCCAAATTTTTAATGGTGGTCAATAAACTTCTGATGCTTTGGTAGGGAGGCCACTAGAGCCTAGAAGGTCGCAACCTCTTCTTATACCAACATGGGGGAGGGAGGGGGAGAGTCCCCCTTCGCAAGCGTCATCTAATCTAGGGTTTCTGCAAAATTTGAGAGTGTTAGAGCGCACAGTGGAAGTTCCCATGTTTTAGAGATTGTGTTTTAGTTTAATTTCTAATCTAAATAATTAGAAAATAGGAGGATGTTTGTTTTATAGGCAATGGTTAATGAAACTAATTTATGGAGATTATTTTTCAAATCAAGGTTTTGACTCTAGTAGGTGGGACCTATTTCCTTATTAATGGATTTTATCAACTTATTATCCATACATATATAAATAATAATTTTCATAATCACATGTGATTTGTATCATCTAACTCCCAATCATGACTAATGATAATAAAACACATCATATAAAATCATAATGATATCCCATATGCAACCAAAAATTGTGCCAGATAATCATTTCCACACCAAAAAATCATCAAAAAAACTAAACCCTTGTGCCTCCCATCTGTTAGCCTCTCTCACAAAACAATAATAAATCCAAAAATAAATTAATTAATTAAATATTACAAGTTAGGAATTTGTGCCTAACTCTTGGGTTGTTCCTCTAAGATAGGAGTTAGTTTAGGTAGCTCCTATATTGGTGCATGTTTGGTTGAGAAATTATCTCAACAAGGTGTTCAAGATAGCACGTACTATCTTGAGACATTGTCTCCTCATCTATTTAATTGTAAAATTACATTCTTTTAATAATGAGAAAATATGTGAGGAAGTCGTGAGGCTGAAGCCTTTTCCGCCATTATTTGGTGTCTGGTTTATTATGTGTGTTTTATATATTTGTCTGAGTTAGTTTAATTTTCAATATGTGGTATCAGAGCTATCTCAATTCAAGTGACTCGATCTTGCAGACCCACCTACCATCACTGTTAATTCCTCAAGCATCCAAAAGCATATAGACACTAATAAAAAATATCAGAGATGGGTTCAACACTACTGATTCTCCGATTTGTACTCAGTCCTTGATATAAATGTTAAAAAATCTTCCTGTGGTGTCTTCATAAAAAATACATGCAATCTCCACTTGCAATGCTGATAAATGCAAGGGCTTCTACTCAAAATGTCGCAAACAACAACAATCAGCCCGATTGAAGATACATTATGGATGGATCAATCCTTGGGAATGGTCATCCATAGTCAACAGATTGTCTTAGTTCTAAAACCACATACAATCACACATAGTGCAGCCATAAGTGAAAAGATGATGTTACTATCATGCAGTTGAATAAGTGTAAAACTCCTACACCTAAAGGGGGGAGTTCAGGAAAACTTTCCAGAGAAGTGTCTCTCCTTTCAGCTTACAAAAGGGGGAAAATGTCAATGAAATTGATGATGGTTGTCAAACTGAAAGTCTCGACAAAACCAAAAAAACCAGCCAGTGGGTAGCTTCCATAGCCAGTGGGCATCGAAAAATTCGCCAGTGGGCAGTCGACAGCAAAGAAGCTGTGAGAAGTTTTCAATACAACAAAAGCAACAATGAGTTTTTTTTTACATCATCAGCCATTGGGCGTTGAACAAATTTTTTCAGTGGACAAAGGATGTTCATTTCACGCAAAGGACAGATGGATCCTTTTGAAACTTGGCATGTGATGGAGTTTCCAAGCAAAATTCAGGGATGAATCAAACATGCAGCTGACTCATAGTCTCTTCAGATTGCAGTTTTTTAGCATCCAGCTTTGGCGGTTTTTTAGGCAATGTTTTTGAGGATCAACATGAGAACTTGGAAGATGGTTCCTCGTTCTTATTTTGGATTTATCATTAAAGGGGGGGAATGTTAGCCTCTCTCACAAAACAATAATAAATCCAAAAATAAATTAATTAATTAAATATTACAAGTTAGGAATTTGTGCCTAACTCTTGGGTTGTTCCTCTAAGATAGGAGTTAGTTTAGGTAGCTCCTATATTGGTGCATGTTTGGTTGAGAAAATATCTCAACAAGGTGTTCAAGATAGCACGTACTATCTTGAGACATTGTCTCCTCATCTATTTAATTGTAAAATTACATTCTTTTAATAATGAGAAAATATGTGAGGAAGCCGTGAGGTTGAAGCCTTTTCCGCCATTATTTGGTGTCTGGTTTATTATGTGTGTTTTATATTTTTGTCTGAGTTAGTTTAATTTTCAATACCATCATACATTTTTTCTCCATTATTCATGCATATCCAATGTTGCACCACAGTAAATAAAGTGTTGTATATAAACGGAGCTATAATTTGTTCCCTCAAAAAATGAAAGATCATAAATATCTACATATAAGTGCAATATCAAGTGTCCAATCAAAATAAACAACATCAACCTCATAAATAAGTCTATAAATAGTAAACAATGTTCAAAACCATACCAAAAACATGTTGCAAACACCAAAACTAATGTCCCTACTTGTGAGATGGAGTAGATTCTACCTGATGTTCTTTCTGGTGAGGATGTGATGTAAAAGAGTGTGATGAACCATGTGATGCGTCATATATATTAACATGTTATTTCTATCTCTTGTCACTAATAGAAGGTTGGGGAATTATTGCATGTTTAGATGATTGATTGACAGGACCAACAAGTATGGTAGGTTGCTTGGAGGTTTGATGAAATGAGTGAGGGTGTTGACTAGTACGATGAGAAGGTGGTGGTGTTTGATGAGGGGAGTGGGCTATGCATAAAGAGTCAAACTACAAATGAGAGACATGTTCCTCAAGAGGAGGAGGAAAATACATTGTAGGCCAACCTTGGATTGAATGAAGTGGTTGTGCAGGGATGGTATCCCAACCATTGTTATTTGGAACAACCAAGGGAGAAAAAATATGTGGAGGGAAAAGTATACCGATATTAGGTTTATGTTGAATAGGGGGTTGTTGTGGTTAAGGTTGCACCATAGGTTGAGGTTGCACCACAGGTTGAGGCTCTGGCTGACCCAACAAATTTACCACACCATAACGAAGCAGTTGTTTTATTTCCTGAGAATCAACATCAAAGTGGATCGAGACCCTTGGTCTTTTGTCTCTTCTCACACCCAAATGTTGGTCACTATTTCATGTTCCCCTGCCTCTACCTCTTCCTCTATTCCTATTGAAGTAATAATTCTAAAACATATTCATAGAGTTACTTGTAGGCAATGAAGGATTTGGTTCCAATCATCAAAAAATGAAAAAGATTATAAGTTCTTAACACCAAATAAGGGACAAAAAAGGTGGAGGAGGAATGGCCTCAAGAAATACATTAACAGCCCATTGTAATCTCACAAAAACTGCAAATATTGACATAAAAGGAGATATACAAGGCACATACATTCATAATACCTTTGTAGAGCGAGAAACGAAGTTGACAAATGAAGTTATAACTATAAATAAATAGTGTAAAATGGATAGAAATAATATTGTATTTCCAAACCTATCACATATATCATTGAATCAATATCATTATAGAAAAAGAGTAGCCCGAGATAACAATTTTTTATCAGATATGAGCATATAGTATATTTTTGACAAATGATTTTGATCCCAAATGAAGCAAGGGACAGAGTAAATGTATAGGTTGTATAAATCAATTGAAGCACAAATTAATAGATATATAGTGAAAACAAATGTGTAGTTCACAAAAATTCTCAACAATGTGTGAGACCATTTTGGCAACAGGAGAATAGTTTCGATGTAATAATTTTCATATGATATCATGAAAGAATAATGACCCATGTGCATGGCCTTCGCCGTTTTTTTTACCCAAGGCCTCATGGCCTTGAGGGCTCCCACAAGCGAGATTGTCAAATAATTACTTATCATGTTAGGGTTTTGATGCTAATTGTCCAAACATGGCAGTGTATTAATGATTTAGTGTTTAAACAAATAATGAAAATATTAACCTTAATAATTATTGCAATGGTTATCAAAGTCTCATGGATGATATTAATAGTAAGTGCCCAAAATATAACAATAATCATTGTGTTGTTTATATATATATATATGAATGATGCAATGAAACAAAGGCATGGCATAAATGCTATGCTCGACGTAGTAGGTGAGGAGTTATGTGGGTTTAAAACATTAATGGTGCCTTGGGTTGTATGCTCGAGTTTTTCCTCAAGGGCGTCACACCTTAGTGCGCAGAGTTATTGTCTCAAGCTATAGTCGAATAGACTCAAAATCACTCACAATATTAAATGGTAGAACTAGTCTCCATAGGGAGGTTGAGTTTTTTCTTTCTAGTGCTTGTCAAAATAGGAGATTAACGTTGTATTTTGACTGAAAACAACTGTATAAATGAAAAATCCAAAGAAAATCAGGGAGAAAGTATACATGGGAGAAAAACTCAAAGAATTTCAACTTGTTGATAGAAGAAACAAGTTTAAAGCATACATAGCAAGCAAGAACGTTCAAAAAGGGACTTCAATTATAAAGTCCCATGCTTTGTCCCTTGTTTCATAAAATATTCTCCGTTCCTAGTTGTATTCTAGTTATAGAGCATATGAATTTGTAGACTAGAGGGAATGAAACCCTCTGAGGGCTCACAATTGACAAAGAATATAAATGCATGGCTCAAGGTGGTGCATCTTAGGGTGAGTAAATGTGGGAGTAAAGGCCACATTGGCACAAGAATATAAATGCATGGATCAAAACTCGTTGCCAAGAAAAATGAGCCAACCCTTCATAAGAACCAATGAGCAAATGTCAATCGAAAAAACTCCTTAGAAACCCATAGCCCATATAGCATATGCAGGAAGTGAGTCAAAGTGTTGACTGTGAACCGATCCAATAGGATTTTGGAGAGATAGCCACGTAGATAACAAACACAACAAAATATATCAATAAAATTAATTATCAACTTACAAATCACCATCAATAATGAATACGGTTTGTGAAACTGTGTGCCCAAGTATTACAGATATCACCTATTAATAAATGTCTACTACTAAAACAAGAATAGCTGCGGAGCAGCAAGTCCCTGCCAAGAGGGAGTGGACTTTATTATCCTGAAACTAGAAACATTAAAAATAATTAAAAATAATGCACAAAATAAAATAAAATAAGATATATTTATCTATTAATTATGAACAGTGGGCATTTCCTGAATTTTTGCATGCATTATATGTAACTCAATTGTATCTATAATTTTATATTATCAGTAATGAAATATTGTGTGTCCAAAATTATAGATACAAGTTGTTTTTCCTGAAGTACACTGCATCAAAAAATAAAAAATGGTCGACGAAAAAATACATTAATATATTTGGTAAACTGAAATGTATCACAACTACCAGATAAAGACAAAATAATTTAAATAGCTCTTTAGTATTCACACACACAAAAAAAGAACAATTTAAAAATATTGTATTTTATTTTAGTTTTATTATACGTATGGATAGATTTTATGTAACGCCTATTATGTATGCTATAAGAGTATAACTGATATCCTTGATTATGAATATTTTCCAAATCTTTATATTTATCAGTGTTTAACAATTAACTATATGTTGGCATTTTAGCTGACTTAACAATTGGTTTTTGCGGTTTGATGTAATTTTTGGACCAAGTAATTATAATCATTGTTGTACAGTTATGTATAAGTAGAACTGTCAATACATGCAATTGGATGGTTTTTCTGGCTACATTTGTGTGGAAGCAGCTATGTTTAGTAACACTAAACATAAATTTTCCTGGAAAATTATCTTACAGACCATCAGATACAGGGTAGAACGTATTGTGGGCACTGGATCATTTGGTATTGTCTTCCAAGTAAATATGAATTCGAATCAATTCTATTTTAGGAGGTGTCACTAGTAAGATCTGCATGTCCACGACCCCCATCTTTCTTTTCACTTTGAGATAGTTGTGCAATTGTTCCATGCTACTTAGAAACTAGAGAGGTTGTTGCCATAAAAAAGGTGTTGCAGGATAAGAGATATAAGAATAGAGAACTGCAAATTATGTGCATGCTTGACCATCCTAATATTGTTCAACTCAAACATTGTTTCTTTTCAACTACAGAAAAAGATGAATTATACCTCAACCTTGTATTGAAGTATGTACTTGAAACAGTGTATCGAGTTACAAAATACTATAGTAGGATGAATCAACGTATGCCATTGATATATGTCGAACTCTACACCTATCAGGTATGTTGATGCCACACAAGTTAAACTTATGTCTGACGAGGGACTTGCCATTTTTCTAGTTTATATTCTATTGCATTCTCCTTTTTTGGTAAATGTAGATGTAATATTTCTTGGCTATAAATATATTATGTTCTCTAGCTTACATCCATGGTGTTGTTGGCGTTTGTCATCGTGATATAAAACCTCAAAATTTATTGGTAAATTTTCATTGCATTATGTTGGTGAGAATCCTTTTTTCTGTTTTGCTGGCTCTCTTCATAAGTTATTTCCTAAAGACTGACAGGGACTATGTTATGAAATGGTAAAGGTTGACCCCCATACTCACTAGCTTAAGCTTTGTGACTTTGGCAATGCCAAGAAGTTGGTGAGCATTTTTTCCCCTATAGTACTTTCATATTACATGCCATAATAATTTTTTTTCATATTTTGCTTGAAAGGACTAAGGCTACTCAGTTTCTTTGTGTTAATGATATTGTTGTTCGAAGTGTAAAACTTATGACGGCTCCTGCCAAAAGATGCCGAGAGAGTAACGTGGGCTCTGCAAATGTAATGATCAGAAAAGAAGTATGAGTGAAATAGAAAAAACCAATGTCTTTGAATATTCACATTTCACATGCACTACCTACGCGCAATAACCATCTTCTTAGCTTGTAAAGATACAAATATTTATGGTAAGTGCCATAGTGCTTGTTAATTCGATAAGTGGTAATTCAATATTTTCTCTCCTAAGAATAGGCCTGGGTTTAACAATGTGTTGAATGAAATCAGTTAACTTTCAAGCTAGCTTGAGTATAGGCAGGAGCTAGCCGACCTTCTGGCCTTCATGTAGTAACGCACTAAAGCATGGAGATATTTATGTCATTTCTTTGTGATAAGGTTATGAATTGTGCCAAAATCACAAAGTTTGGTAAATGATTAGCAGCAAGAGTGAATCTTGAGAAGATGAAAGACTAAAGAAACTTTTACAATATTTATATTATTTCATTATCACTTTTACAATATTTATATTATTTCATTGTAATAAGGTTATGAATTGTGCCAAACTCACAAAGTTTTGTAAATGATTAGCAGTAACAGTGAATCCTAAGAAGATGAAAGACTTTTGAAACTTTTGAGTGGCATCCAACTTCCATGTTAGTTTCATAACCCATACAACCAACGTGGATTACATTCAAAGACAACATGCAACCACGTGGATTACATGCAAAGACAACATGCGTAAACACTCGCTGAATATAATATAATATATAAAACTTAACACATGGTCTGCACACAGCCTAATAGTTGTTTCTATCATTTAAACCACTTTATCAATAAAAAAAGGGCAGTGAAGTAAATAGTTTGACTGATGCACATGTATTTCTATCGTTACGCGATAAATGCAAAATTGGAACCAGAACCCAATCCAAGCACTCAATTTGCTATTCAAATCAGTTGAAGCCAAGGAAAAAATCTAGTGATATTCGAACATATTTATGGGACCATTTCAGAGACAAGTTGAGAAAACATTTGAATTGAGGCTGCCAAAGAAGAAATAAATAAATAAATCTCCCATGATTTTCTTGCTATATGCACAGATCCGTTCACAGGCGATGAGAAACAGATGCAACAATGCATAATAAATGCTTGCAAAGAATTGACTCTCGGCCAACAGTGCACACATCTATCCCTCTCCGCTATCATCACCTCGTCGGTCATCACCGAGGTACAATGAGGTACGACAGCAGACATCGCCAGAAGAAGAGTGAGTGCATGCAAGGAGTCGGCCCTCCACTGTCGCCCCGGAGCGTTTTGCAAAAAATTGTGTGGCTTCTGCTCTCTGTGCTGTTGAAGTGCCATGGACTTTTCTAATTGTTTTCCCAGCTCATATATATTTCAGGGATGTTGGTCTACATGGGAACCATGTTATTAGATATGAGCCACATCATTAAACATCCCCTGAAACCCGAAGTGTTCAAAAACCTCTGGCCCTCATTGCAAGCTGACAACGCCACGTACGGTGGGGTTCGTTTTCTTAAATTTTCAGTTATTTTTTTGGTTTTGTGGGAATTAAAACGTTGTGTCATTTCTTCCCCTTTCCAATTTTCTTTTTGTGTTTGAATCCAGATAATAGGTTCAGTAAATACGTATTTATTTAAAGCAGATCGAAATTTAGAGAGATTCCTTTAATTTTGTAGAAATAGAAACACTCTTTCTGTAAGTATAGTGTATAGTGTTTCCTATGTTTGGGTAGGTTCCTAATTTTAGCTTTTCTCTGCCGCATTTTGTGGCGAGGTAAAAAAAAAAAGTTTGTTTCATTACCAGGCTTACGCGTACGAATTGCTTGGTATTTGTTTCATTACCAAGCTTACGCGTATGAATTGCTTGGGAGGAATACCAGCCACCCAGCTCTTTCTTCTCCTGCATATCACAGAGTGGAAAGAGATTTCAGTAAACAAATTAGAGAATTAAAAATCCATATGGTGAATCACTACCTATGAGCACAAATTTAGCTGGAGTCATACAATTTTTTGTGTATATATTTGTTCCAAACAAATTAAATGGATTGAAAAAAAAAAAGAAAAAAATTAGAATTTGATACCTGTAACGAGCAGATAGTTTCAGCAATACAAAGGATTCTATATGTTGCAGTCCAGTTGTAGTTGTTTTGGCATAATAAATAATACACAAGTCATCCAATCCATTTGATGAAGGAAAAAAATAGAAAAGAATTAGAATTTGATACCTGTAACTTTGAGCAGATAGTTTCAGCAATAGAAAAGAATTAAAATTTGATACCTGTAACTTTGAGTCCTGTTGTAATTTTTTTGGCATAAGAAATAATAAACAATTCATCCAATCCATCTGATGAAAATGATTTGATGAAAACTAGCTTGCTGCTTGCTTTTGCTTCTTCGACCCTGTTGCAGCCATACAGCCATGGCTTGGTGCTTGCTTTTGATTTTTTGCTTCTCTGACCTACTGCAACCATGCAACCATGGCTTTTTGTTTGTTGTGCTTCCTGCTGCCATGTCTTGCTTCTTTTCGTGCTTCCTGTTTGACCTGCTGCTATGCTGCGGCCTGTACTTCCTGGCCTAGTCCTGCTAGTGTGGAATTACACCAGCTTGCTTAGTTATGCAATGGTATTGACGCAGAGGCAGAAGGCTTAGTAATGCAATGGTAAGTAATGATGAAGAGGGGGAGGTAGTGACCACGTAGCAAGTGTCAACGGATGTCAAGGGCTGCTTTGGAAGCGACCTGCAAACCCAAGTACAAGTGGCTACACGATACTGCACCACCAGCCTGGTTGCATGCAGCCTCCTTGGTACTGACCATATTAGATAATATTACAACTGGAACATGAAATAACAGAGTTTGGAGTACACTGTTTTCCGCAAATTAATTTGCAAACATAAAATGTTTGCTAACTAATGTTAGCATTACATAATACAAATTGAAAATTCCCTGAGCCTAGGTTTCAATAGCCCTTGCCTCAATATGAGGCCAAATAAGATGGCAAATAACCTGATTGGTGTTTTAAATTATTTCATAAATTTGATTCGTTAATAAAGTTTGAGCTCTTATAAAGTTAGGATAGTCGGGACATAGATTAATGCTACAAACATCGTTCTGATTACTATAGTCCCTGCCATGCCACAGGCGACAGGGACTAACAAGAAACCGACGACCAACTTTCGACCACCTTCCAACCATTACAATGAAAAATCAAACATTAACTCCAAAAAATTAAACCATGCACCTTATGTTACACAACATTACGTACGATTTTCCACGATATACCAATTGCCATTTATATCATGTATTAATGTTTGATGCCAAATTATAACTATAATACAAAGTTTAAAACCATTGTTCGACAACCCGTGCATAAATTCAACATAAATTCGTTAATCAACCATTGCATATACACTACATCAAATATTTGAACCCTTCACAATAATACTATTGGATGCATATATCTAGCGCTCATTATAAATCATCAAATCATTTCCATACATGTATAGTTTAACCCTTCTATTAACATTTTGTGCACTAAGGAAAACACCTTTGTTATGTATATATATATATATATATAATGACTCCAGAGGTGTGTTACCAACTTTGAACACCAATCATAACACATAAATCATACAATTAAGATCTGTTGGGGTTTTCTAATCATAACCTCATGATGACTTTTGAAATACAACTTAATTTTTTTCTTGTTAGAGAGTCCCACCTACTAGGTCAAGTTTATTGTAAATTTGGGAATAAATAGGAGAGAATTTGTCAAATTTAACCGCAATGGCTTGTGGAACTTATTTATTTTTGAGAGGTGTCAACAACATTCAATGACTCACAACCACAGCCAGATTTTGTGCACAGAGAATAAGAAAGCCAGTTTGCTTTGATATTGATACAAATTAAAATTGCACACAAGGGAATGCAAGAGTATAAAATTCCATAATTTCTACAAATAAATATTACAAAGGGGTTTTGGCAAGCTATATTGTCTTCCTCATGCTCCAAACACTCTACAAATGCTCGACATGTTTTTTTCTCCTTAATCTTAGCCTAAGTTAAACACTTGCTTGGCCACACTCCCTATCATGTTCCTAATCTTCACAGTCCAATATATCCTCCCTTAATCTCTAACTAATTCCTAATATTTCTATAAAGCCTTGAAAACTGCTAAAAATAGTTTCCATTACAATACTTTTCAAATAAACTCTTATGATCTAAAAATATTCTACAACACGATTAAAACTTAAGAAACTAAAATACTTTAAAATAAGGGAAATCGTTCCCTTTGGTAAACTTAACAAGACCTTCTATGTCTTGTGGACTTAAAGAGATGCTCTTGCATCAGACTCCCAATGTAAAATAATTCATGGAATCTTATTCATGATATCCTAATCTATTGTCTAGCACTTCTCAATTACATGAGCATATACTAAAATTTTCTCCTTTTCCTTTGTGTTGGTACTAATCTCTATCTTCAAACTTAGTTCATTTCTATTGTCTTTCTGCATGTACTTCTTATTATTGTCTTGAATTTTTTGATTTACCTCTTCGGTCCCAAAATTTGCACTGACGTTGTCCCTTTTCTTTACTGCCATAGGTACTCTTAGTAAGTTGTGCTTTGGTGTTGAATTCCAATTGGAAACCTTTTCTACTATTATGTATTCTTCAATTATTTTTGTTATTTACATATTCCTATTTGTATATCTTTCTTGAAATTTATATTTTCCTTGGATACCTTCACATGAAATAAATATATCAAAGAAAACAATTTCTTTGTTACGCTTTGGTTTCCATTCCTTGGTATAGTATGCAACTTTCCCAATTGTCTCATTGGTAATATTTTAATTCATTCTCCCATATCTTGCATAAAATAAAACAAGTTTTCAAACTCCTCACATTGATTTTCACCAACACTCGTTATTCTCTTTATTAAATCAACCACAATATTAACTCTTTCAACCAGGAATGTTACATAGTCTTGCCCAAAATTTCCTAAATCATGGCTACCATCATATTATGTATCATCATTATGGATCTTTAGAAAGAATTCTAAAGTGGAAATTTCATCAACAATGTATCTTTATTCCCCTCTTCTTATTCTCATATCCTTAATATCCGTATATCTTGTTGTGCAGTTTTTCAATTTAAACTGAAATCCGATACTATTGTTATAGATCTTATTTTCTTTCCAATTAAATTTTTCTCATGCGCACTAATATTCCTTCCTTGAGACATCACTTCATTAATTCCTTCTCTCTACTTTTCTCCATAAATCTATAAAGCAGATAACCATTAATTGACGTGTTAATACATGGTTCAAATCCCATTTCAACCTTTTCAAATAGAAAATAATTCAATACAAATATCATACATTCTTACTTCTCAAGTCTTATGGCTTCTTATAGATCTTTCACTCCTTTGAATACTATAATTTATTTATCTTGACTCCCATTCATCAACAGAAGGTTTTTGTGACCCTGCAATCTATTCCACTTTACTCCATACAGTTTTCTATAAGTGTTCAATACACTTAGGCGTCTTCTCCATAGTTTTCCTTTATTTTCAAAAATTATATATTAAGCGCATCTACACATAAATTACATAGTTAATAAAATAATTATGCTTTACAACCTATGTCATGAGGATAATTACTAACATAACTCATTTTCCTTTCTTGTTTTATACCACATATGTATAGGTTGTGACCCCTTCATGTACCTTCTGTACATTAATTCTTCTTTGAATTTTCAGTTCATTTCTTTTACCATCAGTCTCCTTATCCTCGAAGGAAATCTTTTGGTTTGTACTGTTTAGGAGTGTACGGAACAAAATTTTGTTTCCATTATTATCCTTGTTTACCTATTTGAACAAATTTTTCCCTTCATCTCCATATATTCCTTTATTAAGATTGAAATCATACACCCAATACTTCATAGCCTTGACCTTACATAATAAACTTATGATCTTATAAGAAGGACCAATTATATTTTGCAATATTTCATACTCATCTTCTCTAGCTATGTTCACATTTTAGTAACATGTTTTTTCCTTTGGATGTCTTTCGAAAAAGAAAAAATTGTTATGCACTTCTTTGTTGTGCATTGTTTGCAAATTCTTCCCCATACATCAATAAGGCATATAGTTGCCTCAAAATATCATTATGAAAATCCTCTTGTGGCTAGATTATGCTTCAAATGATTGTCATGCTCCTTGATCCTATGTTGATTTGATGCTCCTTTGAACTTATTTTGTTTCTCAATTGATTCTGAAAAATTGATGTGGTATTTTTCCACCTTGTCCTCTTGTAAATATTTATTTCTTAAACTATTCTTTTTGTCTTCAAAGGCAATCCCTTACTCACTGCTTGCCAGCATACATTCACATTTATTCACCAAAATTGAATTCACTAAAGGTAAATGCATTACCTCAATATATGCAACTTATTTCCTCATGTGTCTTTAAATTTTAGGCTTTGCTAAACATTTTTCAAAAAGTTTTGATTCCTCCTCAATATACACTATATCTAAGTGTTGTCCTTCTTCATCTGTTGAATTATTATTGCCTTTATCTCCTTGAGGCAGTTCTGTAATTTCCTCTTCCTTTAGGAAACTTTTAAGAATTTTCCATCTCCATAATATGCATTCACACACAATTTATTAGTCTTAAAAACATAAGTCTCCTTGATCATGTTACCCACTACTTGTATGTAGTGTATATAGGAGAAATTTTTTCTCCTAGATGATCCTCAATCGACATATAGTAGCCTCTTACAACCACCATATAGCTCAATGTACCATTATCTTTGCCACCTTAGTCAGCCATGTGGTCCCTCACCCACTTGTTAAGATTGTATGTTCGAAGGTGGGTCTCCTGACCCCGAAGGTATGGCTTTCCATTGGTATAGTTGAGTAAATTTCCTTACTTGGAATGGGCACTTTTGAGCATGGATTGGTAGGGGGATTCAGTAGAAAGAGTGGGTGAGGTCTTTAATCTTGTCTCCACTGCCTAATTTCATGGTTAGCCTTGTATCATAGTCCCATGGAATCTCCTTTAATGGCCATTAGACTTAGGGTTTGCACTACATGGGAAATCCCAATTTTGTTTGTGTGGTCCTGCTTCCTGACACTACATATATCACCCTCCCTTCCACTCATTTTAGCCCTATTCATCTCTTTTCCTATCTGGGTCCAAATAGGGTTATTCTCCCCTCCCTTGTTCCACACCTTGGGTTGGATCTTGAATGGTGCACTGGAGGTTGATTTAGCTAAAAAGAAAATAAAAGGCATAATTTGGCCACTCTCAATAGTAAATGTACCACAAAATGCAAAATATGGCCAGGACATACAAATTTAGCACATGGGAAAAAATTGAACATGAGCTCTACCCCTTATCCATGGCCATCACCCCGGTTCCTATGGGCCCTAGATGAGCCCCCCTCCATCATTAAGGAACCCATGATTGTCCCAACCTTTGGTGGGTGATGAACTGCCCCGCTTTAATGGGGTATCCACTGCCATATACTACACATCATGCTCTCATCCATTGGAACCCTGAGTCGTTAGGAAAAAAAATCAATCAAAGGCAAAAGACATATGAAGCAGGGTGGAAAAACAAAGGTCGAGGTAACTCATGCGCCACGATTTTCTCCCTCCTACAATCATATACCGAGGTGTGGGCTTCCCTTATTGTAGCTACCCTTGTACTATGACATTTTCTTTAGATGGTTCCCAGATCCCCACTTCGTTCCATTACTATACCATTTTCCACCTACCACTTGACAGATGTACCATGGAAATTCAACTCCCCTTTAAAGGCTAAAACCACCTAATGGGGTCCTTTATTAACCCCATGTTGAGCTTGGAGACACTTGTACATTCCAAATCCCACTATGGAAGGGCATGCCACAATGAAGTGCCCTATTGGTTCCATGACTTGTAAGCTCTTTTACATTGTTATTCTAATTTCTGATTATTTGTTGTATTATAGGGCAAGGGGATGCATTGGATCTTATGCAGGATTGCAAGAGTGTATTAATTTGGGGCTTGGTCTCCCTATATGAGGTCCTAGCCCTCTAGAGGGCCATATTGGCACTTGTAAGGTGAGTGTTGACATCCATGATCTTCCACCATAGCAGAGAATACTTCATGGATCCCCAACACCACTCATTGATTGCTCGTGTTCCACGTTTTGGATGAGGATGATGTACCTATTTCAACATGCCCCGTTGGCTCCACACTTACACCATACACTTGGCATATGATCTAGGGTCCATGTGAAGGTTTATTTCATCATCCTATCCCTTACAGATGGTCTACAGGCACTTTCGATCCACTTGGAGACACATGAGGATGTCCTTATGACCCCACACCCACTTGGTAGCACAACGGGCTCTTGATTGGAAAACAAGGGGGAAACCCCTTGTCATTTTGCATCATGGTACTTCTTGGACTTCATTAGATCTCATCAAAGGCCCAATGACTCATTATATTGATCATTATTCCCTCTTGAGGGGCTTATCCTTATGTTATTAAGCTATTTTGGTGGGGGTGTCACCAAAAGTATTATCATTATGCACATTATTTTATTTTAGGGGCATTATTAGTCCAAATTAGGCCATTTGAATCCCTTAGAGTATTGTATAAATAGAAGAGAGGCATTCTCTCGCATTCATCATCACCTGTATTTAGATCTAGTAGCACTTGATAATTTCACATTCCCTTTTGGAGGAAGAGTTTAGATGTTATGGATGAATTTTGATGTTTCGATATCTTTCTCTTGTCTTGGAGATTCAATATTGGCATAACATGATGATTTGATATACTATTTTTCACATGTAAGTAATATTTTCATGCTAATTATTATTATTTACTTTGTCACATGAATGTTGTTGGGATTTTCATTATACAAGTCTGAAATTTACTGCTTTATTGTATGAAATTGTGGAAATTTTGATCTTTCACATTGCTTCATCATTACAGGGAGCATGTGTGAATGATTGAATGTTCCTAGAGATTATTTTGTCAAAATACATCTTAATAAGTCATCAATTAACGCATATCAAAGTATAAATATCTCAAGTAGCTTCTCTCATTCCATAATGCCATGCGAAGTTTCTTAATTGGGAGAACCTCTTCCAAACCATAAATTATCTTGACTCCATCTCTCCCAAAGGATAGGGCATTGGTCCTTCCATAGGTGGTCACTTTAAATGAAAAAATTTCTCACCTCTCCTCCTTTTTCTAGGTCTGGCCTCCATAGGTCACCTAGGGAATCACTTAAATTACGTTCTAGCTATCAAAATACTTATATCTCTTGTCCATTACTATGTTAGGGTTTCCTCTAAAGGCCCTCCAAATTTCATGAAATTCCAACAGTGGGATCTCGACATAGTACAAGCCCTAGCTCAAGGATCATTTCTTGCCTTAGGTTTCCATTGGCTAGTGTCATCACTTGGATCATTGCATTAATTTCTCAAAATAAAATTCATCCTTTGATCCTATTCTCTTCCCTAATTAGGTCAAGCCCCTATTTGGTTAGTTAACTCCACACCCTTGACCTAATTTTGGGTCCAATTGTTCTTGTGTGATCCCACAACCTAATAACTCTAATTCCACAAAGACCAATTCTCCATAATGATTTTTGGGCCTAGGAATCATCTACAGAAGATATATTCCCAAAACTTAACCTCAATAGTCCTCTTAGCCCTTCTTAGAGAGCATATCACCTTGTTTCCCAAGCAAGAAAGTTATATAACTGAGCCTCTATTGAGTAGGCCTTTGGAAACACTCATATTCTTCCAATGATCCATTCATCCAGTGATGTCATGATACTAAGTCTCCTCCCATCGAAGAAAGTTTGTAAAGAGCAAGGAGCCTTAGCTAAGGTGACAGTGGGCTATCGCTCCATTGTCACCCTTAACCTAGTAGTTGCTTTATACGATACCCTACTATGACACCTACTAATTTGAGCAATAACATTTTGGCGTCATTGTTGGGGAATCAAGACGTGTGTCTTTCTCCCCATACGACATTATTGACATATCAATTTGGTGACTCCATTAGAAGAACACAACCCTAGTTCTTCATTGAACCCTAAATTTAATGCTTGTAGGATAAAGCAATCATGTGTTAAGGCAATTCTCATTCACCCTAGTGACTCGTATGATATCAGTATATAAATATCAATGGATTTTGAAAGGCTTCATGAGCGGCTTCCTGCTTTGGATATCACATGGGCTCCAGGATACCCAAATGGCCTGGATTGGAAATTCATGTGAAATATGCCACAATTTTAGGGTGATCCATAAACAACAACTGACCACATAACAAAACTTATAAGCATGCTCCTGAGGTTATTGGGGTTCATATATATAGCCTTGTGGAGTTATTTATTGCCTCTATTGAATACAATCACTAAGGTTGGCTTGACTCCTGTGATCCTGAAAGCATTTCATCTTTTATCGAGTTGATCAAAAAATTCTTGAAGTATAAGTGATCATAACTAGATCATGGACCTAAGTGATAGCTCAAAATTCAAAGTGTTTGGAAGTGTGCCAAACTTGAGTGACCGGATAGATCTCGTCTTCCTGATTCCAGCGCCGTGAATGGTTTGAAAAACCGACACCATATGAAGAAGTTATCACAGTTTGAAAAGTCTAGTAAACTGTAAAATTTGGACTTTGATCAAGTTTGACTTGGATTTGGGAAAATAAAAAAGAGAATATTCCATGGAATATTCCCTAGAATATTTCGTATGGACCAGTCGGAGTTTGAAAAGTGTCAACATGTGATTTTCTAGTGGGTTTACCTTTTTGAATTTAGGCCAATAAGAGGCTGCCACGTGGCAGGCCCGGAGGCCATCACGTGGCCCAATTTCGTGGTGTAAAATTGGGTCAGACTCCCTGGGAGTTGACCGCTCGACCTCCTACCTATAGCTCCCACGGCTTACCATGTGCGCTATCGTGGTTCTTAACAATACATGTCGGCTATTTATATTTAACGTGTGTTGGAAACAGCGTTGGGGGTTTGGGGGGCCAGCCATGAGGGGCCAACCCCCACCCCCCTCCGCCATGTGGCCGTAGCCCGGAACCATGGGCCAAGAATTAAGCCCTAACTGTCAAACAAACTCTCGTCGTTTACATTGTGTGGTCACATTTCAAAAGTTAAATGCAACATGTTTCTTAACTGACGATTATTAAAACCATAACACCCAGCGGACATTAACGCTCAAGCCTATCACATGCGCACTCCCAAATTTAATGTTGCAGTGTTCTAAGTGGTAAAATTAGCATGCCCACCAAAATTTAAAAAAAATTCCAACTATAACTACAGTTAAGTGCAGTTCCTCCACATTTAGTGGAGATTTTTAAGGGACACTGGACAAATTTTGTTTTAGCTCTGTATTGAGCTAGATTCGCCCAATTTTGGGGTGCCAATAGTCAATTTCAACTATCTCCAACATTCCAGACTCATTGGTGAGGGTTTTAGATCTATCATATGACTTTTGAGCATGTTTTTTCTTCAGATAATTTCTAGGGGCCACCATGGGCCATCAGCAATTTGAGGCCTAGCCAGGGGAGCTAGAGGCCTTATTCAGGAATCCAATAGTCAATTTGGGATGTTTCAGATGTTCTAGAACTAATGGTGTGTTTTTTAGAGCTTGTAGATGAATTTTGAAGGCTGATATGCTTCAGTGAATTTCCAGGGGCCATTAGTGCCAGCTTTTGCCAGCATTAGTTCGGGGCCTAGCCAGGGCAGCTAGAGACCTTATGCAGCAAAAAAATAGTCATTTATGACTATTTTATACTTCTGAATCCAATGGAGGATTTTTCAGAATATTTTGAGTAATTCTAGATCTCTAGAAGTCACAAAGAAGTTTTCTTTGACCCCAGAGCCAGGGGGTGCCACCAGGTGTTGGAGGTGAAACTGGAGCAGCCGTAGGCCAATTTCAACAAACCAATAGTCATTTATGACTTTTTTTATACTTATAAATCCAATGGAGGAGTTTGCATAATCTTTTGAGGAATTCTAGAGGTCAAGAACCCATCAGAGAAGTTTTTAGTGACCCTAGTGCCAGGGGGTGCCACTAGGTGTTGGAGGAAAAACTGGAGCAACCAGAGGCCATTTTCAATGAACCAATAGTATATTCTAACTATTGTTGGAATTATTAATCCAATGAAGGGATTTTTTGAGCCATTTGAAGACTTTTGAAGGTCAAAGAGCCACAAGGAAGTTTTGGGCAGCCTAGAGAAAATTGTGGAGGGAGACCTAGATTGGGGATGCAGTGCTCATTTTGAGAAAATTATCAGTCCATTTTTTGTGTCTGATGTGTGCTAGATATAGTAGGTGATGTTTTAGGGATAGAAAAATAATTTTTAAGGAGTTAGTGTCGTGGAGAAGCTCAGTGTAGCTCAAGTACACCGATAGAATGAATCAATTCTAAGGGAGCCTAGATCTGTTTACAGAGCGATGAAAGCCATGACAGGGATATATATGGTATTCTATGCCCATTGGTTCAGTTCAGTAACCATTGGAGTTGAGTGTGGAACTTGTAAAAGAAATTTTTCCATAATCCCAAAGAGCCAAGTCAAGATGACAAGAGCTCAAGGAGACGTAGCCCACAATATTCGGGTGAACTCTTAGATTAATTTTGTTGTTATGTGTGGATGTTTATTTTCTACATTATATTGTTGTTACACGTGCTTAATTTCAGCAAGAACAAATGGACTTAAGACACTTAAATGGTTCAAAATCATACACCTATTTCAAGAAAAAGTTTCCGCAAAAGTCAAGTACAAGGTAGATCTTTTAATTGTTTAAGTAAGTGGGAGGTTCTTGAAAATAATAACAAGTTATCCAACCCACTTTTAGATCATTTTGGTATCGGAGCACTTGGTTTCTTGATTGACAGAGCAATAGCTTGCTTGTTTGACTTGAAAGGTGTTTAAACAGTGCAAAGAATTTGATTGTTTGCAAACTAATTGTTGCTTGAGTTTGCTAGAGGTGAAGGGAAAGCTATGATATCTAAGTCTAGAAGAGGACAAAAATTAAGAAAGGGATGAAGGCATCTTCCTTACCCAAAGGACCTCAAGACAATCCTTGAAGGACAAAAGGGTTTGTTTGCAAAAGGCTGCTTGAAGAAGAGCTTGACTCTACAGCCATTTTGTTCAAAATCATTTTCAATTGTTTTTGAAATCTTTGTGAATTTTGTTGAATTTATTTTGTTCATTGAAATTATGATGACAACTTCATCAAGTGATGTTTCAAAATCCTCCTTCTTCACAATATTCTTTGATGAATACATGATGCGAGACTTCTACAACTGGAAGTACATGGTGCAAATTCTATTTGAAGATAGAAGAGAAAGCACAAGAGTTCGTGAGCAATTGTTTGCTATGAAGCAAGAGAAGGAATAAATTATTAAAAGAATGCATGAGATGGATATGTAGCTCCATAAAGCCCAAGAGGCTTTGAACATGTGTGAAGCAGAGGTAATTCACTCTAATTTGTCTTCAGTTTCCTCTTCAGATAAATGTGTTGGTTCATTTGAAAATCACACTAGAGGTATAGGGTCCAAGTGAATGTTTAAAATGGGCTATGAAGGCAAGGTTTTAGGAAAAAATTCACAAGGCATGGTTGAACCTATTTTGGTTGAGGAAATACCTAATAAATTTGGTCTTGGTTATGTTCAATCTAATGGCGAAGACTCCAAAGCCATGAAGGCATGTGAAGCAACTTCAAAAGGAAATTTGGTTCCAAGTTCTAAGCCACAAACATGTCAAGTTTGTTTTCAAGTTGATTTCCATTGTTTGAAGCCTATGTTGCAGCAAGAAGATTGTATACATGTATATTATGGCGAGCATGCGAGTTCAGATAGTTTTCAAGACATAAACATTGATGTTAGTCTGCAAAAGAAAGTTGGAACCTCTACTAATTCATCTCCTCAAGAAGGCAAAAAGGATGGACATGCAAAGCAACATATGAGGTATAATTATTCCAATAGTCAAGTTGATTATGTTTCTACAAGGCATGACAATTCTACATTCTTGAAGGGAAGAAAGAGCATGGAAAATTTTAGGGGCTAATATTTGCAGGTGGGCTAATTTTCCATGATTTTTTCAAAAAAAAGATTCGCCAATTTCCATTTTTTTATAAAAATGATTCACCCAAATTTTACAATATAAATTTAATTTTACATTAAAATTCGCCAAAATTATATAGAGAGTATATATAATATCATTAAATTTTTTAATAATTTTACACATACATCAGTAAAAATTTTAGAGTTTTCATATTAGGGACTAGTGAGATTCACCAATTTTTTAAACTTCAAGATAACTTTCCATCCTTAAAATTTTCCCTAAGAAAGAGTTGTTGTACATATTGTGGTATGTTTAACCATGATGTTTCAATATGTTGGAAGAGGATGAAGGCATACAAGAATCAGTTGAAGCAAAGGCAACTTGCGAAGAAGGAGCTAAAGACTTGCACACATTTCCAGAAGAGGGGACATGTTGTTTCCCATTATTGGACATTGCATCCAACTAATCGTCCTAAGCATTTGAGGCAAGAGGATAGAAGGACTGGAAAAATTGGAACCAAGGATTCCATTGTTGATGTGAGAATGGATGTTTCACATGAAGAAGATTTGCAACAGCAAAAGTTGTTGCAGAAGTGGCTTGGTAAGAAGTAGTTTGACTACTTGACACAATAAGACATACACTCATTTGTACATATGAAAATTTCAGTTATGTATGCATGTTTTATGTTGTAATATCGTGTTTTTTTGAGCCACCTTGGATCGATGATAAAGGAAGAGATGTTCAGACACCTTCTGTAAAATTCTCGCCAGAAATTTCTGAATGAGTACAAGGAAGACAGTTCTTAATAGGAGGACAAGTGCATCCACGAAGGGAAGTGTCAACTACCTTCGAGTTGTGGTTCAAGGCACTAGCCATGCAAGGCAAGTGTATGGAGGCTAAAAAGAAGAGGGTGTTGTACTCTCATCTACTGTATAGATCAGTATATCAGTCTTTTAGGGTCCAAAATATTCTCAATGGGGAGGTGTGATCAGAACTAGATCATGGACCTAAGTGATAGGTCAAAATTCAAAGTGTTCGGAAGTGTGTCAAACCTGAGCGACCGGATATATCTCGTATTCTTGATTTCGGCGCCATGAACAGTTCGAAAAACTGACACCGTATGAAGAAGTTATCATAATTTGAAAAGTCCAGTAAACTACAAAATTTGGACTTTGACCAAGTTTGACTTGGATTTGGGAAAATCAAAAAGAGAATATTCTTGGAATATTCCTCAAAATATTCCCCAAAATATTTCGTATGGACCAGTCGGATTTTAACAAGTGTCAACGTGTGATTTGGCAGTGGGTTGACCTTTTTGAATTCATGCCAATAAGAGGTTGCCACGTTGCAGGCCCAGAGGCTGCCACACGGCCCAGTTTCATGGTGTAAAATTGGATCGAACTCCCTGGGAGTCGACCGCCCAACCTAATTCCTGCAACCCCCGTGGCTTACCATGTGCGTTGTCACGGTTCTTAACAATACACGTCAGTCGTTTATATTTAACATGTATTGGAAATAGTGTTGGGGGTTTGGGGGGCCATCCCCCCCCCCATATGGTCGTAACCGGGAACTACGGGCCAAATAATTAAGCCCTGACCTTCAAACAAACTCTCGTCATTTACATTGTGTGGTCACATTTCAAAGGTTAAATGTGGCATGTTTGTTAACCGGCGGTTATTAAAACCGTAACACTTGGTGGACATTAACCCTCAAGCCTATCACATGCGCACTCCCAAATTTAATGCTACGGCTTTCTAGGTGGTAAATTTAGCGCGCCCACCAAAATTTTGGAATTTTTCCAACTATAACTTCATTTAAGTGCAGTTCCTCCACATTTATTGGAGCTTTTTAAGGGACACTGGACAAATTTTGTTTTAGCTCTATCTTGAGCTAGATTCGCCCAATTTTGGAGTGCCAATAGTCAATTTCGACTATATACAACATTCCAGACTCATTGATGAGGGTTTAAAAGCCATCAGAGGACTTTTTGGCAGCTTTTTTCTTCATATAAGTTCTAGGGGCCACTAGGGCCACCATGGGCCAGCAGCAGTTTGAGGCCTAGCCACAGGAGCTAAAGGCCTTATTTAGGAATCCAATAGTCAATTTTGCATGTTTTAAATTTTTTGGAACTAATGGTGTGGTTTGGAGAGCTTTTAGATGAGTTTTGAAGGTAAATATGCTTCAGTGAAGTTCCAGGGGCCATTAGTGCCAGCTTTTGCCAATAGCAGTTCGGGGCCTAGCCAGGGCAGTTAGAGACCTTATGCAGCAAACCAATAGCCATTTCTAACTGTTTTAATACTTATGAATCCAATGGAGGAGTTTGTAGAAGCTTTTTATGACTTCTAGAACTTGAGAAGACACAAAGAAGTTTTCTTTGACCTAGAGCCAGGGGGTGCCACTAGGTGTTGGAGGCGAAACTGGAGGAGCCGGAGGTCGATTTCAGCAAACCAATAGTCATTTCTGACTGTTTTTATACTTTTTAATCCAATGGAGGAGTTTTCATAAGCTTTTTAGGACTTATAGAGGTCGAGAACCCATCAGAGAATTTTTCATTGACCTTAGTGCCAAGGGGTGCAACCAGGTGTTGGAGGCGAAACCGGAGCAGTCGGAGGCCATTTTCAATGAATAGACTATTCTGACTATTTTTGGCATTATGAATCAAATGAAGGGATTTTCAGAGCCATTTTAAGACTGCTGAAAGTCTAAGAGCCACAGGGAAGTTTTGGGTAGCCTAGGGAAAACCATGAAGGGAGGCCTAGATTGGGGATGTAGTGTTCATTTTGAGCAAACAATCAGTCCATTTTTGGTTTCTAATGTGTGATGGAGATATTAGGTGAGTTTTCAGGGATATAAAAAGTAATTCTGAAGGAGTTAGTTCCTTAGAGAAGCTCATTGTATCTCAAGTGCACCAACAGAAGGAATCAAGTCTAAGGGAGCCTAGATCTGTTTGCAGAGTGATCACAGCCATGATAGGGATATAGATGGTATTCTAAGCCCTTTTGGTTCATTTCAGTAACCATTGGATTTGAGTGTGGAACTTGTAAAATAAATTTTTCCATAATCCCAAAGAGCCAAGTCTTGACAAGAGCTCAAGGAGACGTAGCCCACGATATTCGGATGAACTCATAGATTAATTTTTTTTGTTATGTGTGGATGTTTATTTTATGCATTATATTTTTGTTACACATGTTTAATTTCAGCAAGAAAAAACGGACTTAAGACACTTAAATAGTTAAAAATCATACACCTATTTCAAGTAAAAATTTCTGCAAAAGTCAAGTAAAATCTAGATCTTTTATTTGTTTAACTGAGTGGGAGGTTCTTAAAAAGCATAACAAGTAATCCAACCCATTTTCGGATCAATAAGAGACCAAAATTCCAATCTAATGAAGTTTCTTGTGAGATCCCACTGGCATCCCTCCAAAGGAAATGTCTCATTAGTCAATATGAAGAGGTTGGAGATGAACTTTGGGATCTAAGTGGTGAGTAGGAAGATGAGTCTTCGTTGGGTCCACATGATGAAAAGGATGATTTTGAGAACACGTGTGTTGGGAAGTATGACCCTATGGAAAGTAAAGTTGAGACTGGTCTTAACTTTCTCAAGGATATTACTCCCGATGACTCTCATTTTAAGAACCTTGAGGAAGGCAATCCCATTAGCCCCTTGGAAGATGACATTGGAGATTACTTCCATATTTAAAAGGAGAAATGGGAAATTTTTGGTCCTCAATTTGATTGTGCTCCCATTTATGACTATGATAGGGAGGATGAGGTTGAAAGTGGTCTTCCCTTCCTCTTGGGCATTATTTATGATGACATATCCATCGATACCCTTGGGAAGGAGAATTGTTATTTGCCATTGCACAAAAGGGGGCAATTGGAATTAATTGATTCCCCTTTTAGGGGATACCCTATCTTTGATAATAATAATGATGAATTCGATAAGGCTGCTACCTATCCTCCTTATGATTCTATATTCAAACCACTTGAGCCTTTATATTATGATTTTGAGGAAGACAAACCCGTTGAATATAATACTTCACCTGCCCCTTTACCTTTTTCTCTTGTTCATCATCTCTATTTTTTCCCAAGTGATTCCATCACCCCTCTTCGTATGATATCTAGTAACCATGGGCCCACTTACCTTCCTAGGTATTATGTTAAGGAAGAAACCTCCACTATATGCATCCATCCTTCCCCCTCATACCCTAAGGGTTGTGAATACAATCACTCCATTTAACAACCAATATGTTGTCCCCTTTCATGTTCCGAGTCTCCTTTCTCTTCCCATCACGACCTTCTGACATCTACAAAGCATAATATTATGAGTGGAGATTGTGATAGGGAGATTGTGCACTTAGAGGGAAAGCCCTTCACTTCTAGATCGACCTATTTTCCTTCTCCTAGAGCTTCCTCTTACCTTGCATGGAGACCATATTTTCCTGCCTCCCGCCTGATTTATCCTCCATGTGATTGTGTTTGCATTCGCCTTAGGATTTTCTACGTGAGTAATCATATAAGCCAAAATACTTATATTGATGTGATGATATGTTGGTTTCACTGGCTTTATGATTACACTTAGTATTAACTTTATACCGTATGCATGTTAGGGTATGATGCATTGCATGCTCATTTTCTCATTAGAACTAACATAATATGATATTGTTAGATCTAAGACTTTTTTGATCCATAATGTAGATAAAATTACTTTCGAAAAAATCACATCATTAGGATTAGGAAAAATCACATCACCTAATCCTAATGATGTGATTTTTCTAAAAGTAATTTTATCTATAATATGATATTCTCATGAGAGATAATTTATATTTAGATTAAATTTGTAGTTTAATTTCTTGTTGACTTTTACAGCCTAATAATAAACATGGATGATCATAAGACACCACAAAAACATGTTTCCCTATGTGCTTGTTCTTTGATATGTGTAGGTAACAGGTATGTGGTACCATGAGATTCTTGTAGCTTTTCTCATAACCTCTTGTTCGAGTAGTGTCATGCACCTCTCCGAGAGCTCATGTCCTAGTTGGAGCCAGATGTTACCCACCACCTATGGGTAGTGTATATACGAGAAAATATTTCTCCTAGATGGTCCTCATTCAGCAGCTAGCAGACTCTTGTAGCCAAAATATAGTTCAATGTGCCATTATCTCTGATTTCATGGTTAGCCGTTTATCTTAGTTATGTGGAATTTCCTTTACTGACAATTAGATTTAGGGTTGGAACTACATGGGAAATCATGATTTTGGTTGTGTGTTCCTGCTTCACAACACTGCATATATCACCCCCCTTCCACTCATTTTATCCATATTAATCTATTTTTCTATCCGAGTCCTCATGTGTCCATTGGGTCCACATAGGGTTAGCATGCCCCTCCACTGGTCCACACCTTGGGACAGGCCTGGAACGATGCCCTGGAGTGTATAAATTATACAAGATGCATGTATATTACCAGACTCCCCTGATCTAACAAATTAATCTTATGTTAAATACAGAATCCTTCCACTTAATTCTTTGCGGAAATTAAATCGCCTATTGCAAAACACATATGAAGAAAAATCAATCGCACATAAACATAGTTGTTTAATGGGAAAGCTTAAAGCTAAAAACCCCAACAATCATATATTATGTATATCAATGGATCATGTAATAATCTCATACAAATCTTAGTACATCAAGCTCTTAGTACAATCAACAATCATTACACACTGTCATGCAGAAATTTTCATGTCTATGCACCAATTTATTGCCTCCTCACAGCCTGCCTCCATTGCGCAAGCCCTGTTGAAGAAGACCCCTAAATGAATTCAAATTGGCCTTGCCTTGATTGTGCAATCCTCATTGGCATCTCCAATGTGTGTCAGATGCATTGAATGCATCACTATAGTCACAATAGATAGTCCATCTCACCCTTTCACCTATCTCTTCACTGGGTCTCCACTGGAACTGACATGCAATTAGTTAACTGTTGTATTTTTTAGTTGCAAGTGAGTCTCTAGTTGTGAATTAATTAAATAATTAATTCACTAAACTCTCACTAGTGTATCTTCAGTTAGAAATATATACAACTAGCACAACTGAGTTTAACTCACTTAACTGAGTTAAACTAAATAATAGCTCACATAAATACTCTTCCAACTCTATCACAACTTGCCACTATCAGTTATAACTGAGTCCTCCATGCATGAGTCACCAACCACCCTAGGAATTGCATAATTCCTTCAGCCCACTGATTTTCCAAATCTGTTCACAAAAATAAAGTGCTCCATGAGAATAAGTTTATATTTATTGTCGAATTATTATTAAGGGCTAATAATAATCGACATGCATCTATTTTTAGATTAGCGATCTATAAATAGAATTCGCCCAATCTTCTAAAAATATAATCTCATCTATTTTTCCAACTTGATCAACCATCTACAAATAGCATCCTACAACTTATAGAATATGCTCACCATATCTAAAAATAGACATACACCTAAAAATAGCCTGCAGGCCCCACTTAGTGAAGGTGCTTAATTTTCACTAAGCTCATCATCTTGTTGAATCTCAACACTCCCTCTCAATAAGATAGGGATTATCCTTCACCCCGGACCTGCCTCTATGGTATTCGAATTTGCTCCTGGTGAGCTCTTTCATCAGAAAACTGAAGCAACATGATCTTCCACTGCACACAATCTCTGATATGATGATACCGGATATCTATATGCTTAGATCTATCATGAAACACAAAATTAATTGAGAATTTAATGGTACTCTGATTATCACAATGTATCACTGTAGGATATAAATGAGAACCGAACAAACCGACCAGGATCTTTGTTAGTATGAATCCTTTGTCGAAGTGTACGAAAAAGGACTGCTTTAGCTACGCATAACTAATAGCCCTAACAAAAAAAGTGGTTTCCAATATCTTCAGATATGCGGTTAGTTAGACATAAAAGAGCTGCAAAGAACCAGATCTATGCATGGAAATACATTAAGCAGAAAAAGTAAGGGTTTGCTCCATATACCAATAGACAAGACAAGAACAATTTTTGAAAGAATTTTTATATTAATGGGGCACCTGGGAGGAAAACAAGAAGGTGTATCCAATTCTCCTCAGTGGGATGGGTTCTTGGAAGTCCTCAGCACTTCAGATCTAAGATTTCTCTCTCTTGTTGGTGTAGAAGACCCACAAAAAGAATGGAACTCAAAGGGAGCTCACACAGCAAATGGCAGAAAATGGTGACCAAGTGTATAGATCCAGAGTGATCTAATAGGCAACAAAAGGTGAAGAATGGTAGGAAAAACCCTCCTATTTATAACAAAATATTGGGTCATTCTAGATCTTGGTGCATGGGTTAACCGGATCTAGATCCACTTTTTATGGAATATTTTATTATATTTGTTGGAGGGAAAAGGTATTTGACTTGGGTCAAATCCCTTAATTTGTCAAAAATAAATAAATAAATGATTTATTTATCTTTTTAAAGAAGCGGTTAGAGGATAATCAAATAAATAATGATTTATTTAATTATTTAAGGAAGTGGTTGAAAGATAATTAAATAAATAATGATTTATTTAATTATTTGTGGGTGATTTGGTCATATTTAACAAGGAATATTATCTAAATAAGGTTTAAATAATTATTCCTAGAAAATAATAAGATAAATAAAGGTTTATCTAATTAATTTCTTTGATATTGGGTTAAACATGACTGGGAATAATAATTAAATTATGGTTTAATTAATTATTCCATGAGGAAAATCAAACAAATATAGGTTTGTTTAATATTTCCTTTTGGGGTTTCTTGTTTTAACATAGTGAAAGCAGTTTTACTTAGGGTAAAACTGGTCTTACATGGTGTACTTGGGTCCATCTAATGATAATAGGTTAGATGACCAAAAAATGGTGTAACAGATTGCCCCCCAGCGTGCGAGTGTCGGGAGCAAATCGTATGACCGAAGTACATTGTAAGAACACAATCACTAGACAACAAAAGGGATGTCGGAGAGAGAAATGTGAGGTAGATAGTGTGCTAAAGGACTAGACCCTGAGGAGACGAGACTCGCAGGTGCAACAAGTCTCTTTTTATGAGAGGGTACCTGTGCTGAAGGCGACGGGGGAGGCATACCTATGCCCGCCGAGACAAAGTACAAAAGAATAGTGTGTCCAGTAAACAAGGGACCGAACCATAAAGTACAGCTGGCATAATAATGAGCCAGATAAAAATACAATGAGGAATCCCACATACATGTTGTGCCTGGGATAACATCCAGGACTTGTACAATAATATCTGAGTACATGAGATACAAATACAACCCAAATGCCCCTATAAATGGGGAAGGGCTCACAAAATCTGACTGATACATGCAAGTCGAAGAGGTGCTGCAAGTGGCTACGGCCAACATCATCAAATATCTGGAGCTGCATCGAAGGCTGCAAAGAAGAGGTCATCCGGGCATGTGGGGGGCTACCTGCAGGGCCACCCCCTCATGAGGGTTGAAACATCTCACACGCACCCGGGAATCATCAAGAGCTGCTGTTGGATCACTGGACCATCAAGTATACGAATCTCGATCATGCTGAAAGGAGCTGGAGAAACAATCAAGCCAAAGGGAAAGGAGATATCCCTTTGCCTGATCCGAGGCACCGAACAAGAGTGAAAGCTGGAACCAAGGTACACCGCCCTCTAGACCTGGCTTCTGGAATGAATAAGCTGATGTCGACAGAAGGAGGTCCGCCATAGTTGAGGCAATGAGAGACCCTCAACTAAGGCACGAGAGAAAAGAGTAGAGCGACGGACAGACTGACACTAATGATGATAGTGAAGTGGAAAGGACTGAGTAGCTAATGGACGACTTCCATTGCTAGAGCATAAAGGGCATGAATGACATGGCAGCGACTGACACAACATCATCAGGGATGGGGGACAGTGGAACTAAAGGTCATAATGTGCGACACAAGAGAGAGACCAAGCAATGACGGATGGAGGGCTATAGTGGGGTACAAAGGGACTCGGTATAGACTCCATGGAGGGAATGATGACTCAACTTAGATGCTCTAAACAAGGGCGACTCGATGGTGCTGCCACACAGTAAAGGCCCAATGGGGGACCATGAAAACATGAGTTCAAGGTGGGAACTCATGATGAAAATCGACACGAACATGGACAAGTATGGGGGCGAAGTGATGCCCCAAATACAAGTGTTGTAAGTGAGAACATTCGATTTAAAGCGGATTTGGAGGGGCTCTTCTTGGACAAAATGGGTCCCGGTGAAGTAGCAAATCATAAACATGAAAAAACAGATGCTGGCTATCTAAAAGAAATAAAACATGCATTTCAGAAGGGAAATGCTAAGGGTAATATTTCTTAAGATAGAGTGCATTGCGAGGATTAGGAAGGGGGTGACCTTCGAAATCCTCTAAGAGGTATGCCCCCTTACCGAGATCATTACTAATGATGTAAGGGCCTAGCCATAATGAGTCAAACTTCCCATGACCAAGGACATCATGGGCCTGGTCATATACTAGAACAAGGTCGCCTTCGTGAAAAGTGCGAGGCTGTACTTTTCGGTCATACTGAGCTTTGGTGCGCTTTTTGGCCGCTTCCATGGTTTGCAAGGCAACACGGCGGTCTTCGGAAGCGCGCTCGAGCATGATAAGTCGTTGTTCTAGAGGTTGGGTGTCAGGGAGAAGTTCAATGGCCAGATGTAGGGAAGGAATTTCACACTTGATCGGTAAGACTGCCTCCTCTCCAAAAACCAGGTGGAAAGGAGTAAACCCGGTGGCGGTTTTAACAGAAGTTCGATAGGCCCACAAAGCAGGGAAGAGCATGAGATGCCAGTTGGTTTTGTGCTTATTCACTGTTCGTTGAAGCATAGTTTTGAGGATTTTGTTGACTGCTTCAACTTGGCCATTACCTTGGGGGTAATAGGAGGAGGAATATTGGTGCTCAAAACCCAACAGTGAGGATAGCTCACGCCAGATCTCATCTTCAAAATGTTTTCCATGGTCAGAGACCAGTTGTTTGGGAACCCCGAATCGAGCTATAACATGGTTAAGGAAAAAGAGGGCCGCGGTAGCTGCTGTGTTGTTGAAATTTGGCATGGCCTCGGCCCATTTGGTGAAATAGTCGACCGCCACGATGATATACTTATGGTTAGCAGCGGATGGCAGGCGACACTCCATAAAGTCGATGGCCCATTTACAGAAGGGGCCGGTTGAGACGACCGGATGGAGGGGAGCTAGTGGAGCTCGTGCCTTAGGGGTGAAATTTTGGCAACTGGGACAGTGTTTGACTGCCTCAATGCAATCACTGAAGAGAGAAGGCCAAAAATACCCAGCGCGCATGACTTTCTGGGCAGTAGCAAGACCGGAGAGGTGGCCACCGCAAGCGCCACTATGGCAAGCATTAAGGACCTGTTCAGCTTCAACATGTGTGAGGAAACGACGAAAGACGGTATCAACCCCGCGACGATATAGGTCGTCACCGATAAGGAGGTATCGGGGGGCTTGGTGTCGGATGCGTCGGCGAGCCTCACGATCAAGATGAAGGGCGAACTTTTGGGTTCGCAAGTAAGTAAGAATGTCGTCATACCATAGGTCGTCGGCAGTAATGGAAAATAAGTTTTCATCAGGAAAATCATCATTAACTGGGGTGTCTTGCGCTCCGGTAGGTAATTCAGAAATGAGCTCAGCGAGGGCTAAGCCTTTCTTACTCTTTGGTGTGACGAATTCGAGGTCGAATTCTTGAAGAATAACGACCCAACGGGCATATTTCCCAGTGAGGATACGACGACTCAATAGGAAAGCCAAGGGGTTGGAATTAGTCAAAACCTTGGTGGAGCGCATGAGGATATAATGACGAAGTTTTTGGACTGAGAACACTATAGCCAGTGCTAATTTTTCTTCAAGTGAGTAGGAAACAGGGGGTCCTACAAGGTTCTTACTGACGTATTAGATCACATGCTCGATACCATTGTCATCTTTCTGGATAAGGACTCCAGCGACCGAATAGGTGGAAGCAGAGATATACGGGATGAAGTCCCGATCAAAGTCAGGAGGGCGGATCAAGGGAGCGGATGTGAGAGCCTGCTTAAGGGCTTCGAAAGACTCGTGAGCATAGGAATCCCAAACGAAAGGGATAGAAGATTGGAGGAGTCTAAGGAACCCATGTGCAGTGGTGGCGTAGTCAGGGACGAACCGTCGAAGAAAATTAGCTTTGTCCTGGAGACTTTGGAGTTGGCGGAGGGTACGCGGAATGGGAAGTTCAAGAATGGCTTGAAATTTCAAAGGGTCAAGAGTAATACCATCCTTAGACACGATGAAGCCTAAGAGACGGCCGGCAGGAACGCAAAAAACGCATTTCAACAGGTTAAGGCGGATATTATACTTGCGACATCGGAGGAAAATGGTACACAGATCGTGGAGGTGTTGCGCCCGATGCTTAGAACGTGCAGTGAGGTCGTCTAAATAAGCAAGGATAATGTGAGCTAAGTCATGGAAACAATAAGCCATGGCCCATTGAAAAGTGGCGCCGGCGTTTTTTAGGCCGAAAGGCATGACCCGGTAAGCAAAAGTTCCCCACGGACTAATGAACGCGGTTTTGAGTTGATGGGCAAGACGGATAGCAATTTGGTTGTATCCGGAGAAACCATCCATAAAGGATAGAACCTCATGCCCCGCGCACTCGTCAATGATTTGGTCAATGAATGGTGTTAGGAAGTTGTCTTTGGGACAAGCTTGGTTCAAGTCGCGAAAGTCCGTGCACACACGAATGGTGCCTTGTTTCTTGAGAACGGGAACTGGGTTGGATACCCAAGTGGTGTATTCAATGGGGTAAATGAAACCGGCCTGCTTGAGCTTGTCGATTTCGGCTTTGATAGCGTCATGTCTGGAAGGATGAATGGGTCTCAACTTTTGACGGACCAGTTTGGCGTCAGGCCATGTGTCGATATGGTGTTCGACAATGGCAGGATCGAGTCCGGGCATTTCAGAATAGGACCAGGCGAAAATATCATGGAATTCTTTGAAAATCTTGGTGTAAGCTTCGATTTCTTCCGGGGTGCATTGAGCACCTAAGGTGATATATTCTTGGATACCTGGGGTGACTGAAATGTCAATTTTGATGGTAGGAGATATATTGGCCATGTTTCCTTCTTCGAAAGCATCAGGGGCAGGGATGGGGTTTTTGAACCAATCGACTGCATTGGGGATGAAGTCTTTGGTTTCCATAGCAAATTGGTCATGGGAATGCTATGGGAGGAAGTATGCGCGATGGTGCATATCGTCCCATGGAAAGTTCGGGGTGGTCATGGCTTCCATAATGTCTTCATCGGATTGGAATATGGGAAGACTGGAGGAAGAGGGGTCACCCGAGGAGGTAGTGATGTGAGACGGGTCATCAGGAGGAGAAGGGCTCAGATGTGCAATATCAACAGATCCAAGGTCGGCTGAGGATCCGAGAGTATCGATAGGTTGAAGGGTAGGTGAACTATCTCGCAAGGATGATGACAGGTATAGAATGGTGATTGACGACTCTGTTGGCTCGATTGTGGGAGGAGGAATCTGAATGGGAGTAGGAAGATCCTCTGGTCCTATCGAAGCAGCCTTGAATTGGCGGTACATGTCTAAAGAGGAACGATACTCGTCAAGGCAGGGAGAGAGGTGGGTGTAATGGTCGTGGAAATCGCAAAAAGCACAAGGGTGGTTTGTGCGCAGAGTTTTGAGTTTCGGGATAGAGTCCGGGATAGTGACGTAGACCTCGAGGATCTCAGAGTCGGGAAACGTCTCATTAACCAGAATCTTGAGGTGCGGCAATTCAGGACACATATGGGTGGCGTGACCGACAATATCGCACAAAGCGCATTGGATAGCGGGTTTTGGCAGTCAAGGAGGGGTAGGGGTTGTCGGGGCGGCCTGGTCCTAATGGGTTGCCCCCTTACGAGCTTTGCCTTTCTTTCCGGGGGCTGGCGCCACAGGGGTAAGGTCCTGTGGAGGTGCTGGGGGCCCGGAGGAAGTGAGGGGGACCGGTTGAACCGGTGTCAAAGCAAGGTAAGGTTTGGGGTGACCGGGAGGGGTAGCGGCTGGAGGGTCAATGTACCAGATGGGTATACCAAGGGTCAGGTTAGGGAGAGAGAGGGTGGCCATGACAGGGACAGAAAAAACTCTGGGAGGGGGAACTAGGAAAGGTATCTGTCCAGCAAGGTAATGACCGAGAGGGACGGCTCCGAGATGGTTAAGGCCTGGGGGAACCGATCCAGGAGGATAAATGGGATCAGGGATACCAGCTGTAGGGGGAGGGCCAGAAGGAGGAGGTCCGGCTGGCTGAGATGAATGGCTAGGAGCGGGGTGCGGGGGGCGAGGGGGAGGTTGCTGACTAGCCGAGGCAGGCCGCGTAAGGGCAACCTGAGACGATTGCATCATGCAAACATTCGATAAGCTGGGATCGGTGACAGGAGAAGGGGGAAGGTTAAGGAAAGTTCCAAGCAGGGAGGAATCTTTGTAAACGCCGGGGGAGACACTGGTCAAGGAATCGACGGTTTGCTTGTTGGCCACAGAAGAGATGGTCGTCTCAGGGGAGGTCTGAGATTTTGGCTCATGATATGTCAACTGGTCAATGGTGACTATCTTTCCATTATGGGGGAAATACATCTTGCGAAAGACCGCGGATGGGACAGCAGACATAGCATAGGTGTAGCTTCACCCCAATAGAATGTTGTAATCTAGCGGGGCGTCGATGACTTCGACGTCAATGCAAACAGTCTTACCGGCGAGGGTGATAGGACAATTACGAAACAGGCCAATGGGCTGGGAGGCATGACCATCCCACGCTCGAAGGGTGATCGTGGAAGGGGCCAGTTCAGGGGATCCGAGTTGCTTCCAAACCGAAGTGGACATCACGCAGGTGGATGCCCCCTCATCAATTATGCACCGGGAAACGTTGGCGTTCCAGATTTTGACTGGGATTTGGAAGGCGACGGAAGGAGGGAGAGGAGGATGGTCCGTTTGAGTGGCGTTGAAAACAATCATTTGGTCATCAGCAGGATATACAGTGTCCACGGTAGATAGTAGAGCCTTCTTTTGGGAAGGGCACGACTGGAGGAGTTCCAGTGTGGAAATGGCAGCAGGAGATTGCGCCAAATCATCTACTATGTTATACGAATGAGCAGCTCGACCGGAAGCAGCATTTCGGCGTAATGGTCCCTTAGGAATCTTGGTATGAACCTCAACTTTGGGTTGAGGGATATGCAGAGGCCCCTTTGGGTGTGAAGAGCCTGCGCGCTTTGAAAGAAGGAGGCTCGGGGGCGGGCGGGCGGGGAGGCTTGGGGTGCGGCGGGGCCCAGGAGTTTAAAGGTGAAGATCGACGGACGGTTTAGGATCGGTGTCATAAGGATATGGTAATTAGAGGAACCGGAAAGGGAAGGGGGGGCTACTGGTGTCGGGCGGTTGGGTAGCCACGAATCCCGCTGGCGGGGAAAGGATCAGTAAACACAGTTGGCTGGGTAGTGGCCACATTAGGAGGAGCATGAGGGGAGGCGTGCTGTCTGCGCAATGTGGCTTGAGACTCCCACATCTGCCGCATCTGGGGTAATAGGGGACAATCGTGGGTGTAATGACCATAAACACCGTAACACGAACAAGGCTTACTTGTGCGAAGCGACCTGTCCGGCTTTGGCTGAGTGCCCTGTTGCTGGTTGGCAATGTTAGGGTCCACACCAGGATTGGGTCCACGGGTACCAGGGGCAAATGGGTTTGGATTGCCTCTCCGCCTTCTTTGAGAAGAAGGGGGATTGGTCGCGCCCTGCTGTGCAAATACTTGCCCTGGAGGGGGCTGTAGGTGCTGGTGCTGGGGTTGAGGAGGCAAAGGAGGAGGAAGCACATATGCTGGAGGAGCTGGCGCACCAGGCTACGGATAAGGGTAATGGGTAGGTTGGGCAACATTGAGGTAGCGAGGAGGTTGGGCAAAAAGGAGGAGGCATGCGCGTCACGGATACATGCTACGGGAGGGGGAAAAAGTCTTGGAGGAGGGCGGCCCCCTCAAGGGAGACCATAGCCATAGGAGGTTGAGCGTACGGATGGGAAAGGGCTCCAACGATACCGTCGGCGGAATGAGATGCCCCCGGGGCGTTAGCGCCACCGGGCCTGGGGAGGTCAGGAAGAACGGTATAAACATAACCAGATTGAGCGTAGATAAGGTCATATTTCAAGGCTATTTGGAGGGCGGCTTCTTTGGTTTGGGGAAAATGGGAGGCGACATCCTTGCCGATGGGAGCCGGAAGGGTGCGAAGGAACCAGTCCATATAAACCCGTTCTTCGAAGGGAGGGGCTCGACACAAGCTCCGTCTTCTTCGTCATTCCTGAACATGGGCAAAAAGGCGGGTTGAAGAGGATTGCTTGAAGGAAGTCAAGAGCTCCGTTCCAGTGTCGTATCGGAGAGGGAGGTGGAAATAGGACAAAAAGGCCTGAGCAAGGGTCGCAAAGGTGGTATGGGAAGAGGTGGCTTGTTCAACATACCATTTAGAAGCTTCGCCGGTAAGCGTGCGTTGGAACAAACGAAGACGGATGGAGTCATCGGTAATGGAATTGGAGGAACACCACATGTGGAAAGATCGGACATGATTGGTTGGATCTTCTCCAGCTTGGCCTTCGAATTTAGGGATATCGGAAGGGAGCTTGGTTGGCATGGCGGGCCAACCAACATCGTGGCGGATAGGGTCGTTGATCAACTGATTGAAATCAGGGAGGCTAAGGCCTGCAATGTACGGCAGCAACGGGGTGGCCGGAGTCGTTCCTGTGGCGGTTCCGCTAGTAGTCGGGCCGGCATTAGGGCCGGGAGAACCGCTAGCGTTAGGCCCTGGACTAGACATGGTGGTAGGGGGAGAACCAGGAGGAGAAGGGGAACCCGATGAATCAGGAGAGGAGTCGGAGTGCGGACTCGGAGGAGGACTGGCTTGACGATGGCGGGTCGAAGCAGGTCGATCGACCGGAAACTGAGGGTGAAGGCTAAGAAGTCTCCGGGAAAGGCGCCTTGGGGGCGTAATGACGACAGGAAGAAGGAAACCGACAGGGGCAGAAAGGGACAGAATCAATTAAGGTCAAGGGCAGAAAAGGTGTAGTGAAAATTGATTTTAGAGTCTTTGCTAGGCGGTGTAAACTAGGTGCTTCTTCGCTTAGGGTCAGTGTGTGGCGTGCGTTAATTTTAATTTTTAAACCCTTTCCGTTTTGAGAGCAAGAAAAAAGTGTGCTGCGTAGCTGAAAATAAACCTACAGAGAATAGTATATAATGCTGAAATAACAGAAAAATAACAGCTACTTGTGCATCTATCTAACCCAAGAAGGTGGGTCTCTCAAAACTAATCTGAAAAGAAAGGGAAAAATCTAGGCAAAACACACGGAAAAGAGGCCAATAGATCTAAGGTCAAAAGGGATAGGGATCTAAAGGATAAAGCTACTGAAAAGAGGTGCAGATCACAGCCAAAAGACAGAGGCAAGGTGGCTGGAAAAAGGAAGGAAATTAGCAAAAAACGGAGGGGGCAAGGTGGAGGCCCTAAAAGTAGATCCAAACAAATCTTCAGGAGGTGATTTGAGAGGTAGAAGAGCTGATTTCAATGGATCTAAAAGGGAGGTAACAGATCTGGAAAAAAGGAGGCTGAAGCTCTGAAAAACAGATGGTTGAAACAGCGAAAACTCTTCCACAAAAAGTGGAGGGTACTAAAGCCCTAAGGGGCTAGGTTCCCACTTAGATGAGTAAAAACAGATCAGAACTTGGTCAAGGCGGGCTGAGACAGAGGCTGGAAGACCCTGACAGAAGCTGCAGCTGAACCCAGAAAAATTGCAGAAAAATCACTGAAAAACTGGCAGGTCACAGTTTCTGACCTGTTTTCAGTGCAGGTCACAGAAAAGGGGCAGAAAAGTGCGACCTGGAGGTCCAGGTCGCAGTTTATGGGCCAAAAAGTGCGACCCCCCATTCCGGTTGTCTCGGCGGCAGATTTTCAGAAAAGTTGCCGTCTCAGTTGCGGCTGGTGTCGCTTACCTGCGCAATAGGGCCAGAAACACACGGAAGTTAGAAATTTTGATGTTTTAGGGTTTTATGTGAGAAAAACAACATAAAAATAGAAAAAATAAACAGTTGAAAAGAAACCCTAGGGTCTGAAGTAGCTGGATATGCAGGAATATGAAAAACGACAGCGGTCGTAATTTAAAACCCGTGTGGAGTCGCCATTTGTTAGTATGAATCCTTTGTCGAAGTGTACGAAAAAGGACCGCTTTAGCTACGCATAACTAATAGCCCTAACAACAAAAGTGGCTGCCAATATCTTCAGATCTGCGGTTAGTTGAACATGAAAGAGCTACAAAAACCAGATCTATGCATGGAAAGACATTAAGCAGAAAAAACAAGGGTTTGCTCCATATACCAATAGACAAGACAAGAACAATTTTTGAAAGAATTTTTATATTAATTGGGCACCTGGGAGGAAAACAAGAAGGCGTATCCAATTCTCCTCGGTGGGATGGGTTCTTGGAAGTCCTCAGCACTTCAGATCTAAGATTTCTCTCTCTTGTTGGTGTAGAAAACCCACACAAAGAATGGAACTCAAAGGGAGCTCACACAGCAAATGGCAGAAAAGGGTGACCAAGTGTATAGATCCCGAGTGATCTAATAGGAAACAAAAGGTGAAGAATGGTAGGAAAAACCCTCCTATTTATAACAAAATATTGGGTCATTCTAGATCTTGGTGCATGGGTTAACCAGATCTAGATCCACTTTTTATGGAATATTTTATTATATTTGTTGGAGGGAAAAGGTATTTGACTTGGGTCAAATCACTTAATTTGTTAAAAATAAATAAATAAATGATTTATTTATCTTTTTAAGGAAGCGGTTAGAAGATAATCAAATAAATAATGATTTATTTAATTATTTAAGGAAGTGGTTGAAAGATAATTAAATAAATAGTGATTTATTTAATTATTTGTGGGTGATTTGGTCATATTTAACAAAGAATATCATCTAAATAAGGTTTAAATAATTATTCGTAGAAAATAATAAGATAAATAAAGGTTTATCTAATTAATTTCTTTGATTTTGGGTTAAACATGACTGGGAATAATAATTAAATTATGGTTTAATTAATTATTCCATGAGGAAAATCAAACAAATATGGGTTTGTTTAATATTTCCTTTTGGGGTTTCCTGTTTTTACATAGTGAAAGCAGTTTTACTTAGGGTAAAACTGGTCTTACATGGTGTACTTGGGTCCATCTAATGATAATAGGTTAGATGACCAAAAAATGGTGTAACAATCTTCCTCATCCAGATAGCCTCACATGCAGCTTGACTTGCTGCCATGTATTCTGCTTCCACTGAACTGATTGCCATGGATATTTTTTTTCGGCTGTACCAAGAAATTGTTGTAGAACTGATACTGAAAACCCCTCCTGATGTGCTCTTTCTTTCCATTGGGCTGCTTGCCCAATCTGCATCCGTGAAGCCATGCAACTTCACCTCATCCGCCTGTCTGTACCATAAGCCATACTCAGATTTGCCCCTAAGATATCTCCGGACATGCTTGCCTGCCTTCCAAAAGAGCTTGGTAGGCTTAACCATCGCTTTACTAAGTTGGTTCACTACATAGCATATGTTTGGTCTTGTATTAACTAAATACATGAGCGAACCCACCAACTGTCGATAGACAGTATCATCCACTACCTCTGCTGATGTAGCATCCTCTTTCCTCCAATTTCCTGGAAGTGGAGTATCCATGGGCTTGCAGTCCTACATGTGAAACTTACCAAGTATCTCCCGAGCATACTTGCCTTGAGGCACAAATAGTTCACCTTCCTTCTGCCATATTTCCAATCCAAGGAAATAAATAAGGAGGCCCAAATCCTTCATCTCAAACTCCTTTGCAAGATCTTCCTTGCATGAGTCTATCAACTTCTCATCACTCGTTAATATTAAATCATCAACATAAAGAACAATGATTAAAATCTTATCCTCCACCAAAATTTAGTATAGGTTTTCTTCTGCCTCACTCTTGGTGAAGCCAAGTCCAGTGAAATAGTTTTCGATCCGTGTGTACCAAGCACAAGGTGTTTTCTTCAGCCCATACAGCGCTCTTTTGAGTCTGCACACATGCGACTCAATGCTGAAGATCTCAAATCCTTCAGGCTTCTCAATGTACACTTCTTCCTCAATGATCCCATTAAGGAACACAGTCTTCACGTCCATTTGATGAATGTGCCAACCCATCTGCGCTGAGAGAGAAAGGATGGTCCTTATGGAAGAATACCATGCGACAGGTGCAAAGGTTTCTTCATAATCAATCCCCTCGATCTGTGAGAAGCCTCGGGAAAAAAATCTTGCATTATACTTCTTGACGCTCCCATCAACAACTTGCTTTACCTTGTAGATCCATCTTGAACCTACCATTGATTTACCAACCGGCCTTGGAACAATCTCCCAGGCATTGTTTCTGACAATGGAGTCATACTCCTCCACCATGGCATCTACCCATGTGGGATCCTGCACTACTTCCTCAAAGGAAGATGGCTCTGTCACGATACACTTTCTCATGAGAGCCATGTATCTTGTGAATTTATCAAGTGATTGTCTCTGTCTGCATTGTGATGTAGGGACTCCTACATTATGTGTCGCATCAAGCTTTAGCCTCTCAACTTCTGTGGTATGCCTTCTGCCTGTTCTGATGTTTGGCTCTGCGTGAGTGGACTCCTCCACTCCATGATCCTCCTCTTGTGGTTGATCCACATCTTGAGGCTCATCTTTGGGAATAAGAAGTTCCTCCTCTGCATGTAAGTATAGCTCCTTCTCAAGTGAAAACTTCATGCCTTTCTCATTTAATTTTATATCCCTTTGCACCACAGTCATCCAACTATTTGCAAATATACATGATAATTATGGGGTGTTTCTGTGTACCCCTCAAATATCCCAACTTCTGCAGTCAGCTTCAGCTTCTTCCTGGTGTCCTTTATCAAATGAATGTAAACAGATGAGCCAAAAATCTTCAAATGAAAAATATCAGGCTTCTTACCAGTAAAAGCTTCTTCAGGTGTACTCATGCCAAGTATTCTATGAGGACAATGGTTTTGGACATAAACCACAGTGTTGCATGTTTTTTCCCACAAGTGCATTGATAGGCCCTAGTCATGCAACATATCTCATGCAGCACCCACGATCGTTCTATTCTTCCTCTCTGCGACCCCATTCTGTTGTGGGTTATGAGGCACTATGAGTTCTCTTCAAATTCCTTCTTTTCTACAGAAGTCTTTGAATTCATTTGAGATATATTCCCCACCATTATCGCTCCGTAGAGCCTTCACTTGCTTCCCCAACTCCTTCTCCACAAATTCTTTAAACTCACAGAACTTTGAGAATGTTTCACTCTTCTTCTACATGAAGAAGATCTAGCATCTACGAGAATAGTCATCAACAAATATAACATAATACATGTGTTTTGATGTTGAATCAACCGAGAAAGGTCCACACACGTCTGTGTGAATTCTCTCTAGGATCACCGAAGCACGGTACTCCTTCTCATGAAAGGTGGTCTTCACAAACTTACCCATAGTACATCCCTTGCACTGATTTGACTGCGCAAGAGTACCCTTGGGAATTCTTGTATAAATCTACTGCAAAATATTCAAGGTGCCATGGTGAAGATGGCCCAATCTCATGTGCCATAATTCGCCCTCATCCCGGCTCACCACTTCTTCTGCTTTTCCCATCATTGCAGTGCATCCATATACCTCCAACTTGTCTTAACTCGAATCCCTATCCTCTTGGTTTAACCCGTTGTTTTATGTCGCAGGAAAGTTTTTCCTCACTGAAAACAAGATCATAACCTCTGTCCTCCAACATCACGACTGAGACCAAGTTCTTCTTCGGACCTGGAACATGCATAACATCTTTCAACAGAAATGGTTTACCTGACTCCCTCAGAAAGGTAATGGTTCCAATTCCAGTCGCATTGTATCTACCATCGTCTCCCATCTCTATATGCATTTGGAGATCTTTCTCCTCCAAGTCACTAAACAACTCCTTGTCTCCCGTCATGTGGAAGGAAGCACCACTATCAAGATACCACACCGATCCCATTGTGCTTGAAACCAAACATGCGATCAAAGAGAAATCAAGTTCAAATTGTGAGGCTAAGGCCTTACTAGCTGCAGCTCCAGCAGTCTTCTTGTTCTTCTTTTTCTATGGATAGTTAGTGGTTAGATGCCCATGTTCGTGAAAGTGAAAACACTTCACCTTGGAAAAATCCAGCTTCTTGCCTTTACCCTCGGATTTTGGATGGGATTTCTTCCCCTTCCCTTTCCTTGCTTTGGCAGCCAAAGTGTAATTATCTTCATCATCATTCTTCGATGAAGAGCCATCCCCGGTACTTCGCCTTATCTCCTCCTGCACTAGATCTGACCAAAGTCGCTCCCAATCCGGCAATTTCTCCCTTCCATTGACAGAGTCCTGATAACTGTGCCAAATCCTCAGTAGCCCAAGGAGAGTCAAGCTCACCAAGTCATCATCTGCAATTATGATTCCCACACTCCGCAGCTCATCCCTACATTGGACAAACTTCGTGAGATATTTTGGAATATTGTCGCCCTTATCTATTTTGATTTTTATGAGATTATCTTTCAGCACCAACTTCCTATGGTCACTGCAGCTTTGGAAAATATCTATCAAAGCCTTCCACATTGCAAATGGAGTGGATTTCCTATGAAGGCTTGACACAATATGGTCCTTCACACCTTCCAACAGAATTATTCTTGTCTTCGCTACTTGCTTTTGCCATGCTTCAAGTAATGCAACATCGCCTCCATCTTGTCCTTCCAGGCTATGTAGTTCGAGCTACCCTCAAGGGCATACTCCAACCGCAACCCATTGAAATCCATTTCAATGAATACTCGACTGTCGCACCAAGAAATTCTTGCAGCAAATTCGAATTGTTCACTAGCACAAAACTTAGCACCGCTTCAAGATTGCAATCTTCAGTGATTAACACTGCTCTGATACCATGTAGAATACAAGATGCATGTATATTACCGGACTCCCCTAATCTAACAAATTAATCTTATGTTAAATACAGAATCCTTCCACTTAATTCTTTTCGTAAATTAAATTGCCAATTGCAAAACACATATGAAGCAAAATCAAACGCACATAAACACAGTTGTTTAGCGGGAAAGCTTAAAGCTAAAAACCCCAACTATCATATATTATGTATATCAATGGATCATGTAATAATCTCATACAAAGCTTAGTACATAAATCTCTTAGTACAATCAACAATCATTACACACTGTCATGCAAAAATTTGCATATCTATGCACCAATTTCTTGCCTCCTAACAGCCTACCTCCACTGCGCAATCCATGTTGAAGAAGACCCCTGAATGAATTCGAATTGGCCTTGCCTTGACTGTGAAATCCTCATTGGAATCTCCAATGTGTGTCAGATGCATTGAATGCATCACTATAGTCACAACAGATAGTCCATCTCACCCTTTCACCTATCTCTCCACTGGGTCTCCACTGGAACTAACATGCAAGTAGTTAACTATTGTATTTGTTCAGTTGCAAGTGAGTCTCTTGTTGTGAATTAATTAAATAATTAATTCACTAAACTCTCACTAGTGTATCTTCAGTTAGAACTAGATACAACTAGCACAACTGAGTTAAACTAAATAATAGCTCACATAACTACTCTTCCAACTCTGTCACAACTTGCCACTATCAGTTATAACTGAGTCCTCCATGCACGAGTCACCAACCACCCTAGGAATTGTTTAATTCCTTCAGCCCACTGATTTTCCAAATCTGTTCACTGAAATAAAGTGCTCTAAGAGAATAAGTTGATATTTATTGTCGGATTATTATTAAGGGCTAATAATAATCGACATGCATCTATTTTTAGATTAGCGATCTATAAATAGACTTTGCCTAATCTTCTAAAAATAGAATCTAATCTATTTTTCCAACTTGATCAACCATCTACAAATAGCATCTTGTAACTTATAGAATATTCTCACCATGTCTAAAAATACACATACACCTAAAAATAGCCTACGGGCCCCACTTAGTGAAGGTGCTTAATTTTCACTAAGCTCATCATCTTGTTGAATCTCAACATGGAGGTTGATGCAACTAAAAAGAAAAGAAGAAGCATAATTTGGCCACTCTCGATAGAAAATCTACCACAAAATTCAAAATATGGTCTAGACATATAAATTTAGCACGTGGGAAAAAGCAAAACGTGAGCTCTACCCATTATCCTTGGCAATTAGCCTGGTTCCTATGGGACCTATATCAGCCCCCCTCCATCATTAAGGAACCCATTATTGTCCCAACCCATGGTGGGCGATGAACCACCCCACTTTAAGGGGGTATCCACTACCATATACTACACATCATGCTCTCATCCCCTGGAACCTCGAGCAGTTACGAAGAAAAATCAATCAGATGAAAAAGGCATATGACTAAGGGTGGAAAAACAAAGTTTGAGGTAACTCATGGGCCACGATTTTCTCCCTCCTACACTCATATACCCAGGTGTGTGTTGGGAAAAATACTAAGAGGGGGGAGGGGTGAATCGGTATTTTAAACTCACTTCAGCGTTTCTTTTCCTATTATGATTTACATGCACTACTATTATTAGGGGAACCCACGTATGTACGCAACTGCTATAGATACAAACTGCATATATCTAGCTAACTAACTTTTCATACATTTCATCATCTATTAATCTTTAACCAGTGCATCATTATTTTATTATTCATTCATTAAGCATAAACCATGAATAATAAAGAACAAATACATCATCAACACACAAGAAAATATCAACAAACAAGAACAGCAGGATTTTAGGTGGAAACCCAATGTGGGAGAAAGAAATCATTGTCGTCGTCTTTGTCTTATTATTTTATTATAAAGGGAAAAATATCACAATATTGTACTGGCACATATTATTATTAGTACACAGGCAGCCACCTGCAGAAGGCTACAACCTTCTTTCATTATCTAGCACCCACTAGAAGGGAGCTCCAACACCCTGATCTCGTTTACTTGCTCCTACCGGAAGGGAGCTCCTGCCCCTTAAATATTTTTACCAACTACCATTAGAAGGAACCTTCAACTCCCTAACTAAAGGCTCCGACCCTCAGCACCTCTGTGGACCATGTTTCATAATATTTCATATTGGATCCACATTACTCAAAACACCAAACTTGTAAACCACTTTTCATCGTATTTTCAGACTGGACCCACTTCCATCACTAAACCCAATACCAAATAATAATTTTGAAACCAATCACTGAACCAACTGAATCATCAAATCAAACATTGAATCTCAACCATCTATTGTAACCATATAAAACCAATCATAACTAGATCATACCAAGCCATACACTGTTAATTATCACATAAATCAATTGTTGTCACTACAAACCCTGATCAAATATATTTCAAAACAACTATACGCTATTGTAGCATAGTCACGTATGTACGTGCTTCCTCTGTATAAGACCTGCGTACATATCTCAAATCATTGGCTACTGAGATTTTTGTCAAGTTGAATCATTGAATCAGTCATTAAATGTTGAATCATAACATATACATAAATACTAAATTACTGAAAACCAAATCACAATGCGGCACCATCACTGATCAATATACCAAGACTTGTTCAACCCAATCAATATTGTCAAACTCAAATTATCATGATGGAGACATAATTGATAGATAGCTGCAACGAGAACAAAACTGATCAAATATCATCTACAGGCCATACTGCAAAACCGTAGCATGTATACTCAACCTTCACAAAGTGTATCAAAATATGTACATGGCATCCATGCATAACACCAACGTACAGATTCTAAACATACTAAAAATACTTTGCAGAAGATATACACGACTACTTAGAAGAAGATACACATATATATGCTATCTTTCAGAGGAAAACCAACATACATATATGAAATCAATGAATCATATCTTCGTCGCAACCACAAGTACACACACTTCGCAAACCTTATTGTTACACATTCATGTCAGAGTATCATTATCACCACAAATCTATAATTGTTAGCTATAATCATAAACAAATCAGGAAACCATATTCATTAGTCTTCACTATACTTTCATATCTACCAGATCTGAGCCTCCTCCATGGTCCTTGGTGCACACATGTTTCAGATAAAGTTACACATTAATAACCCATAACTTACACACATAACACTTTGATCTTCATATCCTTATATAGCATTAGCCTTAGCCAATACCTTAGGCCAAACCCTTAGTAATGTCATTGGTATTCTTTGACAGGATCAAATATTTGTTGCCACACTCATTACAATGGGCCAATACCATGGTAAAGACCCCTGGTATTCAATTTTCCATGGTGCAGATTCTATATATGATTTTTCTTCACAATACATGTGTATGTACGTGACCTTGCTTCACATGACCCGCATATTCATTCCTAAACTTCACCTTTATCATTCCTCAATCTCTAAACTTGAAATTCCTTTTTCCATCTTCTTTCTCACATTTGTACCAGCCTGCATAATCATCCTGTTACCATAATGTTGTCATATTTATCAAGTAGGTTGCCAACAAGGACAACACATTAGCCATAATTCCAACATTGTGGGCTTCCCTTATTGTAGCTATCCTTCTACCATGAAATGTGGTTTGGATGATTCCTATGATTGCTACTTTGTTCCGTTACTATACCATTTTCCACCTACCACTTGAGGGATGTACCATGGACATGTAACCCCATTTTAAAAGTTGAAACCACCTAATAGGGTCCTTGATTAACCCCTTATTGATATTGAAGACATTTGTACATTCCAAATCCCACTATGGAAGGGAATTCCACCATTAACTTCCCCATTAGTTCCATGACTTGTAAGCTCTTTTAATGGATTATATTGATGATTTGTTGTATTGGAGGGCAAGGGGATGCATTGGATCTTATGCAGTATGCAGGTGGGTCTCCATTTGGGGATTAATCTTCTTATATGGGGCCCTAGCCCTCCAGAGGGCCACATTGGCACTTGTAAGGTGAGTGTTTTGAGCCATGGGCCTCCACCATAGCAGAGAGTACTTCATGGATCCTTAACACCGCTCATTGATTGCTCATATTCCACCTTTTGGATGAGGATGATGTACCTGGTTCACCATGCCCCTTCAGCTCCACACTTACACCATACACTTGGCAGATGATCTAGGGTCCATATGAGGGTTTATAATCATATTATACCTTACAGATGGTTTATAGGCACTTCTAATCCACTTGCAGAACCATGAGGATGTCCTTGTGCCCCCACACCCACTTGGGAGCACCACAGGTTCTTGCTTGAAAAATAAGGCGAAAACCCCTTTTCCACTATGTTTGGAGTCCATTTTTGCATCATGGAACCTCTTGGACTTCATCAAGCCTCCTCAAAGACACAACAACTCATTATATTGATCATTTTTCCCTCGTACTTATACTTATGTTATCGAGTTATTTTGTTGGGATTGTCACCAAAAGTATTGTTATTATGCACACTATTTTATTTTAGGATTGTATAAATAGAAGAGAGGAATTCTCTCTCATTCATCATCACTTGGATTTGGACCTGCAATTAGACTCTGATGGTAGCTTTTTTTAATTATCGCAGTTAAATTTTTAAATATTTGCATGTTTTTATGAAAGTCTAAGTTTGTAACTGTGTTTGTTCTTTTTCTCTAGTGCTCCACCCTTGCCCATGATCTCATGGATCAAGAAAATGCTCAAAATTAAAAATTTGACTTCGAATGCTCCCATAAATAGTGTTCTGATCATTTTGTGAAACATATAAAAAAATGAATTTTGGGTTGCAGGAACGCCCAATCAGCAGTCTGTTTGCTGACTGGGCCTATGACATGGAAATTTTGATTGTACCTTCCTCCGACCAATTGATGGTTGACACTTGGATTGATTTTATTGGTGACACGTGTCTATTTTTCATTGGTTATGGTGTTTGCTATGGTGACCTAATGAAAGAGTGCCACGTGGACCAACCATTGTTTGTGACGTGGCCTCTTCATAATGCAAAAATTTTTGTGTGTTAAGTCAAATTACCTCCACAAGATTCAAAACCAAGACCTCTAATCTATTAGCAAAGCACCTTTACCAATCGATCTATCATATTCCTTGTTAAATATAGCCCAAATACATATATTTAAGTGTGACGGACGTGCATTTGGGAAAAGGGTCGAGGTTAAGCCCTAGCCTCTGGTCTCATGAAATGTAATATGACCACGGGCATGGAGGATTTGGGGGTGGTTTTAACCGTCCTACAACTTCGACCGATGATTAGGAAGGCCAAATTTGCGCGTCATTCCCATTTTTTGGGCGCACCGACCAAGTTTGGGTCGAATTGTAGGCTTATTAACATCAGAATTGGGTAGAAACTTAAAATTGTGATACCTTACTCAATTTTTGGCCAAATGAGGTGAAAAAAGAGTCAAAACATGGGTTTTCAATAGTGTTGGATCCATTGGATGCATTAGTTTTGTTGTTTGAGTTTTTTAAAAACTTGTAATTACACTTTTGAGTATGAATTTAGATTTCTTATCCAATTTTTATTGCAAAATTTTAAAACTAAATTTGTTCAAAAAAAAATTCTGATCTTCCAGATCAGAGAGAGCGCAAGAAGAGAGCATACTCAGCAATATTGAAACTCTTTATTCAAAAACAAATCAAAAGGATTCAATCTCTAACTTCAAATTTTGGCTCTCAAAACTCTTGGTTCTCCTCTTTCCTCAAATATTCCTTCTCTCTCTACATCTTCCTGCCAATGATTAGTGAGTTGGGTGGCTCTTACTGCACCACCAAAATAAATAAAATGAAATCTAACTTGAAGAAACTTAAAATATCACCAAACTTGGTTTTATTCATTAATTTTATCCTACTCTACTCTACTCTACTGGAAATAGAAAATTTGATCAAGTGTATGAATATTTCCAGTGTAACCATGAGTGTAATAGGAGTAAAAATATATTCATGCTTAGTTTTGAAAAATATGCATTAAAACACATCAAAGCATGATAAACCAATTGTTTTGATAATGCAATTAATAAGTAAAGAAGAATGGAAGAGTGATGTGACTTAATCCTTGATTGGAACCATTTTTCAATAAGGTCATGACATTCCTGATTCCTTTCTTGGTTTAGATCACACTAAATATCCTCCGTTATTATGCATTCATCGATATTAGATTATCACTAGAAGCAAAAAGGACATTGGTGAGGGGCGAAAAATGACACCATAAGCTCATTGGTGAGGGTCAAAAAGAGTGTTCGTCACCAAAAACTGAACGTCACCAAAGGTGGTGTCACCGAAAGTATAGGTGTTGTGGTGAAATTCAAGTTTCATCACCAATAATGATTTATAATGATGGATAGTGACTGTCACCATTTCATATGAGCAATGGTGACAGACAATAGCCTCAGTCACCAAAAAACTGAACGTCACCAAAAGTGGTGTCGCCGAAAGTATGTGTTGTATTAACATTCAAGGTCCATCACGAATATTAATTATAATGATGGATAGTGACTATCACCATTTCATATGAACAACAATGATTTATTGTGGTGGACCTTTTATGGTCATCACTACTGGTGCATATATATATGGTGATGTTCGTTGACCATCATCATTTCATATTTGGTGAGGGTAAAAAAATGTCACGATAAGTTGATTGGTTACTTCAAGGTCCATCACGAATAATGACTATAATGAAAAACAGTGACCCTCACCATTTCATATCAACAACAATGATTTATGGGGATGAACCTTTTATAGTCGTCACTATTGATGTGTATATATGGTGGCATTCGTTGACCATCACCATTTCATATTTTGGTGAGGGTAGAAAAATGTAACCATAAGCTCATTAATGATGGTCAAAAGAGCCTCCATCACCAAAAACTGATCGTCGTCACTCCATATGAATATCAGGGCACGTGTAATATTCCCAAATGGGAAAATCATCAATATATGCACAGAAAACGCATTTTTCAGAAATATATGCTATAATAACTCATAACAGCCCATGGATCCATTGGTTTATCCATTATAATAACCAAATGAAAAAGGAGATCAAAAACAAATCATGATAGGTGAGATAAACAAGCCTCCCATACCTAGAATAGCCCAAAAACACTACAACCCCAAAACTACCGCAACACAGAAATACTACAACAAGTGACAACGCATTCTAATGAGGGTTTATACTCTGAAATTATAGAGACAAATAGATCTATTGTTATATTAATCAATAATTCTCAAAACTGAGATCTAGTCTCTTTTACACCATTCCAAGAGAACCCGGGAAGGGTTTCCGGAAATGCACCCAATACAAATGGTGATCTATAGCCCTAGGACTCAAGAATCATTGAAAACTAAAGCTCATGAAATATAAGGCTGAAATAATGTATATTTGATGCAGATCTCCTTAAAGATCTCCTCCAATGAAAGGCTGAACCCTTCAACCACAAGAAAACACTCTAGAAGAGTCACAAGACCCTCTCTTGAAATTGCCCTCCAAAATAACGCAATTCCCAGCTGAAACTACGTTGTAAATGATGGGGATAAGTTGGCTTGATGCCAAATATCTAAAATGTGCTCTAGAACCCTCCAAATTGATCTCTCGAGAGAAGGAATCCTTCCTCCTATGAAAAATTAGCTCAGAAAGTGGGTTTCTCAACCCTCCACTGCAACACCCTACAACACAACACAATATTCTGCAGAAACTTCATTGTAGCTGAAGAATGAAGCTTAGCCAGAATGCTGGATATGTGGAATGGTAGATCAATACTCTCTGAAGAGGCCTCTCAAGGAAAGAGGTGGAATTCCTGAACAGGAAAACCTTGTGCTAAATAGCACCAGCAATCTTAATTAAACAGCTGAAGAGAGAAAAAATCTAAACAGACATATCAAAATAAAATTCATAAGCTAACCCCATATGGTTGGCAAACTCCTCCTTATAAACAATGTGAGCCTTCTCATCTTGGGTCCCACTCATTAGGGTTTCCACCATCACACAATCAATCTCCCTCCAAAATTGTGTTGTCCCATCATTAATGCCACTCCTCCATAACAGCGTTGTTTGATTTGGTCAAAGTTGACCTCTTCAACCTGCTCCAGGCCCTTTTCACATCTACGAGTCTTCAATCCATTATTATATGACTATCTAATCTAATCCACATTCATATTGGGTTGTCTCTATTGATGATTCACTCCCTCCATTTCAACTCTATTGACTTGGTCAAAATTGACCTTGTCTTCATGCATTAGCCCTTATTCACACATGAGGGTGTTTTATCCAGCTATGAATATGATCCCTTTTCACATTAAGAGGGATTTTATTGCTGCTAAAAATATTTATGGGCCTCCCTACCCATTTATCCATCTAACTATATGTTACGAGAAAAATTAATATTCCAATTAGCTGCATGCTAATTTAGGAATATTACAGTCCTCCCTTCACAAATGTTGCTTGTTCTCAAGCAACTGCAAGGATAAAATTGAAGAGCCTCCTCTCCTCCTCCTGTAGCATCCTCATATGATAGATTCCTCCAAGGAACAAGATGTTGTCTCATCAATACATCTCCAATTTTCCCCTCCCAAGTATGCAAGTTAGCTTTTGGTGACCATCCCAAATAGCTATCATCATGTAGAATTAAAACACCCATGGAGGCAAAAATGTGTTTTCTAGAGGCCCTCTTGAGGCATGAGATCTGATATATGTTGGGAACTATCATCCCCATGTGAATCTCCCATCTCCGAGCTATCATCCATATAAAATGAGCCACCCTCCAAAATGGTAACTCATGAAAAATCTCCTCCACCTTTGGCTCCTGCAATGTAGGTGGGTTGCATAACTGATCATGGTAGACAAAATAGTCTACCCCATGTTATCTGTCTCTCCACTTATGATAATTGTAGAGTAGCTGCTAATTTTGGGTTGCAATAATGTTGTCATCAAGAGGGAAGAAGAAGATTGGATCTTCAAAGATCCTCTCTCTAGAATCATGAATCATGTTGGCCCAAACCATTCCATACAAAATGAATGGTACATCATGGTATCCAAATCAAAAAATTTCTAAAGGTTATGTGAAATTTTGGATGATACCAATGGTTTCTCCAGTGGATACAACGCAGTTTTACCAATTGTTGTTTTACAACATCATGTGGCAAGTTGTCTCCCAACAAGTTGCTAGTTGTGCAAGTTGGCTCATCTACTATGAGGTAGTAAATGACATTATATATCAGCTGAACATAAGAATAATACCACACTTTCCCAAGGTCATGCAAAGGAAAGTTATCTCCATCACAAATGTTGGTCCTAGAATGACCATGGAACCCAAAGATAATCTTTCCCTCTTGTGGAGCAATGCACTGTACATAGATGGTGAGAAGATGCAAATACTTAATGAAATGATCAATAAGTACATAAATACATTTCTTACCATGCATAGTGAGTAGGCTGAAAAAGAGGTCCATAGATGACCCCTCCTAAGATAATCTCCTCATAAAGATCTGAAAAATGAAGGTATGCATACTCCTCTTGGAAAACTCCATAAATAAATGCATACTCCCAAGTGACAGCACTGTTGGCCTTAGTGATAAGGCTCTTGTCACTCCATGACTCCCTTCTTTGACATGCCATATGCCAAAGTCATCCACCATCATGCTGCTATGTGTGTAAATCTCCTTCCTATGTGGAAGTACCTACTTATCCTCTAATGTTGAAGGGTAGCCTTTTTTGCACTTTGATTGTGCCATCCCTTTCTCATGAAACATGATGCAAAGTATGGGAAAAATATAGCCCATACTCTCCCAAGAGTAGCCAAAGCAACAATAGCTCTTGTTTCCTCCTCACACCTCCATCATACAAATCATGAGATGAAAACATGATGATTGATATGAAGAATGTCATATCAACATAATGCACCCAAACTCCTTGCTGACATATGATGCAAGTGCCCTGCCAAGTTTCCTCCACCAACATACCCCTTGAAGAAGGATATGTCACATGATGGCCAAACTCTTTCAAGAGTAGCCAACACAGCCATCCCTCTTGCTGCATTGTGTCATAGATATGCGAGTGGCTCACCATCCATACCCATTCATCCAAATGTGGGTGTCCTCTGCTATGCTCCATCTTGGTACTCCTCCAATGGATAATACCATCCTCCCACATCAGATTTCTACCTTTACATTTCATGGGATGTTGAAATGAAACTCCTGGAGACCCCCAAGTGAAGGCCACTCATCAATGACCATGTTGAATCCATAGGGATCCAAGTATGCTAGAAGAAAAGTCTCCTCATAGAGTTGTACAATGCTCATTAAGAAAGAACCATCATAATGTTGAAAGATAAGATGTCTCTTATCAATCATCTGCTCATCCAATGACACACAAGTGTAATGTTTATCAGAATTCTCTAATAATAGTTAGGCCCCCAACTCATCACTGCCGCTCAAAGACAGTGTTGTTAATCTCCATAATGGTGCATGTATTGTCTCAAGATTATGTTCAATACTGAACATATAATTATGCATTGTTTTTCTTAGGTTAATGTTCATCCCTTCCTCCCATAGTCTACAGTCTAACCTCAAGAGTTGTGTGCAGCTCAACAATGATACACTAGGATGATTGTTTATCCCCTCCTTGAACAACTCAAGGCTACTCAGCGCAGTGAAAGTATATTGCTCCAAATCAACAATATGTTTTGACCCTTGGTCATGCAATGGCATTTTTCCACAACCCTCCATAAGATTTGCTGAAATAATAGAAAGTGGAAACTTATGCATACCTTGGTGAAGCTTGGAAACATCTTGTATTTCTATAAGGGTTCCTTCCTCCAATGTGATGGCTCCCCCAACTGCTGATGATGATGGCTGCTCTTCCATGGTTGTATCAGCGCTGGTACAAGTCTCCTCAATGGTGGTCAAGGCTTTTCCTCCTCTGATTTCCTCTTATCAAATTTTTTAATCAACCTTTGAGTAAAATTTTCAAATGCAGTCACTCTTGCATGTCTCAAATGGCCGAACCACCAAATGTTTTCTTCACCCTCAAGGTGCAGCGCTGCAATCTCAACAGCCTCTCTTTCTACCACTGGATGTAGTAGGAAGAATGCATCTAGCTTCATTACCCAAGCCCTTGTTGTACATGTGGATAACCCATCAAAAGTAGACAATGGAAATCTATTTCCCTTTATTCTCCTGTTGTTGCAAGGTCTCCTTTTTTCTTCAAGCTGAATGAACTGTGGAAGAGTTAGAGTCTCCTTGAAAGCTCTAGGTTGAGACTTATATTCTGCCAGGTATCCACTTAGGATCTCATGTTCCAAGTGCCCTCCATCTCCATTCTTCTTGTCTTCCTCCTCAAAAGGAAAGGGCATAGTGTATTGCTTTGGAGCTCTCTATAACACCGGTTCTTTCTTCTGATAATAGGAAGTACATGGGCCTTCCTCTTCTTGAAACCCTCTAGAGCTCTCATTGTATCTTTCCTCTTTCATCTGCTTAACCTCCTTGGAGAGGTTCTTCATAGATATGAAAAGTGATGAGACAAAGCTCATTCCTTCCATCATTTTAGATCTATTTCTCCTTCTCTTCTTCTTCTTATAGCATATTGGCTGAAACTCACAGGTTGAGCCAATATTATTCTCTGATACCACTGTAATATTCCCAAATGAGAAAATCATCAATATATGCACAGAAAACACATTTTTCAAAAATCTATGCTCTAATAACTCATAACAGCCCATGGATCCATTATTTTATCCATTATAATAACCAAATGCAAAAAAAAAAATCAGAAACAAATCATGATAGATGAGATAAACAAGCCTCCCACACCTAGAATAGCCCAAAAACACCGCAACCACAAAACTACTGCAACAAGTGACAGCGCAGTCTAATGAGGGTTTATACTTTGAAATTATATATACAAATAGATCTGATGTTATATTTATCAATAATGCTCAAAACTAAGATCTAGTCTCTTTTACACCATTCCAAGAGAACTCGGGAAGGGTTTCCGGAAATGCACCCAAATAAAAATGGTGATCTACAGCCCTGGGACTGAAGTGTCACTGAAAATTGAAGCTCATGAAATAGAAGGCTGAAATAATGTAGATGTGATGCATATCTCCTCAAAGGTCTCCTCCAATGAAAGGTTGAACACTTCAACCACAGGAAAACACTCTAGAAGAGTCACAAGACCCTCTCTTGAAGTTGCCCTCCAAAATAATGCAATTCCCAGCTGAAACTACGTTGTAAATGATGGGGATAAGTTGGCTTGATGCCATAGATATGAAATGTGCTCTAGAACCCTCCAAACAAATCTCCCAAGAGAAGGAATCCTTCCTCCTATGAAAAACTAGCTCAGAAAGTGTGTTTCTCAACCCTCCACTGCAACACCCTACAACACAACACAATATTCTACAAAAATTGTGCTATAGCTGAAGACTGAAGCTTGGCCAGAATGTCGGATATGTGGAATGATAGATCAATACTCTCCCAAGAGGCCTCTCAAGAAAATAGGTGGAATTCCTGAACAGGAAAACCCTGTGCTAAACAGCACCAGCAATCTTAGCTAAATCGTTGAAGAGAGAAAAAGTCTAAACAAACATATCAAAATAAAATTCATAAGCTAACCTCGTATGGCTTCCATCCTCCTCCATATAAAAAATTTGAGCCTTCTCATCTTGGGTCCCATTCATTAGGGTTTCCACCATCACACAATCAATCTCCCTCCAAAACTGTGTTGTCCCATCATTAATGCCAGTCCTCCATAACAACGTTGTTTGATTTGGTCAAAGTTGACCTCTTCAACCTACTCCAGTCCCTCTTCACACCTAAGGGTTTTCAATCCAGCGTTATATGACTATCTAAGCTAATCCACATTCATATTGGGTTGTCTTTATTGATGATTCACTCCCTCCATTTCAGCTCTATTGACTTGGTCAAAATTGACCTTGTCTTCATGAATTAGCCCTTGTTCACACATGAGGGTGTTTTATCCAGCTATGAATATGATCCCTTTTCATAGTAAGAGGGATTTTATTGCCGCTAAAAATATTTATGGTCCCCCTACCCATTTATTCATCTAACTATATTTTAGGAGCAAAATTAATATTCCAATTAGCTGCATGCTAATTTAGGAATATTACAGCACGATGGAATCGAACCACCAATCTCCTACTTGTAAAGCAGGTGCTCTTCCATTGAGCTAGCGCCCTTTTAAAAATTATATCTTTAAACTTTATAGATTGTAAATTTTACAACTTTCAATAAATTAAAGTCTCGACAATATTTTATTAAACAAGCAAAACATCATCAAAGCTACAAGTCCCTACCTAATGGTTAGCGAAGTTATGAAAAGTGGGTGGAGGGAAAAATAGTTACGTATTAGAGACTCAATATGTTAAGTTGAATACTCAATTAGAATTGAAACTCTAAAGACATTTATAGCCTACAAATGACCTATAACTCACAGATGCACCAAATATTGAAAAGGAAATGTCATAAATGGAAGAAGAGCATTGATGAAGACAGATGCAATATGTTACAGGTTGAAAGAAAGAAAAATCGCAATGTTGTTGTTGGGTGACTTTTTATAATAGGGACCTTTGTCTTTCCTTTATCACATAAATATTCAAATTAAAAATTAGAAATTTTATATATGAACAATATCTAAACTTTTGTGTAAATGTAACACAGATCTCCAGGGAACCACAAGGAAAAAATTAGAATATATATATATATATATATCCTTCACATAAAGTGACATGCGATTTGGAATTTCACAAGTCCGCACTAAAAACATGATAGTAACCAACAAAAAAAAAAATGTAAATTATCACAGTAAGTGTATATTTTTTCAGTAGTGAACACCAAACAATATAACAGTAATTAGTTCGCTTTAAGACTGCAAAACATTGGAAAAAAAAAATGTGTTCAATTATCTGTCAATACAAAATGGACTTAATTCTAATGAAGTAAAAGAGTTGATACTAAATCACAAATAAAAATGACCAACAACAATGTAAATTTTGTTTTTTAAACAACACACTCCATCACTACCTTCGATGTCGAGACATCCATATTTTGCAGTATTTAACAACCTCTTTTGCAGGAAAACCCAGTGAATAGATTTCATAAGTTTGAACTAGAAAATACATAAAACATGGAGTTGATGAATTTTAAATATGGAGCTTAAAACTGACACTTGACTCATTTTGATCTTTGCATATTTGCATCCAGGGGATAATGCCTTTCTCATTGTACTGGAGAAGAAAAAGATGACAAATCTAATTTGTTGTTTAGTCTTTCTTCACTTGTCTTGCATGTATATTGGGGCGTTTGTTTAATTTTAGTTCAAAGGCATATGGATCAGCATCTAGGGTAGACAGTTTAATTGCTCCTTAAGTGTGGATGAACCAAAATGCTCAAATGAGCCAACAGTTGTGTTGTCTCTAGCTTTAGGACCAGCTTTTTCCCTTGTTGTAGGGGTCTTAATCCCCATAACATGTTTTTCCAATTTACCCACAACATGCTTGATGCATACTTATGTTCTAGGACTCATCTGACCTTACTGGTGCAAAGATCTCACCTTGAAAAAATAATAACCACATGGGATTTACAAAACTTTTTTAAATCAAGCTCCCAATAAACCAATCAAAATATGAACATCCTTTTAATCAATATAATCTCTGACTTAAAATAAAAGTGGCCTAGAAATGAATGTTATATCAACCATGTCAAGTAACTGACATCATATGAGAAATAAAGGCCATGCATATTGGATTAGTGAAATAATTGATCTGATAAAGCTCAAAATGAAACATATGACTTACAGCTAAGAAACACAAATAAATGACTTACAACTAAGACATGAGGTTTACCTTTCAACCTTGTCGTTAGATAACTCTTAACTTTTTCTAGTACCAGGTGTAAGTGGTATTGTAACAACCTCTGATAGAGTCGGTGTCCATGACTACTTCTCAAGATCCACTCCATTACCAGCATTTGGGGCTCGATAAGATACATGCAAAAACCATCAACAAGGAAATGAAATCTAGATCCTTGTAAAAAAAAGGGAGGAAAATAAAATCCATAAATTGAAACAAACTGTAGGATAACTCATTCCTGCAACATGATTATCTTGTCGTGAAAAATAAACTAAACGTAATTTTTGCCACATTTTGACAATCATTTCCTTTTGCATATTCTACGAACATTTGATGAAAAAAATCAGTTAAAGCTTGTCAACATCAATATTATAGTAAAACATGAAGGAACAACTCCAACACAAATATAATCCTAAACATAAGTATAGATTCTATACATATATGTATTTATTGATGACATTGTATTTTGTGAAAATCTGGAATTTTAGTATTATAGATAGCATGGAATTGGTGTTGGGAAGGGAGACCAAGCAAGAGATTGGCACAGTCCAATGAAGAAACATCACATACCATTGTATCATAGAAAGGACAAATGGAAAAGTTCACAACATAGTGTTGTGATACTATAAGGCGAGGGCCCTCTTTTTGCACCCACCGCAATTGGTAGGGCGATGGCTGAGGGGTCGTGGGTAGGTTGAGGCAATGCACCAAGTCCTTGGAGATCTTTGAAATAACACAATTCATGGTACCACTGCATTACCACTATATGTCGAGCATTTACAAAGTCCATTCAAGAATTTCTTCAAAGTTCAAAGTTCAAACAATTAAGATGTAGCCTAAAAAAGCTCAGATTTGAAAAGTAGATAACCAAAGATGTAGAGTATACATCTCACATTTATATATCCTAATTTCCATACATTGAAATGACACTTTTTAGCATACTATTGTGAATTCAACCCAAAATTCTAGAAGAAAAATATTGATGGTTATTTTGCTAATATATAAGTTTTATACATGCATTTATTTAAACAGTTAGCTTGCAGTCTCAAACATATCTAATGATGCACACAATACGTTGCATCTTTAGTGTTGGTGTGTGAAAAATTTCATAACAGTACTTCTAGCTATAAAACAAGCATTTCAAGCTTGCCTCCGTTGCATGATATAGACATTTGTCCTTCAAACAGAGTTATGAGACATGTAACCACTTTCACCCTTAAAAAGAAATGTGGTTGTAAATGCATGGCAATCTCTCTTAGCATAAATATGATCTTAGTATGGTATTGGATTCTCAGACTAGTGCCAGGTTTAAGAGTGCCAAAGAATTTATATTTTAACTATGATATGGTGCACATTAGGCTTCAGGAGAACATATTCTTTATGAATTTCATGTTGTGAAACCTCCAAATCTATGCCCAGGAAAACTCAAGTTAAATGGAAATATTTTGAATAATGGTTGTGATTCATATGCATGCACATTAATATATATGTTTTTTCCTAAATTTGAATCATTTATGTATTTTTGGACAACCAATTTTTTTATCCGGTTTTTATCTAGCTCTAATTCAAATCACATTTTTGAGGTTAACCATTTGATGACTGGTCCAGTTCATGTAATTAAATATATCATAAAAGATAAAGTGGTATTTGTGTGTTCATGAGAGTGTTGCATGCATAAGTAAGATGGGAGTTACAAAAATATTCAACTATGCCCAATTGGAAAATTGGAGTGTCGTAGATGTAAGAAAATGTGTAACAGAACATCTTAAATTTAGAAATAAGAATATTTTGATGTGTGATTGGGGGAAAATTTCAATTTGATCATGGATAAATACAACTCCAAGTTGAATGAAATATCACAAAGCATTGTGCCAAAAAATTTAGTATGTATGCCATATTTTTTCTCCTCTTCTTCATGTGGAAGGCATGAGAATTTTATAAAATAATGAAAATCTAAACTAGGGACATGTTGGAACCCATCAATTTTCCTTGTCTGTATATAGTAAGAGAGGAATCACAGTCCATGAGGATGGTAATTATGTGCATGTGAAATCATGATAGTGCTTGGAATGACAAGCAAGCCAGTAATAGTGACTCATGATAAAATTGTAAATGGTCATAAAAATATAAATGGAAGTTTGTATCGAAGGATTTTAACAATCATTATTTGTTGCTAATTGAGAAATTTTGAGTCCAATAAAGAGATAAATTATTAAAAATCCTTAGTGATTTAGTATGATTATACACATTTTACTTTGTCTATCTCAGGCACTTGAGAGGATAAATTAATATCCTCTCCAACCACGTTCAATTCCACTTGTGACGTGATTTCCCTTCGTGAGACAATTGTTGATCGGTACAACAAATATATATATTCTTGGAATATGATCTAACTATGAATATGGAAGTGTTAAACTATCTTATTAAGGACATTGTATTTATGAAAATCTAGAATTCAAATCATTGAAATAATATAATTTATGGGAGTGACAAGGTATGCAAGGTAGTGGTAAGCTAGAAGTCAAATTTGAAATAACACAATTCCAAAATAACGTAAGGTTTACAGTGGCTCCACCAAAGATACTCTGACATGGAGGTTTTCTCATGGTGATTTTAGATTGTTGGAGTATCTTTGGTGGAGCTATGTTAAACGAGAGAGAGAGAGAGAGAGAGAGAGTAGCACTGCTCTTACATCCCTAACCCAAGTATTTAAATGAATATGCACAAGTGCATGATCAACTATAATAACAACTCACTCCTTCCTCTATTTATATGAGAGGTGAAGGGGCTTTATAATAACAATTGGACCTATTCCACTACATGCAAAATTACAAGACAGAATTAGGTCCACCCATGTGAAGCACTCTACTCTAAGTGACATGTGTCAGGATCAAAGGTGATAGTAATAAACAAGCAAGGTCTACATGGCATGAGCACTACTCCCAAAGGTCCAACAATCCTCCAAAGGTCCTAAGCTCCAATTCATCTCCAAGGTCTTGTGTCTCCTTAAGGACAATGCATATCCAAGGTAATGTGTCACCTTAATGACTCCCACACCTACATATCCACTCCCTCAACCCAAGAGTTCACATATCAAGGGATTTTGTGTGCTCATGGTGATTTTGGGAGGTTTTTCTCATGGTGAAATACCCAACTTGTTAAAATTGGAAACTAAGACCAAATTCTACTTAGGTCTACTCAGTTGATGGAGATAAGAATTCCATTGAATGCCTCTTTTCGAGAGGACCAAAATCGATCTAAAGATCATCAAATTTGTTCAAGGAAAATATTTTTTATTAAAAAATAAATTCTATAAGTTATGATTTTGTTTAGGAGGGAAAAAACAAAAATTTAAATTTCAAATTTGCCTTAAAAAATTTAAGGTTGGCCTTCCCTCCATCTTGTATATAAACATGAGCCTTCATCTTCATTTCAATCATCATATTTTCTCTCTTAAATTGGCAACAACCCTTAGAGATCAAGCAAGGAGGTCGAAGAGCATGTCTTGGGTTATTTTGTTTCTTATACAGGTCTGAGCCATTGTAGTAGAAGGCCTCTATCTTAACGAGGATTTTTGGGTTAATTTCATGGCTATTTTATCCCCTTAGTAGTCCAAACTTGTAGAGGGGTCTTTCATCTAGGTCAATGGCCTTATTTCTCTTGCTTGATGAGTTAGAACTTACAACCAGAAGCCGCAGAGTTCATGTGTTGAACATAGAAGAAATTAGGATGGTTTAGAGACCTAGAAGGAGGTTATTCAGCTGCAAGTTGAAGTAGCTAGCTTTGGAAGGAAGGCTACAGTAATTAGCACAAGTTCTGGATAATCTGGACTCCTTGATGACAAGTCCTAATTGCAGACTTATGACCGCAGGGTTCCTCATCACTTTGACCAGTATTGGCTGCTTTTTATTGGGTTGTTCTGAGCTCATTATTATCATCATTTAAGGTTGCATTAATTGACCAGGTTCGAGCTACTATACAACAACTTTGACAATTATTGACTTCTAGTTAGTGCATAATTTGTCTACTACTGTTAAAGGCTAATTCACATACTTGCCTAGGCAGTTTCTTTGGCACTTGGTCAGTGGTATAGTAGCAAGTGATGTACTCTCTATCTCTCTTCTATGTTGAAAATTTGACATTAATAATAAGAAGAATTGATCAAGGGATTTCCCCATCTTAGGGTTTTTCCCTGGCTTGAGCCAATTTCTATGTCCTATTGTCTTGTCTTGTCTTAAGTATATGTTATTCATGATATTTCATCAATTACTATCAATGTGATAAAGATTTATATGATTTCTAATGGAATAAATAGAATTTAACTTGGACCTGCGTGGAACATTGACGTAATTGCCTTAAACAAAGATCATGTTAATCTAAAATTAACATGGTATGAGAGCTCAGGTGAGGTCAAGCCCTACAGCAATGCATCGCCCTACAACTAGAAGAATGAAATGTCTATGACTTTGCGGGGTATTCTCTCTGTGATTTAAAGGCCTTGTTGACTATGGTACATATGCACAATATTTTCAAAATTGAAGTTTTTTGTGGCATATTTGCAAAAGTGAAGTTCTTTGAAGGCATATTCATAGGTTTCTAACTCAGATATGAAGGCATCCTTCTGTTATCTTTGTGATGCCGTAACCATAGTATCCCAACATGAGATAATTGATTTTTCCTTCTGAGGTCAATTTCTGAAAGTTTGCTTGACACTTCCAAATATTCTGGAATTGGTTGCTAAGACTATTCAGCCTCCCTTGAACTTAAGTAGGATGAATTTTGAAGCACATGACAAGGATCTCTGTGGGCTGAAAGTTACCTCTGACTGAAGGTTACACGGCCTCAGCTTCAATAGTGGCTGGTGTATCTCAAGAATGTCTGGTTTTGTACTCTTGAAATGGATCTGTTGATGATGATTTAAAGGTCACTCAATCTTCCTTAGAACAAAGGTTTTATTACTTTATCGGCCCTTCATTTCAAAGCTATATCTCTTACATCTAAGGTCTGGTTGAGATATCATTTTAGAAACATAGTGATGTTGATCCTATGGAAAAATTGATATATATGTTGTCCCAATCTATTGAAAATTTGTGTCCTAGATTGTGGGGTCCTATCACAATTCTATGAGGTAATTGCATAAATGACAAGCCTCTAAAGCAAGAAGTGATGAAGCTACCAACGATTATAGATCAGCCTCCTTGAAGTGCTTAACGAGGATGATTCCCTAAGACTATACAAAGCTACTTCTGGAATAACTGAAGGCCCTAATTAGTGAAACTTTTTTTTTTTGGAAAATCAAAGTCCTATCTCAGGAAACAGTCTAAAGCAAGAAGGTCATAACAGGAATAGTATAATTGTAACCTTTTGAAAGTTTTTGATCTATCGATAAAAGAAAATGCAGCTCCTTTTGAATTTGGTATCTTGGATTAAAGTTGTAGCACTCTTAAAGTGCTCATTCATGAAGAACCGTTAGAAGAAGAAGCCACTGTTGATACATTTATGTGGTAGAAAATTCGAACAGCTATGACCTATATATATATCTTATCCCTATCTTTGAAAGAATCCAACCTATCAAGGGTGTTTGTATGGGCCGATATTATTGTTGCTCCTTGAAGAAAAGGTCCTGAATATGCTGATTGGTAATAAGGCCAAGAGCATGCGTTGAAATATTCTCAGAGGATTCATCACTGTATGAAATCATACAATGAGAACAATCCTATTACAACATATTTCACATGGAGATGAGTTGGTCAAAACCTATAATTCTTGATACAGTGGAGACCTGAGATATATAGACCTAGATCCTTTGTACAATTCCATATCTTATGCAGTGAGAAGGATCATCTTACCAAGAGGGAGTTGGTGCCTTAGTTTGATTAAGCCTCGGAAAAGAAAGGACTTATGTATCTCAGTGAAGATGTCCTTGAAGAGGGTATTGGAAATTTTCCAAACCCTCCTCTATTATCAGGTACAGATATTTGTTGAAGAAAATTGCTTATGGCATTCATCTCTAGATCTCTGTTAAGGAGTGTTGTGTCACCTATCCAAGTTGAGTTGAGACTCGCATCCAAATTATATCTCTGAGGGATCTAAGAAGACATGTTATGGCATTGTTCTAAGGCTTTCTAACCTAGATTGTCAAGAAAGGTGAGTTATGTAGTCTTAAATTTAGAAGGCCTACAGTGGCTTAGAAGCAAAACTTTAAGCCAGGGAGTAATTCACCTGGAAATTAAAAGGAGATCGCAAGTTGGAGTGGAATTTTAAGCCTAGTCTCAAGATTTTTTCAGTGACTGTTGTAAGCCCTAACCAGAGGGCCGAAGTTGCAGAGTATTTGCACATATTAATAGCCTTAAGACAAGTACCAAATCTATTGTTAAAGCAGTGAATTAAAGATATGTTGATGAGAAGGCATCCACAATTATTTGGAACAGAATAAGGCTGAGTTAGAGAGACTGTAGTGGTAACTACAGTGTACCCTAACCAGAAGAAAAAAGGAGCAGCGTCTTGGAATCTTAGTCTTGGGACCATTTAAAACAAGCCTACAATTGAAGTGAACCTTAAAGGCATCATCAAATTCAAGTAAGTTTTGTATTTCTCTCTATGCCTCAAGAATCTAATACTATAGATCAGGAAGAACATGATAGATCTTATCCTCATAAAAAATGATGTCATGGACCATGTCCTAGGCAAAGTTGCATAGCTAGATAAGAGAAATACAAAAGACTAGAACAAATACTTCGAGGATGAAACAAGGGATAAAATATTGTAGTGGTAACTATAGTGTACCCTAACCAGGAGACAAAAGGAGCAGCAGCTTGGCATCTTAGTCTTGGGACCATTTAAAACAAGCCTACAATTGAAGTGAACCTTAAAGGCATCATCAAATTCAAGTAAGTTTTCTATTGCTCTCTATGTCTCACGCATCTAATAATATGTCTTCATTCTGCAAAGAAAGCAATAAGCTTGATGGGACATCCAAATTCCAAGCATGGAAGAACAGGATAGATCGTGTCCTCATAGAAAATGATGTCATGGACCATTTCGTAAGCAAAGTTGCAGAACCAGATAAGAGCAATACCAAAGACTGGAACAAATACTTCAAGGATGAAACAGGGGATCAAAAATCCTTATTGAATCAATCAAGGATCACCTTATTCCATTTGTTGCAGAATTGGATAAGACAAAACAAATCTATGACAGGTTGACTGAGCTATATGCAGTAAGCACTTCAAGACAGAAGATATATTTGAGGAGTCACTTGTACAAGGCAAGGCTATCCTTTGATGAATACATCTCCTCATACCTAGTGATGACATCTCAGTTGAGGGGTCAACTCCAAGCTCTTGTAGAAATTGTTACAGATGCAGAATTGACAACCTGTGTGCTCAATGCTCTACCTCCAGAATAGAACACTTTTGTGACTAGTATCTACTCATGGAAAGACACTCCAAGCTTATGTGTGGTCTCAATTCATCTTGGAAGACATTAAATTGAAGGCAAAGGAAGACACTGATCCCAATGATAAGTCTCAAGCCTTTGATGCTAAAATAAAGAAGTTGAAGAAAAGGAAGTTTGGGAAGTTCAAACCTCGTCAAAAGAAGATAAATATATCCAAAATACAATGATTTGAATGTAATGAGTATGGACACTTCAAGAGAGATTGTCCTAAGAATCCTTAAAGGAAAGGGATGGAGCTCACATAGTTGAAGAAGGAAAAGAACCTGAAAAGAAGCCTAAGGTTGAAGATCCCAATGATATCTTCTATTAGCTCCATCATAATGAGGTTTTCAGTTTGGAGAGTAGATCATGTTGAATTATTAATTTTGGCATCATAGATAGCAGCATATGAATATGAATAATTTAAGTATTCATAAAAGAAGTCATCTAGCAGTAGGACCAATGCATGCATCAACTCTTTGTATCATTTCATAGTAAGAGAGGATCTCAAAGATACTCTACAAGAAAGAAATCATGAGAGATTCTTCAATTTCTAGGAGAAGAATCATGATGACATTGCAGGAATATTCTATACTCTCGAAATTTGAGAGCAAGCTTCCTAGAAATTTGCAGGTACAGTTAAGCATAGAGAAAGTCTCATCTTCGAGATAAGAAGAAATTTTGGACTATATGGCTAGCTGAAGAAAGAGGTATGCATGAATTTGAATTCTTTTTTAGTAAATTTGATTCATGCTTTCAGATTATTATAGGAAGATAAAGTTGTGGGAATATGCTTGGTTGCATAAGCATGATATGTTTTGAAGTTTAGAATCTTCCGGTTGAAGACATAATAGTTGAGCATGAAGATTAACATCTGATATGGTCTCTTAAAGTATGGAAAACTACTGACTTTAGAGGGAATTATAAAAACTTTGATAGATGTAACTTGTTGGAAATCCACGTTGATAAGTGGATGGCTAGGAGTATGTAAAACTTAGAAACAATTGCAAAATTGGTTGTTAATTTATTCAATTCAATAACGAATTTCATTCAATGCTATGAAACAGCAAGAATCCTATGCCTAAGGCAATTGAGTTTACTGAATGATAAAATAAATATGCTCGTCTGTACATATAAATCATTTTAATTCTTGTAAAAAATGAAAGCCAGCATATTAACCTCACCTTAAACCCAACCTCGTTGTGCAGGCAAGCATGCCAATCATCTTTCATTTCCTTGAGAGTAACCTGATCATGAGGTCAAAAAAAACCGGAGGGATAAAACACAATATTCCATATCAGCCTTTTATAACATAGTAAAATAATTTGAGATCCGTATTTTTTTCAAAATAAAGACAAAAATGCACTGGTTTTTTCCAAACATCAGATACTTAAAACAACAGCTAAAAGTATACAAAAGCATTTACCGTTATGGTATTGTTATACAAGGCTCAACAGATGAAAGATCCAATTCCAAGTAGGATGAATAATTCCTCTCTATTTGTGGTTGTAATTCAAGCATTTAATGAAACAAAATCAACAAATACAATCCCCATCAAAAATTTAAAAAACATGATTTCCATAAAAAAAATTAAAAAATACGATGCAGGCCACCTCATTATAGTCCACAAACATTTTGTTGGCATGAAGTTAGGCCTCAATCATCTTCACCTATAAATGGCCCCATAATGTATTAGCAGTACATAAGAATGCCAAATTCTATTAACTTACAATGCAATCAGAGAGTTACAAATACTCACAGTCTCATCACTGCAACCAGTTAACCTCAAATACTGCAAAGTAACATGATCTACAGGGGAACATCCCATGGTTGCCCCATACTCTAGAGACATGCTTGCAATAGTTTCTTGATCGGCAAGTGATAATTCACCCATACCATCACCTAAATTGATACCATGATAACAATAAGCCTCAAAAGAAAGATCTTCCAAAGTTTTATGCAAAGTAATACCAAGCACTAACCATAGAGCTTTAAAAACTTGAAACCATGGAATCACTATAAAAAGTGCATATTCACCAAGTGAAACCTACCATAGAACAAAAAATTTACCAACCACACCATGCTTTCGTAAAATTTGAGTCACCGTTAGAATCAAGTCCGTTGTTGTCACTCCATTGTTCAAAGTGCCAGTTAATTTGAAACCAACAACACTATGAAGAACCATACTCATTGGTTGCAGATGCATAACAAAATGTTCATAAGTACTTCTACAACATACTGACTCCAGAAAACATTTAAGTGAGTCTTGGACCTATACCTGAACAATAAAAACACACTCGAGTACACCTTAACTTAGTTAATATTCAACAACTGAAATATATCATTAATTGTGAAATTTTAAATTAAATTACTCGTCACTGCCAATTGGTAAGTCTTATGCATCATCTGAATGACATGGCTCTATTACACAATATAAATTATAATAAGTTATTGTACAAGCCCTAATTATGCAATATGACGGGTTTTTGGCAAGATTTCCTCTGAAAAAATGGATATTGTCCACTTTATACCATGTATTAAGAGACTTTGAATGCACTGTTAGAAAAGCGCTCCCTCATTCACTCAACTTATAAACAACACTGTGAATGATAAGAACTTCTGTGGGTTAAAACATTTTTCATATGTATATTTATTCATGGAGCATTCACTCAACTTATAAACAACACTGTGAATGATGCAGAACTTCTGTGGCTTAAAACGTTTTTCATGACTATATTTGTTCATGGAGCATTTAATTTTGAAAATCAACAACCCATTTTACGGATAACATCATACAAAAGACAAAAGCCATTGGTGTGGGAATGCCTTGTATGTCCAGAAATCTTACTAATTCACTCCGTGAGAAAGGCATGTAGGACTACAATTTGTTCCCAGTGATGGAAGAGTCAAGGTTTACTAGGACTAGAAGGGGATGTTTGTATCTCAATTGAATGACTATATCTAAGCTAAATAAATAAGCATGGACCTGGCAGGTGTGGGCAGTGCAAAGTTGTCTTTGGAAGCTCAAGTCTTAGCCTAATTCAACTGTGTAGACAAATTTCCCCTAATCTTATTGACAAATCCAGTGCATGGGCTTTCTTTTATGGGATTAGCTTTAACGGTACTAGTAATGTTTGCTGCTTGAAAAAAGGAGTTTCACATATTCATAATTATTGTGATTCTATGAAGAATAAAATGGCTAAAATTGGAAAGTAGGATGTTGAATCTATTCTTGAGGTCCATTTCTTTCTCACATTTGTACAGAGAAACAAAGATGCAGACTCCCTCTACCAAAGCCGGGCTATCTCTGGATGCTAGTTCAGAGACTGTGCTCAAATCAAGAGCAATGTGCACACTTGGTATATGTTCAGAATTTTATTGGATAATTGTTATCTAACAATATTATTTTCTATTTTTTTGAAGAATTTGTTCCTATATACCAGCATAGATCCATCTTAAGTCCAGAAATATCAAGTGCTGATAGGTACAAAATCTTGTTAAGTGTAAATTATTTTCATCATTTAATATGGCTAAGAGGAATACAGGATGACAATATTTCTATGTAAAAATCATATTCATGGTATTTCTATTTTAGTAAAATTTGATCTCTCATTTTTATCTCCTATATATCAGTTCTTATATTAGGTGTGTGTGTGTGTATGTAACATATAATATTATTACTCATTTGGGTCTAGCTCAGGTGGTTGAGAGGAGGAATGAGTGTTATCCTCTCCACCCCGTTTCAATTCCCACGGGTGACATGTTGAGCTCTTAATGAGTATATTGTCGTGATGGATTCAACACCAGTTATTAACCAGCCTTGTTCCCTGAAGATTCTACTATTTACCTTGGGTAACATCCTGAAAATAATGAGGGAGAGTACTCCAGGGTTTTCCTTTAGCAGTGTAAGCTGGAAAAAATAATATAATATTATTATTATTTGTTATAAGTTATATTTTTTTAAGTCAACATGTAAATGTTACCCACATATGTAACAACATCTCCATCATACTGGGTTGTAGAGCACCTTTTTACTCTTGATGTAATGATGCCAATGTGTAGGTCATTGCTCACTTTAACTTTTTAGATAATGATGACAACTTATGATGGTGTAGGTAGTGGATCACCTCATTTGTAATGTTGTTTACCTATCATGATGTATAATGGTGGCCCATTCGGGCATTATGGTTTTTTGATGATGCTTTCAACACTATATATAGTACTCTAAGATTTTATTTTTGAGAGCCTTAACTGATGTTGAGCTGTTTTTTGTAAAATAGTTGTATTTCAGCCTTTGGTTAAATTCTCCCTTCTCAAGGTAGTCCCCTCAAGATTTTTTGATAGTCCTATTAGTATGCCTTTTTGGAAATTATTTTCGATGGTTGGGAACGCATCATGCATGTATAGAATGTCTTTCCATATGAAAAGAATATGATTTTTCTCCTAGGGAAAAGGCAACATCTATATGTTCAAACCAGATTACCTAGCCAAGCATTGCAACTTCTGCTTCAATTCCTCCAACTCCCCAGCCAACAACGCCTAATCCATCTATCATAGTTGTGTGGGAATCAATTCCAACAACACTATCTGAATAAAGTAGACCATTGGTATTAAATACCACCCTTCCCAGATATTCCAAACTCACCTGCAAGACCAACAATGTTGTTTATCTATTCATATTCTCAAAGGTATCATGACATAAAATCACCCATTTAAACCTATTTTAAAATTTAAACTAAAACTACAAATTTGGGGAAACAATAGTTCAAGAAGACTTACTTAAATTTTCCAATTGGTAAACAGTAAAAGTATTCTAGCATGAAGAAGAACCATGATAAAGGATGTTGAAAAAAAGGAAAGACATAACAAGACATCTGATGAAGAAGCTATCATGGTAACACTAATATTGATTTGGTATTGATGTCCTAATTGGAATATGATTTTTCTACCTAGAAAGATGTGTTGCAGGAATTCATGAGATAATTGGGAATTGTCTTGGGAACTATCTAGTCACGACTCACAACCCAATGTATGAATTGAGTGATGACTTTGGCATATGGCCCAAAGGAAATTACGACAACATGTGTACACTTCACTGGTAAGTAAGGTAGCAGGACATGAGATAGCTCGATGATCTTGTTTTGATAAAGAAGGTCACTTTCCCGATGTTTAGAGAGAGTTATGACTAAGCTCTACATTGTTTAAATTAAGAGGATACAGTTGATGATGATCAAGTGATGTGGAAAGTGATGGACCTTGTCTCAATGAGAAGCTATGAAAAAGGATGGCTCCTTGATATTTAGGAATGTTGAAGTTCACATATGACATGATGACGCGAAAGGAGCCCATGTAGCTACTAATTAGTTTCCTAGCCCTTTCTTTGTTTTATACACTAAAAAAGGCCACTGATTTACAAGAAAATGTCTATCCCTGCAGTGTGCCTAGATTTAGAAGTGATTGTGAAACTTTAACTCTATATCTTCCTAGAGATGTACCCTCCATGAATGAGAAAATCCACAAGATAAAGAGCCAATCCTTCTAGAATAGAGCACCCATGGTTTAAATGTGGACACCACCTCAAACATAGTGCCTACTCTAAATTTGGAAGACTTCCTAAGTCATGTACTTTCACAAAATCTGGAAACGTTAAACACAAAATAGGACAGCAATTTCTAATTAAAGAAAATCCTAAAACTAGAATTCTCTAAGGCTGGAAACTATCTAAAGGTAGAAAATTCATACATCTTTACATCTCTACATATCCATTGCAACACCATTGATCATCATTACTCAAAGTGTTGCACACAGCCAAGGTTTTATAGCTCTGTTGAAACTAGTGACTGCATGATGCTAAAGAGAACAACAATTCAGAAACACAGTTACAGAAAAATAACACTCCGCCTTTGGAAGGAAGTTGTTATCCACCAAGCCAAGTCTCTCTCTCAGCATTTCAAACTTCCCCTTAGCTAGAAGATTTTCCAAAATCTCTGCAACCTGCAAATCTAAAGGAACACAATCTAGGACCACTGCTCCCTTTTGAACAATATCTCTAAGGAAATGGTGCCAGATATCTATATGCTTGGAGCAATTGTAAAGTACTAGATTCTCAAGACTAAAAAGGCCCCAACATTTGATTATTCAACTCTGATATCAACTTTCAAGCCATATGGCCACACAACTAGCACTCCAAAGATTCCAAACTCAAACACACAAAATGAATGAATGATGGAAGATATTGAGGGAGAAGGATTTTAATTCACTGCTCGTGTTTACCATAAACTTTGTAACCACCTATGGTCCCTGCATAATAAAAAAATAAAATAAACTTTATTTTGTTGAATTTGTGGCACAATTGTGTGGAGTTAGGGAGTGTGGAACAGCGTGAGGTGTGAGTACTAGGACACAATGAGGCTGGAGTGGGGTGGGGAAAGATTGTTGGAACAATGGGGGTTGAGTGGTTAGGGAATGTATTAGACTGTGTAGGGAGAAGGGAGGTTTGGACAGAGGAATGGAGCACACTTAGTGGTTAGATAGAGTGGTCATGAAACTTGAAAGTGATCCCATGAGAGTGCTAGGGTAGCGGGACCAGACTGGGGGCATAGAAGTTTGGGAGTGTGTTGGAACATGTTAGGAACATGACAGTTCAGAGTCTAGACAAAGGTAGGGAGCACCTTGAGTGCCTTGGAAGTAATGGTCCTGAAAGCACTCCTATACAAGAGATCATAATCCCAAGGTGTGCACAAAGCCATATTTGCTAACAAGTTTCAAATGTGTGGTGGGATCATTCTCAAAGATAACACTTTGGCATTCTTGGTTCTGACCTATATGCTAATATGACTTAAGAATCTTGTTGGCCGTTGTTATTAAATTGAGGATTATATGACATTTCTAGATTTTGAAATAATTAAAATACATCAATTCATTATTTTCATGAACCTTTAGTGCTTCGAGAGCATGGTTATAAAAACATGTAAATTTTCGTAGATGTTTTATGCTTGATGCAACTTTAGTTTTATACTCGATATCAAATAGAAATCACATAAATATTAAAGTAAAATGTTGATAGAACATACCAATAGATCGACGGAAGGCAAGCCAAAAAATACACTTAACTTGATCAGCAAAACATATGTGTTGTGGTGTGTTATGGTGGTCAACGGGATTTTTCAACCAGCAAAGACTCCTCACGGTCAGACAGCCAAAATGTGTCACACAACCCTCTCCGACAGCTTCTACAAAAGTCAACCCAAAGTCAAAAAGATTCAATGTTGTTCAGTCAATGGTCAACGCAAAACAACAGCAGAGAAAGTCAATGCAGCCAAGTCAAATTCAACATCCAGACTCTATTTTTGTGCCAAAAAATGCAGATTGAGGAGATCGAAGTTTTGGGAGAGTTTCGGGTCAATTTGACCAAGAATTGACCAAAGTTAATGCTGGTCAATTCTGCGCTGGAAACCTTAGAACAATCTGAAACCCTAGCTGCTTCTTTTTCCCACGTGTGAGTGAAGAGAAGCCTCCAAGATGATGATCGAACCAATTAGATGCAGAGAGAGAATGTGTGATGAGTGATGGTGAAAATGACCTCCAACATTGACCTATATATATCCATTGGTGAGGGTGTGTGACAGATCTGTTGGAGCTCTAAGCCTACATTACAATTCTAGCCGACCTTGCACATAAGTGGAATTAATTCAAAATAAATGTTCTTCTCCTCGGATCAAGATGATATTTAGATTGATCTTGCACCTCTCCAAAAGAGGAATCCAATAAAAATATTTGCATCATCATATGAGCATCACAACATGGAGTTTGGACTTGTTTTCCAAAAATTAACACTCCCTCTCAACTAGGAGAACTCCATCCACCTATGCCATCCAAACATCGTGTGTCATCCCACCGTAACTTTCTTTGTTGGATTCTTTATTTCAAAACAAAAAGGTGAGTCACAAAGACATCACTCTTGGCTGAAAAAATCAGCTCAACCTCTATAGGACTCAAAGGAGTCACATACCAACCCGAATTTGGTTTAACTGACCCGAAGTCAGTTGGAGGTCTGAAACCTCACTAGAATTGATCCCAAATCAAGTGGTTGGACACATGCCATCCTAGACATAGAGAGTATGGAAATATATAATGCATCCATCGATCTTGCTACTAGTCTCTATATTTTCCCACCTCATTGGCCAAGATGAGAGGTACTTCCCATGAGTTCGGGACTCCATGCGCAGGATGCACATGGGGCACAGATCAAAGAGAGGTGAACCAACTCAATATCACAAAGGTGGGGCAGAGGCACACCAACAAGGTTCAACAAGCCTAGCCTTATGGTTGCTTATAGCTCCAATAAGCTATCCCCAAAGTCCCCTGGAGCTTTGAGAGCCCATCGTCCAACAAAACCCTCAAAATAGGGTCGTTCCATGATTCAAATATTCTCATGGAAAGTTAGGAACTTGACCTTCCCCAAGGGCTTTGTGAGAATATCCGCGACCTTCTCATCAGTTCCTATATGATCGAACCTTACGGCGCCTCGTTGTACCATATCCTAGATAAAATGGTACCTGATATCAATATGCTTGGATCGATCATGGAACATGAGATTCTCTAACAAATGAATCCATCTCTGAATAGCTCACTGAAGATATTTCACAACCAAACTGCTTCACAACAAGCAATACTCGCTACAATGTATTCAGCCTCAGCGGTTCTCAAAGCCACCGACTTCTTCTTCCTGCTCATCCAAGATATCGAAGCAGACCCAAGTGTGAAGTAGCATCCAGATGTGCTCTTGCGATCCACCACACTGCCAGCCCAATCGGAATCAGTATATCCATGGAGTCTCAAACTCCCGACAGTGTATCTCAGCCCATGGTTTATCATTCCCTGAAGATATCTCAACATATTCTTGGCACCAGCCCAGTGAATGTGATGAGGATCAACCATGTGTTGACTCAAAGTGTTCACTGCAAAACCTACGTCTGGATGGGTGTTCACTAAGAACATCAGGGGCCCTAAGAGTTAGCGATACTCGGTAGGATTTGCTAGCATGGGCCCAACAGTGCTTCCACTCAACCTCTTAAATTTGAGCTCCATCAGTGTCAACACGGCCTTACAATCCACCATTTTGAATCTTTCCAACAGCTTCACAATATATTTTCCTTCAGAGAGGAAAATCTCGCCAGGTATCTGCTAGACCTCCAAGCCTAGGAAATAATGTGTCATTCCTTCATCTCAAACTCAGAAGCGAGCTTCCTCTTACACTGATGAATGAGAGGGTCAGCACATGTCAGGAAGAGATCGTTCACATAGAGAACCAGAATGAGAGGCTTTTCTCTATCAACCTTGAAGTAAAGGTTAGGATCAGCAATACTACGAGTGAATCCCAGCTTCATCAAGTAGTTATCTATCCTCTCTTACCAAGCCGTATGATATTTCTTCAACCTTCATAAGTGGGTGTCTCTATCCTAGACTTTGAACACCAGAGGTTGCTCCACATACACCTCTTCCTTTATCGAACCATGCAGAAAGGCGGTCTTCTCATCCATCTGATGAAGATTCTATACTTACGTAGTAGAAAGGGCTATGATAGATCAGATGGTGGTATATCGGGCCAGAGGTGCAAATATATCATCATAGTCCACGCCTTCCTTTTGAGAGAAGCCTCGGGCAACGAATCTTGCCTTGAACTTTTCAGCACTACCATCAGATCCATGCTTGCTATTATAGAGCCATTTTCAGGTGACAACAGCTTTGTCCTCCGGTCTCGGAACCACATCCCAGACATCATTCTTCATAATGGACTCGTACTCTTCGTGCGCCATAGCATCCTTCCAGACTTGATGATTTACGGCTTCTTCAAAAGATCCAGGCTCAGATTGTACGATTGTACTCATGGCTGCTAGATACCCTTGGTATCTATTTGACTTATTTCTTTCACGGAATGTCCCCCTTGGGGTCATATGTCTCCCGGAATCTTTGAGAGTATCCTGGAGCCATGAGGGTCTTCTCTTCATTGAAGGAGGTGGATCAATGGGGTCCATCAGTCCTTCAACATTGAGCATCATCTCATCCTTCGGTTGTTCATAATTCCCAGACCTTACTTCATGATCTTCCTCAGAGCTTGGAAGATTTATCACTTTCCTGAGGGAAGCATCTTCATCAAAGGTAACATCGTGGCCAATATCCACTTCTCTTTGACCATGCACATAGACTCTATAAGCCTTTGAATTTTCATTGTAGCCCACAAACATTCCCTTTTTCCCAGAAGCATCCAGCTTGCTCCTCTTCTCTTTTGGCACATGAAAATAAATGAGACAACCAAAAACTCTAAAATGAGAGATGTCGAGTTTATTACCAGAGAAAACCTCTTCAGGATTTTTGGCGTCGAGAGCGGAATGCGGGCATCAATTTTTTATGTACATAGTTGTGTTTGCAACTTCTCCCCACAGAAACTTTGGAAGACCTTGGTCACATAGCATGGCATGGGCAGCTTCCACAATGGTCCTGTTATTTCTTTCAGCAACGTCATTTTTCTCAAGACTATATACGGTTGTGGTCTCCCTCTTGATGCCAACTTCTCTACAAAAGTTATTGAACTTGTTTGTCTCATATTCAGTGCCATTATCGATCCTCAAAATATCGATCTTCTTCCCTGTTTGACTTTCCACCAAGGCTTTGAAAGTACGAAACCACATGAAAGCCTCATCCTTCTTCTTCAAGAAGTATATCTAGGTATTGCGATAGAATTCATCTATAAATGTCATATAATATGAACATCCTCCCAAGGATGTCACAGGAAGCATACCAGACAAATTAGAATGTATCAATTCCAAGACATTAGATGTCTTTGTGACACTTGAGGTGAAAGGTCCCTTTGTATGCTTTCCTTCAGCACAACCCTGACATACACCTTCATGATCATTTTTTAATTCAGGCATCCTTGTCACCACCTTCCTTGCTTCAGGAAGGGCTTTGTAATGAAGGCGTCCAAACCTCCGGTGCCATAGTTCAGTTTGACGAATAATATCACATTTCATAGCCCCCAGTGGACTTCCTCCAACCTGGTAGAATGTATCAACTCTAAACCCAATCCTGAGAGCTTCCTTGAAACTCTTCTTCCGGATGCGTACCTTCCCATCGACGAATTCCACCTTGAAACCATTGTCTTCCATGGCCGAAATAGACAAAAGGTTCTTCTTCAAATCAGGTACATATAGTACATCTTGCCAGCGGAGGACTTGACCTTGAGATAAGTGGAGGGTCACATTCCTAGTCCCTTTCATGGGATAGGTGGCATTATCTCCAAGGATAATTTTTAGATTAGTATCCTTCTTAACGAAATCAGAAAGTGGTTCTTTAAACCCAGTGAGGTGCCTTGAATCACCACTATCAATCAACCAGACATCCATAGTGTCGGGTGGAGATGCAGCAGAGAGGGAATATACAAGAATGAATTCATTTTTCTTATCATCAACAACATTAGATTCCCCATACCTGGAATTTCTTGACCTTTTGAAAGGTTGCCCATTTCCATTGTGACCAGAGGGAGCCTTCCTCTTTCCTTTGAACCTGTTGTTCCTTTGATTACCATTCCTCCTGTTGTTGTTGTTGTCATCATCCTCGAGAGAATCCTTTCTATTAGGGCATTCTCTAGCATAGTGGTCGGTCTTATTACATGTGCAACATCTTTCTTTATTTCCTTGGACCCCTGCTCTTCCATGGTTTTTTGGACCACCATTGTTCTTCTTCTTAGCACGAGTGGTGAAGGAAAAATTACCTTCATTTTCATATTTCATCATTCTTATTTCCTCTTGAGTGCATCTCAACAATACTTCGTCAAAATCAGGAATCACATTTTTATTGAGAATGGTAGTAATGAATACATGCCATTCAGAGGAGAGACCTCCAAGTGCGATGAGAACCATTTCTCGATCAGCTATTGTTTCCCCAATGGCCAAAATATTATTCCTGATTTCGGTCAACTTTAGAAAATAAGATTGAACGGAATCATCCCTTCCTTTCTTAAGATTCTTCAATTGGTTCTTAAAGAAAAGGACTTGATTTGCATTGTTGGCCCTGAACATATTTACCAACTTATCATACATCTCCTTAGATGTGCGCGGCTCAGAGATGTAGGCAGCCAAACTCTTATGGATGGAATCCCGGATTATCAGCTTTGCTTTGATTTCCCCTTTCTTATACTTTGACTTGGTGGAAACAGGTGCAGATGATGGAGGCTCTTGGATTTTACCCTGCACATAGTCCATGACATCTTGATCTTCCAACATTAATCCAATACATCTTCCAGGCATGAAATTCAGCCTTGCCAGTCAACTTGTCATCATATTTAAAGCCATTATAATTTGAGGTACCCATGGGTCCTTAACAAGTGCTACTTCTTTAGTGATTGCTCTCAATATAAACTTGGGCTTTGTCTTCACCTTAGCTCTGATTCCATGTAAATTTTCGTAGATGTTCTATGCTTGATGCAACTTTACTTTTATACCCAATATCAAATAGTAATCGCATAAACATGAAAGTAAAATGTTGATATAACATACCAATAGATCAACGGAAGACAAGCCAAAAATACACTTAACTTGATCAGCAAAATATATGTGTTGTGGTGCGTTACGACGGTCAACAGGATGCTTCAACCAGCAAATTCTCCTCACGATTAGCCAACCAGAATGTGTCACACAACCCTCTCAGATAGCTTCTACAATAGTCAACCCAAAATTAACAAAAGTCAACATTGTTTAGTCAACATTCAATGCAAAAAAGTAGCAGCAAAAATTCAACACAACCAAGTCAAAGTCAACATCCAGCCTTGGTTTTTGTGCCAAAAAATGTGCATTGGGGAGATCTTAGTTTTGGGAGATTTTTGGGTCAATTTGACCAAGTGTTGACCAAAATCAACGTTGGTAAATTCTGCATTGGAAACCCTAGAACAATCTAAAACCCTAGTTTCTGCTTTTTCCCACGTATGAGTGAAGAGAAGCCTCCAAGATGATGATCGAACCAATCAGATGCAGAGAGAGAATGTGTGATGAGTGATGGTGAAAATGACCTCCAACGTTGACCTATATATCCATCAGTGAGGGTGTGTGACACACCTGTTGGGGCTCCATGCCTACATTACACTTTTGGTCAACCTTGCACATAAGTGGAATTAATTAAAAATAAATGTTCTTCTCATTAGATCAAGATGATCTTTTGATCGACCTTTCACCTCTCGGAAAGAGGAATCCAATAAAAATATTTGCATCATCATCTAAGCATCACAACATGGAGTTTGGACCTAGTTGCCCAAAATTAACAAAACACTCCCATGAGAGTGTTAAGGTAGTGGGACAAGACTGGGGGCAGAGCAATTCTGGAGCATGCTGGAACATGTGGGGAGCATGGAAGTTCAAACAAAAATAGGGAGCACTTTGAGTGCCTTGGAAGTAACAGTCCTAAATGCAATCCTATACAGGAGTGCCATGATCCCAAGTTGTGAACTAAGCAGATTTGTTTGGAGTGTCAAATCCATAATGGGGAGCATTCTCAAAGAAGACACTTATGTTGTGTCTAGTTCTAACATATATGCTAATATGACTCGTGAGTCTTGTTGACCATTGTTAGTAAATTGAGGATTGGATGACATTTCTAGATTTTTAAATAATTAAAATACATCAATTCATTATTTTTTGAACCTTTGACAAAAGATATCTTAAGTTGAGTGGCATGAAATGCATATCAGTCTTCTCCTCTGGATCTGAGGGTAAATGCTTTGAAAACCATAAATGGAAGGGAAGCTTCCCAATTCTTTTGGAGAAGGAAACATTTTTGGGCATAAAATAAGTTGACATAAATTTTTATGCCAAAAAAAGGGGCCCGATAGATGAAAAAAAGTAAAAAAGAGAAGAATACACAAAAGTATGTAATCCCTTTAAATCTCATCTCCTTTCTATTTTTTCTCACCACATAACATCAACAATAATGTTCTTTTTCCAGTATCACTGATGTAATAGAATCTATAAATGGCTATTAGTCTACTCTCTCTCTCTCTCTCTGCATTGTGAATGATGATTTATTGTTTCTATTATTAACTGATTTGTTAAAATTCAATGCCTCTCATGCACATTGTATCTATTACCATTTCTTTTTTTGTTAAAGGTAAGGGAGGTTTGTTACTGAAACCATTCTATTGCAAAAAATTTCACTATTTCCGAGTGTTTGGCTATAATGATCTTAAGCATATTGATTTTTGTATTTGTTGAGTGATATTGATAGTTACCAAGATTTTAAAAGCATTCTTCCATTATGTTTTTTTAATATTGCACAATATCAAACATTGCACATTGGCAATATTAAGTAGACATGCTTAGTTTTGCAATGTTTCAGCATGCAGATTGGTTCACAATTGAAATATTCTGCTCACAATACCTTGGAGCCTGTGAAGGAAATGTTTTTAATATATTGGTATTTTTCCTCTGTGTAACTACTTAATGATATTGACCATCATCTAAACACTAACCAAAGCTCCTAAACCCAAATTCAAAAAATTTAAAAACGCACACCAAATTCTATCTAAAAATACAAGGCTAGAAAAATCTCCCAATCACCACAATTCTATTATGTTTGTATACCATATTTCATCTAAACAACCATGAGGCAAAGCAGTTAAAGCTAAACTCTTCAAATTCAGATACCTAGTGAAAATTTTAGCTTAACAGTCAGGGCTAGAAAAATCTCCCAATCACCCCAATTTATATTGTTTGCATAACATGTTGCATATGAGCAGCCATTCCTCGAAGTTTCTAAACCCAATATCTACAAATTTAGAAATAGATATTACATTTTATCTAAACATTAGATAGTCAAGGATTGAAAAACCTCCCCATCACCCCAATTTCCTTTAAGGGAGTACAGGTTTCAAGAAATGAATACCTTTCTCGCCAATGTAGCCTCCTTGTCTTTTGCCCTTCTTAGTAGATCGTCCAACGCTACAGAGTGATTCTATGCTGCAGTTGGTGAATCCCAATTCATTTTTAAAGACCAGCAAAGTAGTAGAGGCACCCACGCCCGTGACATCTCAGGTTGTAATCGTGAAAGTTTTAAAATGTGCATAGATTATTTATAATCTCTAGAAATTCATTGGTTGGTGATAGTTATCCCACGGTTCTTACAAATCGCTCTAAAATGTGTTGTGTTGGAAAATTCCCATTTCATTTGGCTTAGCATCAACTTTTTAATTCTAGGCATGGTAGACATGCTACAAGATGGCTTGTTTTCTATAGGAATAGCTCACGAACATAGGAGAATCAACATAATCGTCAACAGATTATCGCCCACGCCATCGGCTTCGTCTTCCTCCGTGGAATCTTGAACATACAACCTATTGAGTGCCTTGTTGCGCTTGTCTAGAAGAGTTTTGAAGTGACAGATTCCTTTTGTAAAATAAATTCACCACTATTAGAGGCACCCAGAATCCAATTTCTTGATTTCACTGACAAATTCCTTCTGTAAAATGAAATCGTTAAATCACTACGATTGGTGTAAACTGAAATCGTGAAATCACTACGATTGGAGGCACCAGGAATCCAATTTCTTGAGTTCAACCAAGTGCCTCAGATCAGATATACGACAACATGGACGCACCCTTCCTCCTCCCTTAGTTGGACAAACCCTGCAACGCAAGGGAAATAGATGAGGGAACGAGAAAATTTGATATTCGAAAAACATAACAAACTTTAACCTACTAACCTTTAACCTTTTGATCATGGTGGTGTAAAACTTTGTATTAAGTAATGGGTTACAACTTTTTAATCATGGTGGTGTAAAAATTTGTATTAAGTAATGGGTTACAATGGGTTGGAAAAGATGAGAGCTCAAAGGAATAAATGACCATGAAGGACACAAAAGCTAAATATCAAGTTGAATAAGTTTTGAGGAAGTAGAAATAACTAATGAGTGTTGGTTGAACTTGATGTGATAAAATGAAGAAGATGAAGAAGGAAATGAGGAGTTGCAAAAGGAGATTAATGAGGAAGAGAGGGGTGAAGTGAGGATGAGAGATTTGGAGAATTTCGATGGGAAATGTGAGTTAGCAAGCGAATGATTGTGAAACAAAGGGTTGATGATAAAATATAGATCAATAAAAAGTAGTATTCAAGGCACCTCAATGAGGTCTAATGAACACACTAGAGTGGGGTTACGAGAGATATGTGATTACAAAGTAGCAGGTTGGATGCAATGTAGGATGAGATTGCGAATGAGAAAGAATCAAATGAACTAATGGGTAACCATATCCTAAAGCCAACAGAGGATGAGAACCTAATAGTGGGAATGGCACTAGACAATAGCAAAGTTGGCATTATACCAACCCCACCCCTTATGCTTATTAAATACAATTAGGTAACACTACACTAGCATGTTAATAACGGTTCAAGTCCACCTCGTAGTTAGCTTACTTAAGGAGGAACAATAACAATTAAGGAAGTAGTCTTAACAATAGTGCAAGTTTGAATATCAAGAGTAGCACACTTGGGAGTTTCAGTTATTTAGAGCAAAAAACAAGAGTTTCATGAATTTTAGTACCCATGATGCTTTGAATTATAACCTAGGAGCATGTAAGAGAAATAATATTAGAGTGGTGTATTATTTAAAAAAATTAGTCATATGTAAATTCTTTGAAAAAAAACATAATGATCCACATACCCTGATAGAAAACAAACCTTTAAAATGTCACTTTTATAATCTCTTATGTAGTAACCTAATGTCATTCAGGTAGATATCACAATTAATTATGTAAATAATGGTGTGATAATATTTTTCATTCTCTTAGAGGAACTCTTTCTAGCCATGCACCCCATGAAGTATAAATCATCCTAACATATACATTTGAAGCAATATAAATCATCCTATGACTATATTCAAAAGAATTCTCACCCATAGCCATGGTGATGGTGTAAGGCTCGTATCAAAATGGTATGAGCATCTTTTGGGATTTTGTCAATTTTTCTTTATGCAAGTCCAACCATAACTTGTCACCAGCCTGAAACTTATGTGGAACCGAATGGATTGTGTATCTACTTGTACTTGGAGTTGGCAACTTTCTATAAAATATCATGAACTCATTATTGAATTTGTTAGATACTTTCCTCAAAATTGGTTGTGTTACTTACCTCTTTCCAAGTATGGGAGGTATCTTCGTGTGTTATTCCACGAATATATCTACATCAATTTGTGTCAATTGTTGGGACCCTAAGCACACCTGAAAAGGCTTGTGAGCAATAGAATATGAAGAGCTATTTTGAATTTATGTTGAAAATATGGAAGGCTTTCAACATCTGTATTTGGATCCTCACAATTGTAAACTTTAAGGACATCTACAATAATCATATCGAGTACTTTTCATTTATCAATCTAGGGATGGCAGGCAGTGGATTTGGTCAAGCTTGATGCGCATCATGGACCGAGGTTAAACTAGAAAAAACTGAGGAACCTACTATCCCTATCAAGAAATATGGTCTTTGGCAACCCAAAATGGACCAAAATATGCTCGAAGAAGAGCTTATGAGTGGATTTTTTTTGACAAAATTCTTATAGGGTGCCAAAATTCTCATCCAAAGAAAGTGATCAACAACAAAAAAAACATATTTGTTACCATGCTTGGTTGAGGGAAAACATTATCTAGAGTAGGAAAATCCCTATTGTTGAAAAATGCAGCAAGAAAATCTCAATTTGACTTTGCCTTGGTTAAATTGAGAAAAAATCAATTTCCACATCAACAGAAAACTTGGAGGCAGTTAACTGAGGTGACAGGGCTCTTGTCACTAATTTATCTTAGTAAATTCGAGTTAGAGGAGTTGGAGTTTAGTTAAGCATGTGTGATTGCTAATTTGTAGCAATCAGGGTCAATTATTTCAAGTTTCTTTCAGTTAAACTAGTTCTAACTATTGGAGGAACTAGTGGAAGGTCAGTTGTGTAGTGGGACTTCAGTCTAACTTAGTGATCATCCAATTAACTGATCAAGCAACCCAAAATAGCTAGTGCATGCAGAAAATTTGAGTTCCCCATCTCTGGTGGAGATTCCAAGGCAGTGCACAATTAATTATATACTAGATTGAGTTTGCACGAATTGTATTGGTAAGCTGATCAACCCTAGGAAATTGCACAAGAATTTTGGAGGAATTTCCTAAATAATAGGGGCATAATTCCTCAGGACTTGTGCAAGGAAATAGCGGCTCAAGCATAGGCAGAAATTGACTAAGTTTTGGTCAGAGCTTCTCATTGAGCTAAGAAATAGGTTATTCACTTGCAGGTTGTGCTTAGAGCAAGCAAGCAATTGTAATACATCTTTATTCATTTGATTTAATGCAAGCAGACATAAGGGGTTTTTAGTAGTTGGTTTTCCTTGGAAAAATACTATGTTCGTGTGTGTTACTTATCATTGCATGTTTGTGATTGATGTTATAAATTGTGAATTGAATTCCACAGAGCGGTAGAGTAGGATTATGTCTTGTGATTTAGATTAAAATCACATAAGAGTAAGAGTGTAAGTGTCTGTCAGGGAGTGTAAGTGAATTATGGGTGTCCCAAGGACGAAGTGTGTTATGAGAATTTCATAATAGGACATGAAGGAGGAAATACTATGATTGTGAAAAGGGGATGGAAAAAGTAGTTTCAGACAAAGGGAGACTTTGGGCTAGACACAACACTATTTTTTCAATGACTTGGTTGGGTTCCCAAGTCACAAAAAAATTAAGGTTATCTATGAGGGCATGAAAACTAGGGAGTTTTGAGGTGTGTAGGGAATCCCAGGAAGTGCTAACACATGCTAGAAATTTCCAAGGCATGTTAGGCATTCCAAGATGTGTTAGGTGCTAGGGTGTGGCGTCAACGCATGCTAGGGAGTGCTAGGGAAACGGAAGGGAGGACTAGTTTCAATTGCATGGAAATGAATGAATAAGAGTGTGTGATAGGGAGTGTTAGCAAGTTCTAGGAGTGCTAGGGAGGGAGTGAAAAGGCATGATAGGTAGTGCCAAGGCATGATAGAGTGCTAGGAAATCATGCCAATATGTGCCAAGTTCCAAGTTGTGCCAATGTGTGCTAAGGGGTGTTATGGAGTGCTAGAGAAACACAAGGGAGTACTAATATGTCATAATGCATGGAAATGAATGAATAAAAGTGTGTGACATGGAGTGTCAATGAGTTCCAAGTGTGTTAAGGAGAAGTGACAAGGAATTATTGGCAGTGCTAAGGAATTTTAGAATTTTAGGGCGACATGCAACCAAGATGTGTGTGTAAGAAAGTGTTAACTGGGATTGGCACAGAAACACAAGGGAGAACTATGTCAAAATGCATGGAAATATACAAATAAGAGTTTGTGATTGGAAGTGTCATTAAGTTATAGGTGTGCTAAGGAGGGAGTGGCAAGGTATGCTAGGCAATGTTAAGGCATGCTAGAGGCCAGGGCGACATGCCAAGATGTCCTAGGTGCTAGGGTGTAACAACACGTGCCAAGGAGTGTCAAGGAATGTAATGGAAACACAAGGAAGCACAAGGTAAAAATGCATGGAATATCGAACTGAATGAATAAGAGTTTGTGACTGGGAGTGTCAATGAGATTTAGGTGTGCTAAGGAGAGAGTGACAAGGTATGCTAGGTAGTGCCAAGGAATTCTAGAGTGCTAGGGCGGCATGCCAAGATCTGCCAGGTGTTAGGGAGTGTTAGGGAAACACAAGGAAGCACTAGATCAAAATGCATGGAAATGAACGAATAAGAGTGTGTGACGGGGAGTGTCAATGAGTTATAAGTGTGTTAAGGAGGGAGTGACAAGGTCCTATGCTAGGCAGTGCCAAGGTATTCTAAACTACCAAGGTGTGTCAGGAAGTGCTAGGATGTGTAAAAGCATGCGAAGGAATGTAGGGGATGCTAACACATGCCACATAGTGTTAAGGCATTTAAGATATGTCAGGTGCTATGGAAAGTCAATATATAAACTTTGTTGCTTAGTTGTTTTACAACCATAGTTGGATGTGATGAGCCTTGTCTTGGTAACTTGTTAAGTGGGATGAGTTGAGATTGGACATGAGTAGCCTAAGATGAGTTACAGGTAGTTCTTAGGTGAGGAAGGCATATGTTGAATTTCCACGACATATGAGAATTTGGTTTTGGTCTTAGAATATTTGATGCAAACACACTCAAGTGCCACAACACATCTACTTTGCACAATCAAATCTACACACATTAGGGAATCAACTAGTGCACATGCCAATTTTTAACTTTTTCAAATAGTTCTTTGTTAAATTACAAACTATAATAAAATATGCTAGAGCTCTTGTACCAGGGATCATGGCCCTTTACAATCACATTAATACAAGGAATACAACTAGGTCTTGGTGTTAGTCTTTTGATAACCAATCTACCTCGAACAAGACAACACTTTAACCACTTTTTGATGGTGGCCACACATAGCCCTTTCAGTCCACATGTCCTGAACATGACATCTGGCAGGTCCTCTTGCCTCCCATTATGCAACCTTTCAATTTGCCTCTATCAGTTCTACTCATAATCATTGTATAAATAGGATTTAGTTGGATTCATTTGTATCATCACTTGACTTGGGATCTCTCTATCTTTAGAGAACTTCACATTTTTCCTTGGAGGACAATTTTGGATGATGGATACATTTTGATGTATGGATTTGGGCTATTTTTATGTTGGAGCTTTGTTTTTGCAAATGTGAAAATGGTTGGATATACTCTCTAACATTGTGAGTGAAAAATTAACTATATTCTTCTTGCTGTTGCATACTATTGAATTTCACTATAACTAGGGCTAATTGTTGCATGATGGAAATGTGGACTAATGTGTCTATATAGCTTATTTAATGTATGGGCCATTGTTATATGAATTAAATGTCTTAGAGATAATTTTATCTCAATAATATTGCACCATTTGTATGAAGTATTAATGCTTGAAGGTCGCTTTTCTTGTTCCTCTAACATTGGACGAAGTTGACTTCATGGGCCTCCTTGATCAAGAAACCAAATTATTGTCCATTATCATCCCTAACTCCATATCCCCAAGTGAATTAGGCACTATTCCCTCAAAAATGGTGATGATTCCCCCCCCCCCCCCTTTTCACAATTTTCCATTTTTCCCTAGGTCTAGCTCCATTATGTCACTTAGGGCATCAATTTCCCAAGAATCTGACCAGAGGAAAATTTCTATCTCCTAGAGGCAACTGCGTTGGTGGGTCCCCTCACTCTCCTCAAAATTTGGGCCAATTTCGACAATGGAATCTCCATATACCTCAAGCCCTAGCTCTAGGATCAAGTTTTTCCCAAGTGTTCCCAGGGCTAGAACCTAGTAGGATCAATTTGACCCATCGAAGTAAAAACTCTTTCCTGATCCTTTCCCCTCACATTGTCCAGGATAGGAACATCATTGGTTGCTAAATTCCATCCCCGAACCTGCGTTGGGTCCACTTGGCCCCATGTGGTCCCATTTGGTGTCGAAGGCCTTTCATCAAGGACCATTTGGTAATCCAAGTTCGCAAAGGATTTTATGGATTGAGAACTTCCTTCCTAAGTCTTATTCTTCTCCCTCAACCCTTCAATCCCCCTCTTCTCTCCCTATAATATCAATTCCCTTACTTAAAAGGCAAGCAAGTCCCACTCTTTATTATATCTTAGGGAAAGGTTTGCTAGGGTCACTTCTCACCTATTCATTGACCTATACTCTACAAGTGACTTCCTAAACTACCAAGACTCCTCCCATCGGTGAAATTCCATGAAGAGCAAGGAGCCTTAGCTGTGGTGACAATGGGATAAGCCTCCACCGTTGCCCTTGTCCTAGTAGTTTCCCTCTTAGGAACCCCTTTTAGGTCCACTACTAGTTTGAGTGGTAACAAGTTTTTCACAAGTCCATTTGTGAACAACTCTTTGGTATGCCCACTTTTGCCATAGTACGGCTCCAAGATGAGAATTTTAGGGCTATGGAGGCTGCCCTTCTTCTCACTGAATTAATCCTCTACAATATAGTGAACTAGGGCTAGTTGGTTGGCCCGCTTGACTGCTACTTTAGTCCTTCAAAGTCTGCATATCCTTAGGCCCTATACACCTACCCTTATACCAATCTTGTTGTCCTTCACAAGTACAAGAGTTAGGGCTCTTCTTTGACAGTCACCTAACAACCCTGCAACAATACCTGGACTACCATCAATCTGCCCAACCACAGTCAATTATTTTTACTGATCTAGGGCCCACAATATTGTCTTCATCTAGGCTCTTCAAATTATCCACCAAAAATGGTTTGAGTCCTCTCAAAATGATTGTTCTTGTGTATCGACAATTTGATCTTTGTTTTCCAATCTATGAACAAATTTGAACTACTCCTCCTATCATCCTTCTAACAACCTGTAGATGACTGAACTAGGGTCACAAATCAACCACTAATAGTCCATTGACTAATTTTTTATAGGTTGCTTTAGATATCTGTCTAAAACTCTCTAGATAGTCTATCAAAACCAACTCCTCTGCATGTCAATCCATTCTTCATATGGCACATTTATTTTGCATGCTCAATCTTCTGCTCAGGTTCCACCCTCCTTTGGATCTGTTATCTCCACACATACTGAATTTGCAAACCATCTTCCAGATCTGCGGTCTATATTGCAAAAATAAACCTCGCTCTAAGGGTTACAATCGCTCTTCTTATACACAAATTTGTCACAGTCTTAAGGGCATAACTTAGGAACTAAACATGCTAGGAAATTGTCCTAACTAGGGCAGTATACTTATGTACTTATAATTGTTGTATAAAAAACCCTATCCACCCATAGAAAAAACCACGACTCTTGCCTCCATATGGGACTCGACCTAGCTCATATGGATCCATAGATTCTAGGCATTTCTTTGACTGAATCTTGACATGAACTTCAGATCTCAATGTCGACCCTCAAACTAGGGTTACCTCAGTCAATATTACACTTGTGTCTACTTCTGGTCTAGCTCTAAATTACAGTGCAAGCCCTCCTCCATTTATGTTGGTCTATATCATAGACCTTGCGGCCTACTAACCACCACAAGACAATATCATATCAACCCTCTATTTTATTTCGTGTATAAAATCTAACCAACGGGATTCAATCTGATCTTGTAATGTACTAAAAACAGATACTGAATCCTTCCTACAATTTGCGGAAACAAAACACGATCGCACAATCACATATAAGTAAGAGAAAGAAATTATCAATCGCACAAAACAAGATGTATCTGGGGAAAGCAATAGCTCAAAACTCCTCTATCTCTATTGTGTATTAAGTCAAGGAACCATGAAACAATATAATGCTTAATCTCTCATGAGATTCTCCAACACTCTGCCAATTGTCTCCTACTGATCTAGGAAGAATCGATCTAGTACTTAGACAATTCTCAACCTTCCTTCAATCTGCCTCGCTCACGGAATTCCTAGGGAATTAGCCCCCTATTAATTAGGAAAATCAGCCTTCCTTGATTGCACAATATATCATGGCATCCCAATAACTTTATAATTTCACATGGGCAATTTTATATGAATACAACTGATAGTTATGTTCCTTTTAACCTCTATCTCAACTAGGGCTTCCTCGGAATTGACATCCATGCATCTATTATTAGCGCATTATCAGTTATTTTATTGATCAATCATTGTGAATTAAATCTAATTTAATTTAGTGGACCTCTCACTACCTCGTCACTCAGTTAGAACTAGTTAAACTAATTTTAACTCAATTAATTGAATTAACTAATTCACACCTACACCCCACTAATGCACCAACTGCAACTAGACCCCCAAAATATTATAATCCCTCTACATGCCTCATCTTAGACCCTCATGATCCGGACATATGTAGGAACACAATAAAATACAGAAATAAACATAAACATAGAGATGCACTAGGAATAACACTTCATTTCATTAAAATCAAATACTGAAAAATGCTTACAGACAGAATGGAAAACAAACTAGCTCGAGTGATGGTAGGTTATATCTAAGAAGAGATGTGGTGGCTACATGCCTCTGAACCGTGTTACAATCAGGCTCAAGGGCCTTTTTATTATTGAAAAATAAGAGAAAACCCTAACCCGAGGAGATGTAACACCAAGAGTTTATGAGCCCCATTGGGGGTAGTTGGGCAGTCAACTTCCCAGGGTCCTAACTTGGTCATATGATCTTTGTTTGATGCACATGATAGCTAGTTAGAAAGATCTCTCCAAGGACTACAAATTCTAACATGATTTTGGTGAAATTTCCAAAACTTTCATGCCCAAAAAATGTTGTTTGGGGCCTCAAAACAACTCTGGAAGTTCAGGACCCGAAAAACTGACAAAAATAGTAAATTGTGCTATAATTAAGGAAACTGGAAAACTGAAAGAGAAAATGGCGAGGGCCAAAGTGGAATAGGCGGGTGGCCACCAATATCCACCTTGATCTCCTTAACTCGAATTTCTTGAGCTAACTTAGTCATCATGACTTAGTTAATTGGCCCAAGTTGTTATGAGATGAAATTACAATTTATTGTCCAATTTATTTAAGGGAAAAATAAATTAGATGCCTCACATTCCTCACTCCTAGTACATCAAAATTCCTCACCAATGCAGGTGCATTTTTTTTGTCCTTTCTGGTTGCCAATTTCACTGTTTCTTGTTGCAAATTTCAACACTGCCTCTCAACAAGAAAGGAATTCAATCTATCTTGATCTGGTACCTTTCGAATTTTGCATGCAACACTTCTCTAACTTTGTTTGCACTTGCAAATCCTAAAATTGAATAGCCTCTAAACAACTACATAAATATAATGCATTTGGCATCAAAGTCTTCTGACTGCTGCTAGCTACTGCACCTGTCTACTGGACTCTCTGTGTTGCTGTTGACATCTACATTTGTGCCCTTCGCACTGTTGCAAACTCTGATCTGTGCTCCAGTATCTAACATCTGTCACTCTCATTTCTGACTTCCTGACATCTTATTGCATCAATCTAACTGGTCCTTCCTGCTATTGTTGTACCGTGGACTCCTCGTAGCTAGGTTCGATCCATGAGACAAACCATCTCAATGGACCCTGCCCAAATTTCTTTTCTTGGGATTATGTCTAGACATCACCCCACCTTTCACCTGGAGGTATGCTTGCATGTGCTCCCTCTACCCATCTGGCTCGAAATTTCCCCCTCATGGAGGTCTCTTCTTGAGTGGACGCTTACACTTGGTCTCCTCTCTGATTCTCCAATTGTGGCTGCTCCACAACCTTCTGAGACTGCTTCTAAGGTTGCATGTTGAGAGGTAATTTGTACTCCCTCTCAATAGCCAAGTCTTTAACCTCTTCTTTGCTCCTAAAAGCTTTGCATGCTCTAGTACCTCAAGTGCATATAGGTTCTTGACTCACGCACATTGCAATTGTCCCACTTTTACAAAAGTTTCTAAAAAATATTTTATTTTAAATCGACTATACCTCCCTCATCCAAGCTCTGAATTGATTTTCCAATTGGGTAGTTTTTCGCAAGGAATCCAAATATGCTATTTTTTTTTGAAAAAATAACACCAAAATCTTCATATATTCTTTGCAAACTCATCGCCCAAAAAATTCCTGCTCCAATACCATGTAGAAAATCTAGCCAATGAGATTCAATCTGATCTTGTAATGTACTAAAACAAGATATTGAATCCTTCCTACAATTTTCGAAAAGAAAACACAATCACATATAAGTAAGAGAAATAAATTATCAATCTCACAACACAAGATGTATCTGGGGAAAGAAACTACTCAAAACTGCTCTATCTCTATTGTGTATTAAGTCAAGGAATCATGAAACGATACAATGCTTAATCTCTCATGAGATTCTCCAGCACTTTGCCAATTTTCTCCCACTGATCTACGCAAACTCGGTCTAGTACTTAGCCAATTCTCAGCCTTCCTTCAACCTGCCTTGCTCACACAATTCCTAGGGAATTAGCTCCCTATTAATTAGGAAAACCAGTCTTCCTTCACTGCGGAATCCATCATGGCATTCCAATTATTTTATAATTACACATGGGAAATTTTGTATAAATACAACTGATAGTTATGTTCCCTTTAACCTCTGCCTCAACTGGGTCTTCCTCGGAACTGGCATGCATGCAACTAATAATAATGAATTATCAGTTATTTGATTGATCACTCATTGTGAATTAAATATAATTTAATTCACTGGATGACCTCTCACTAGCTCATCACTTAGTTAGAACTATTTAAACTGATTTTAACTCATTAAATTGAGTTAACTAGTAATTCACACCTGCACCCTATTAATGCATCAACTGCAACTGGACCCCAAAAATATTAGGTTAATCCCTCTACATGCCTCATCTTAGACCCTTAACTCAAATTTATTGAGCTAACTCAGTCATCGTGACCTAGTTAACTGACACAAGTTGTTATGAGATGAAATTACAATTTATTGTCTAATTTATTTAAGGGAAAAATAAATTAGATGCCCCACATTCCTCACTCCTAGTGCATCAAAATTCCTCACCAGTGTGGGTGCATATTTTTTTTTGTCCTTTCTGGTTTCCAATTTCAATGTTCCTTGTTGCAAATTTTAACATTTCAGAATTTGATGCGGCCTTCACACGAAGACACTATTGAAATCACATGCCCAAATTCTCATGAGCAACCTCTCTTAAGCTTGATCTGCCATAAGAGAACCAAAAATATGCCATCCCGGTTCCTCTCTCGAACCGACCATTAAGGTATGTAACATTCGTGTGAACCTTCACATGATGATCTTGCTCTTAGAGGATGATCGTGGCCTCAACCCTTACTCGGCCTTCATACTCGACCTACTTTAGGACTACATCTCTCTTCGCCCCCTTGATCAAATGAGCTCCTTCTCACTTGATGTTCTTTCCTTCATCCTAAGGCCTCTTTAAATATTTTTCCCTAGACCTCTTAGGAACCCTCTATAACTTACGGGTTTTATCCACTTAGACCTTGGGAAATATTAATTTTCCTTTTTAATTTTCTTCTAGATTTTAAACCCCATATGGGTCCAAAATCCCTTTGCTTGGTTTCTTTGCCCATAAAGCCTTTTGTGACAAAACTCACACAAACCCATCTCACTAGGCTTGTGGAGTACCTCCCAAGCTACACAATGCAACAACATATTCTATTTGTAGTAACTGTAACTTGGTCAAGCTCTTGTAGTCAAGCGAGGACTTGGTTGGGTTCCCAAGTTGCAAATTAAGTAAGGATAGTTGTGAGGGCATGATATATAGGGAGGGTCAGGGAATGCACATTAGGAATTAAAAGTCATGCTAACACATGTCGGACAATATCAATGCATGTTGAAGAGTGTTAGGGAGTGTAGGGGCATATCAAGGGATAACTAGGTCAAAATGCATGAAAAGGAACGAATAAGAGTGTGTGCCCGAGAGTGTCAGCAAATTCAAGTGTGCTAAGGATGAGGTGTGTTAGGAGAATTTCATAATAGGATTTACAAGATGCAAGCCTATGGTTGTTATATAGGGCTCAACATAGCAGTTTTAGACAAAGGGATATCACTTTGTGCTAGGCACAACATTGTTTTGACTTTAGTTATTTTTTTATATGAGATGTAGTGCACTTTGGCTACATGCTCATGTTTTAAAATATTTTGGATAATTGCATATTGTACATTTTTGTGTATAAGTTTTGGGGCACTCAACTTGTGTTGGCTTATATCTTGTGTGCCTTGTGCATCTTGTGGTTCTTGCAAAATCTCAGTTAATGTTCTACTATTTATATGAACTGAACATACATGTGAAATATTTCCTATGTAAGTTATGTTGCTTAGTTTTTTTATGGCCATGGCTAGATCATGTGATCCTTGTCTTGGTAACTAGTTAAGTGGGACAAGTTGAGCTTGGACATGAGTGGCATAAGATGAGTTATAGGTAGTTCTTAGGTGAACAAGGCACAATATACTTGTAGTAGGTGTAATTGGTCAAGTTGTTGCGGTTGAAGCAAGCCAATATTGTCACATGAACTTCAGTAGCCAAGGATTTGATTGGGTTCCCAAGTTGTGAAAAAATGTAAAGGCTAGCTATGAGGACATGAGTGCCAAGGCGTGCTAAGATGTGTCAGATAGTGTGAAGGCATGTCAAACATGCTAAGATGTGCCAAGTGATAAGGCATGCCAAGATGTGCAAGGGTGTGTCAATGCGTGCCAGGGACTGTCAAGGAAACAAAAGGGAGAAACAAGTTAAAATACAAGTAAATGAACACATAAGAGGGTTAATAAGTCATCAATTTACCTTTTCCAAGAGGGGCATTCTAGGCACACCAACACTAGCCACCAATAGGTGCCAGGTACAAAGTCTTAGTGCATTCTAAGTGCTAAGTCTTCCTTTTTTGCTTCTCATCTACTTTCCAACAGCTGATCTCAAATAAATTTAATATTAAACCATGCCAAATCATACCAAGGCATGTCAACGTATTCCATACATGCTAAGACTTTCCAAGTGCCAACACGTGCCAAGTGCCAATATGTGTCACGGAATGTTATGCATGTTATGAAGTGGAAGGGCATGTTGAAGAGTGCTCAGGTGTGCTAGAGAGTGCTAATGCATGTTGAGTGTTAAGGAGTACTAGGACACAACATTAAGGGAGAACTAGGTAAAAATTCATGGAATTTAATGAATATGAGGAACGTGTGCCAGGGACTAGTGTTAATGAGTGCTAGTTGTCATGCCAAGGAGGGAGTGACAAGGTATGCTAAGGATTGGTAAGGCATGCTAGGGAATATCAAGGCAGGTCAAGAAGTCTCAAAGTGTGCTTGGGAGTTCTAGGGTGTGATAATTATATGTGCCAAATAGTGCCAATACATGCCATGTGCTAAGGATGTGCAGGGTGCCAGGGTATGTCAATATGTGTCAAGAAGTTTCAAGGAAACAAAAGGAAGAACCAATAAAGGGGTTAATAAGTCGAGACTTTATCTTTTTCAAAAGGGGTATGCTAGCCACACTAATAATAGGTCCCAATACATGCCAAGTGGCATTGTGTGCCAAGTGCTAATGTATGTCGATGCATTCAACCAAGATGTTCCAGGGCATGCTATGGACTACATGCATGCCAACACATGCTAGGAGAGTTCTATGTTGTGCTAGCGCATGCCACCATGTACTTGGGCATCAGTGTCATTACAAGATGTTCTAGGTACAAAGATGTTCCAAGACATGAAAGGTGCTAAGAAATTTTTGTGTGTGCCAAAGCATTAATTTAAGGTGTGCCCAGATTGTTGAGGAGTGTTAGGTCTTTCTCATTAATAGAATTGACAGAGCTTGATTATGTATTAAATAATATATTTCCTACACACACTAGTGGAGCTTTATCTAAAGGGAATTTTATATATAATAAACTTAATAGATATCAATCATGTGTTGAATCATAGGAAAACTCTATTCAACTAGTCATTACTTGAGGGAAATGATACACACTAATTACTTCTTAAAAAACTGACTAACTCTAACCACGATGGCGTTGGAAATATTATAAAAAAGACTCCACAATAATTGTATCAATTCGTTATCTTTTGACAAAAAATATATTAACATGCACATAACATCATAAAAAACTCATTGGAATGATCAATGATGATGAACATTTTTTGACTGTCACCAAAAGTAACAAAAAGAGCATCGGTGAGGGTCATTAAAATTTCGTCACTAGAAGTGTCACCAAAGAGAGAATTAGTGATGGGCCTTTAACGACCCTCATCAAAAGTGTCATTGAAAATGGATTTGGTGACAAACCTTAAAGTACCGTTACTATATACACTTACAGTGACTCTTTTTTAAGGACCGTCACCATATGTGACATTGGTGATAGACCTTAAAGGTCCATCACAAGCATGACCCTCACCAGTGTCCTTTTTTCTTGTAGTGTCTACTGGTTTCACCTCATCAAAATTATTGCACGATTATTTATTCTCTTCAACTGATTGATAAGAGGAATCAAAAGAAACTTGAAGATCTCATTGTGGGGGTGGAGAGATAAACAAGCTTTCGCATGCAATTAAAATAAACTCTTCCTGAGAGGCAGATATCCTAGATATTGCTACGATTCAAGATATTTCTTGGAAGAGCATTCTTCAAACTCTTAATTGTCTATGAATTACTCCAACTGGTTGATAATTCCTGTCTTGCACACAGATTAGTACAAATTTTTGAAATTTTATTGAAATCTAATATGCATCCTAAATTATTTTAATATGTTTTTAGCATGCATCTAGGAATGAATGCAACTATAACAAATATTCTAAACTTCAAAATAAACACCTACGTATACCTCCCCGGCAACGACGCCAAAATGTTGGGTGATTTAATTGTGATTTAAATCCCTGACATTTAATTTTTCAACTCGAGGGTTTCATAAACTAATGAGGTATGCTTGTACTATATGTACTAGGTGGCTATCTTTTACATTAGATTAATCTAATGCAATTAAAACTAATTACAAAACATAATAAATTAATCCAATCCAAACCAAATCAAACCACACATAAAGAAATTGAAATCACACTTGCTTGAAATTGAAATCACACTTGCTAAAATGAAAGCACACCACACTTGAATAATTGAAATCACACTTGCTGAAATGAAATCACGCCACACTTGCAGAATTGAAATCACACTTGTGGAATTGAAATCACAGGACACTTGCATAAATGAAATCACACCACTCTTGCATAAATGAACTGAAATAACAAAACTATAGTATGTTATTGATATGTACGAAGATATGCAAATTGTGGTTGATGGGGGCCCTCCATTCCTCAACAAACATAGTAAACAACTATCACACCTTGGAGATCAAAGTGGCAGTATGTATTTCATAAAAATGAAGTTAAAATATATTACAAGAATTCTTTATCCTCACTTTGCAAATTACATCTAGAACTTGGAACCTCCAACTATCAACTAGCCACTAGCTAACAATTAACAATTGACTACACAACCCTTTGTATGAAGGGTGCACTCCTATTTATACAAAAATTTAGGATAAATATTCAATAAATACAAATCCTCAAATCTCTCCTAAATCCACATTTATCTCTTGTGGTTACAACCAATCATCTAAAAATGTAAGATACATATCCTCTCAAAATTCTCTTATCCATGATTCTTCTCCTTTGAATGTGCATAGTTAATGATCCACATCCTTTAGAAATATTCCACAAATATTTATGAGTTGGAATTTGATTGTGGTTGGATGGCCAAATAGGACCCTTCTAGAATCTCCAAGTGGGCCTACAATATCACAAAACTCATAACACTTTTAGATATATATGAAAACATGTTAATTTCCTAATATTTAATCACAAATTCACTTAAAATACTTAAAATTAATGACTTGGAAAATATTAATGTTAAACCCATATGATAATTAAAATGGTTACTTAATGTAAGATTATGGGGCTATAGAGTTATGGAATGAGGGTAAAATGATGGAAATGAAGGTGAAAATGGATGAAATTTCCGAGGCCCAAAACTTGTCTTATTGTGGCTTTCTCTTTCCAAATCCTTCATCTGACTACCTCTAGTCATCTTCATCTCTTCATTTGTGAGCCTCTCCATGATCACTGTGAGCTAAAATTAACCTTTGTGGTAACAAGTTTGTTTCACCTTGTTACAAAATACCTCACCAAAATGGATTTTACTAGATTTTGCCTTTTGGTATACTCTTGTTCTCTCCTCTAGAACCTCTTGAGCTTCCTTTTCTCTTTTAAGCTTTTGCACCTTTCTCACTTCTCTTGAAATTTCTACTCATAATAGCAATTGTGGAACTGTCTCCACAAATTCTACCCAACCTCTTCTAGAAGTCATTACCTTTCCAATAACTCATCTCTGTTTAAATAATTCATTCCACAATCTTATATTAATAGTCTCACTTGTTCTTCTTCCTCTATCACAATTCCTCTAGATGCATTCACAATTCTTCTTGAAAAAATTGTCTATTCTCATTTTTGTAGCTTTCATATCTATAAGCATTCTCGCCACACCTTTTTTTTTTGTATTATCTTGTTGCGTGTCGTTGTCTTCTATAGGTTACTTCTAACCAAGCTTCTATTTCTTGCTTTATATTCTTCCACTACCAATTTTTCTTTTTGTTTCTACCTGCACACGTGAACTCTTCAATTACTTGTAATCACATTCTACCCCGCTACTAAAATTTGCAATCACATATCTAATATAAATCAAATGATTTATTTATTTTTAATTCCTACTCTAATACTAAACAAATTTGAATCTCTCACTCTAATTTGAACTCTCTCTTTTTATTTGGATCAATGCACTATCAACTCTTCATGAGACTTTTGTTTGCCTCATTTCAACAGTTGGAATTTTCTTGTTGGTGTGACAACAATCTAGAGTTCAACACTTAATCACGTTGGTTTTAGCCTGAAACTCGTACATGATTCCCAATATCTAAATGATCCTTAGTATTTATAACCACGTGCTTTATCTTTGAGTTTTAAATCTAGATGTATCTCGTGATCCAACGGTCAAACGAATGTTACAATAGTTTCCATTGTGGAGATCCCGATGTCATATTCTCCTTTGTACTTTCTTAAAAATCCGAAGTTCTAGCTTTACTTCGCTTCACCTCTACTCAGATCAACTCGATATTTTTATGGTTGGATATAACTTTTAAGAAATTGACATGGGGTCCATTTCCTCCTTGAAGATCATGTTAAGTCTTTGATCTGCAGTTCACCCTTTTCATTACTTAGTTTCCTAATTTGAATTTATGAAGGGAATGAAATGATATACATATTTGTAACCAAAATAAATAGATACATTGAAAATTGATTTCTATTAAAAAATGGAAAGTAATGAAACTATCTAAATGCAAAATGAAAACAAATTAGCTCGAACGACAGTAGTTTGTCTCTAAGAAGAGATGTGACAAACTTTCCCTCTCGGGCTATCTTACAATGAGGATCCAACGCATTTTTATCATAAAGAATCAATGAGAAAACCCTAAACATCCAAAAATCTAACCCTAGGAAATGAAGCGCTAAAAGGCTTGTGGGCCCCAATACGGTATGTTGGAAAGTCAACTTCCTGAGGTTGCAACTTTGGCATACTATCTCCATTTTGGGAACTTGGTAGCCCATTGGAAAGGTCTAACCAAAAAGTACATTTTTCGATGACTACACTCAACAATATTTGACCATGAAGTGTTTATTTGGCCAAAAAATGTCGTTTATGGCCTTAAAATGACTCTATAAGTTCAAGACCAAAAAAAAAATGTAGAAAAAATGCCAAAATAGTAAATTGTGTTGTGGGCCAATGGAATAGGTTGGTGGAAACCGATATCCACTGGGATAAATACTCCCCAGTTAAGAATAAATGGTCTCCATTGAGATGAGTGACTCCATTGGTTGGGGAAACTTTTGTTGAACTTGGTCCCTAGTGAGCCACTTGTAATGGGGCAAGAACTGGAATTCTTTGACAACCCGATATAGTTGGATCCTCTGTTGGTGAGTGTTCTCAATATATGTAACAATGATCTTATCAATTGTTGCATGTTCAATGCAATCTAGGTTGATCTTTGTCAGTGTCAGCTACCCTCTGATTTCTTATGTGTCCAACAATGGTAGAAAGTATGGATGAAGGAGGTCCACATTGAACATTAGGTGTATACCAAGGAAGGGGGACATACTTAACTCAAACTAATTGTCACCCAAAACCTTGGTAATTGTGTAAGGTCCATAGCGAAGTGGTTGAAGCTTCTGAGGGGGGATGTAAGGTATTCATTCTACTAATTCAACCAAACCTTGCCTCTCACTTGAAACTTTCGTGACACCCGGTGCTAATCCTGGTGTTGTTTGCACTTAGTATTGGCATTTTATAAGATATCATGGACCTACTAGTGGATATGATAAATTCATTCAATAAAATCGGTATCTTTTTCGACTCCATATTGAACATGTGAATATTTTGCCTTTGTAGGTTAAAGGGGTGGTGAAACATCAATGAGACCCAATGGTTCAAATCCCAAACCCACCTAGAAGTGACTATGGCCAGTTGAGTTATGTAAACCTATTTTATAGTTTTTCGAAACATGGGGGAGACTCTCATCCCATGGGTGTGGATTCTTGGAGTTATGCATTCACAAAACATTCATGATCATCATGTTTACTAGCTTCGTCTAGCCATCAGTCTGGGGGTTGAAGGAAGTTGATTTGGTAAGCTTGGTGTCCAACAATGAACACAGGCTTGACCATAATGCAATTAAGAACCAATTGTCATGATCTAATATGATGGTCTTCTAGATCATAAAATTCTCTCACAACCATTTCAAGAAGATCTTAACAATGACTTTTCTTGTGATACTCTTCTTACAGAAATTCATAATGGTCATCTTAGAAAATCTATCAAGGACCACAAAAACATAGTAATTTCCATTCTTGGTAGGAGGAATGCCAAACATACAATCCATTGACATGGATTCATAAGGTTGATCAAGAGTAGGCAGAGGGGTGTATATGTGTTGCTTCTTAATGGTTGGTTTAGAAATTATGCAAGTGGTGCAAGACCTAATATACTTTCCAACATTTTGTCCATATTTGGGAAAATAAAAATACTTTTCTAGTACTACCATCATCATCTCTGCACCAAAATTCTGTATCACCTGACTGTAATGTGCCTCCGAAATTAGCTTGGCACACTCACTTTAAGGAACACAAAGGTGACCTGGGTAGGAAAATCGTGCACCCAGGAGGTAGTAGTATAGAACTTGCTTGCCTGCCATCAACATCTAGTATGTTGCATTTAATTTTGATTCATTGTTATGTAATTGTGGCTAGCTAGAGGTCTTGCGCCCATAAGATTTGTGAATTGTTGTTATTTACATAATTGGGGGCCGACTAAGGAAGTTTGCGACATGTTTGGTGATACCCTTCTTGTATTTGATGTTTAAATGGAATTGTTATAGGTATGTGGACCATTATTGATGGTATTCATTATGTAACTTCCCCTATGTATACATAAATTGTAGAAGCTTGTAGTCAATGTGGATCATCATCCCCTTCCCCATAATATAATTCTTCCATTTTCGGCATTCCTACATGATTGAATATATCTCCTTATCATATGTGGGGTATCTTCGAACAATATTTGAAAGAGTGTTTCATTATGATAGGCAACTATATGTTTGTGTTGATTGAGGACTACACCAATAGCAAAGTTAAAGGTATCTATCTCAATCTCAGAAAGTTGTTGTAAATATCGCAGTGTGAGGACCACTATAGAGTAAAGACAGTGTTTCATTTCATTGAATTCCTTATATTGTGACTCAAACCAAAAAAAGCATTGACTTTGATTTTCCCTTGGTCACCTAACTTAAGGGACAAGAGATATAACAAAAATATTTGGTAGAAGTTAGAAAGGCCCAAGAAGTTACGAAGATTTGTTAGAGTTATTGATGTTGGCCAATCTCTAATGACTTGGATCTTTGACATATCCACATGCACACATTTCTCATTAATAAGGTAGCCTAGGTATTGGACCTTGTTCATGTCGAAGGATACTTTTTCAAAGTTAGCACATAGCTCGTGCCATGAGAGAGTGTGAAGCACTTACTGAATATGTTGCAAATGTTCTACCCAACTCTTGATAAATATGAGGATATCATCTAGATATACAACCAAAAAAGAGATGGTGAAAGCCTACAAGATATCATCCAACAGCCTAATGAAATTTTTTGGGGAATTTGTCAAACCAAAGAGCATGACCAACCATTAAAAAAGACCCTCCTTAGACTTGAAAGCAGTCATCTATACATCAGTCAGTTCTACTAGGACTTGGTGGTAGTGATTTTTTTCAAGGCCCAAAATCAATGCAAATTTTCCTGGTCTTGTCTTTCTTCTGCACAAGTATAATTGGGTTTCCACAAGATGAGTAACTCAGTCGCATATGCCCTATTTGAAGTAGCTCTTGGACCCGTTGCTTGGTTTCCTCATTTCTCAAAAGATAGTGGTAGTTTAAAAGGCCCATTGGGTAGAGGTGCGATGAGAGTTAGATCGATTGAATACTTGACCTAACAGTGCAGAGGTACCCTAGTGGGTGAGGATAAGATGATTTTGTATTCTACTTGCTTCTACTGCATGGAGGAGCCCTATGTGGAGGCATTGGATGTGATTAGAATCTTCTCCTTACTTTGAGATAAAATCAAGAAGAAGACAAATTTATCAGTATGGGAGATGACCTTATTTCATTGCTTAGAAGAGATCAAAGAAATCGCAAAATTCAAGGCTACCTATAATATCATATATAGTTGCCTACCCAAAGTAATAATAACACTATGAGGTATAGACTCATTAACAACATGACGCTTCCACAAGTATGGTTTGCCTAAAAGAACGTCAAAAACTACAAGGGGAGCAATATCTTACAATACCTCATCCTTGAAGGTCTTGATTCCATTGGAGATGTGACATTATTGGCTGACGAGGAGATCTCACCATTGGTGGAGCCATTTGATGGTGTATGGTTAAAAGTCTGTTGTTTTCAGAATACCCGACTGCTTTAAAACCTTTGATGAGATGAGGTTCTTTTGACACAAGTCCTTCCTTGATTCTGCACCAAACTATTACACCCTGCAACTTCGACCTTCCTATTACCTGGATAAATCCCTCTTGTAGACAAGAGAGATCTCCCTAGTATCCCAACAGTTAACTAGAAACAAACAGACATAAGAATGTCTCTTTCCCTATGATATTAGCATTCAAATTATTAAAACTAGAAAAGAGAGGATAATGCTCTTACCTTTTCAACAAGATGTTTGTTGAATACCTTTCCTTTTGTCCCAAATAAGTCCTTCAATGCCGAGAAGAAACTTGCAAACACAAACATGCAAAGAATCAAAAGCATCTGCAGTATGTAATAATCCAAATACTAGCTTAACTTAATGATCAAGGAGATTAAGAATTGTAATCGTTTTAATGAATCTGAAAACAACACAATGAGAAAAAGTATCCAAATGTATTATTTAGGAATATAAAGAGCAATCTTACAACCAAGCCTTGATTTCATACAGATTCTTCCTGTATGCCTTCCCAATCTTCATCCTTGGTTTAACAAGCTTTCCACTCTAGAATGACCAACATAGGATTATCATAAGTGAACCCTCAAACCTTGAAGTTTCAGCTCAATTTATAGGAGAAACTAAGGAGGTTTCAGATCCACCAATAGAGGGGTGTGATCCACAAATGAGGGGATTAGGGTTCCTTGATCCAAGGGGATAAACTCCATGATTGGAGGGATTTAGCTCGAACTGGCATGACTTAGAGGCTTTTAGTTGGAAGAACATGCACCGAAATATGCTTCTAAAGTTAATTTTTGCCTTTACTTTATTTTAAATGGGGTGTGCGGGTTTTAACGCAAAACAGGGCACGGAAGTCCGCAGGTAAGCTTACTAATATCTGCGCATGCGCAGGAAGTGACCAAAAAAAGTGCGCAGACCATCTTTAAGAGTATTTAAGAGTTGTTTTCCCAGTTTCCAAGACTTGGTTAAGGAATATAAATGTTTGAATTCTAAGGAAGCATGAGTATGGATGGTGATAGATCCATATTGATCATAAAATGTCATGGTGACAAAATGACGTGTAACAAGTTCCCCCCTAAAGTGCGAAGTCTGAGAAAATATTTCAAAAGAGTGAAGTGCTTTATCATACCAAGGATTGGATCGGAGACATTGGTCGAAAACCTATAAGAGATATTCAATGTAAATATATAATCATCACTAAGGTAGGCATTCCCATACTAAGAGAAAAACTCACTATATGTCCTAGTACATAAGTGACCTAGAATTACATCAATAGTAGATACAGTATGGACGTAGCCATTTGTTATTAATTATTCTATTGAAACATGAATACATAACTCCTCACAACATGGATGGTTGAAACTAGATCTAGGGTCTTGATTTTCGTTTCTCGAACTAGTACGAATCTAACCATGCAATTGATTGTTTCGAAGTCGAAAATGGTAGAAACCACTTGATTATCGGTCAATGATGAAAACCATTAAAAAGTGTGAGATAAACCACCAATAATGACAATGGATCTCAAACTACTTCAGTACAATCTATGAAATTTGAATGAATGATTTGTTGTCGAACACTCATAGAGTCGTTCGATCGAAGGTAGATAATGAAAACCTTTCATCGAAGGCAAGAAACCTGCCATTAAGGCATGCATATTTCAAGGTACTTATAATATTTATAGATCAATGTCCTAGATAATGAGCTACATTCGGTAGGAAGTGATCTATCGCAGGAGGGCCTATGACACGAAACCATTATGTCAAGTTTTGAAGAAATATTTTGCAAGGATTAACTCACGGATGGTCAACGTGAATGGAGACAAATATTTGCAATGAAAAATGAATTGAAGTTGAACTTTCTCTTGAACACATAACAGCACTATAAATGACTTGGTAGCATTTGACTTAAATATAATACCCAAAACCAGCTAAATACTTTCAATGAAGTTTGATTAACTGTAGGACAAAAGGATTACCCAACCCAGACACGAGTATGAAAAGTGTCGTGTTCAAGAGTGACATGTTGCTCCTAAAACAAGTATAAAAGATGGATTCTTTATCTCAAATTCCCCCCCACCATTACTGGCAAGTACCTCTTTATTTTTTTCAAGCTTGAGGAGGATAAAATTTGCTTGTTGTGTAAGCTCATCCTTTGGATGATTCCATCTTAGTAATTTTAACAAACCCTAAGGAGTGGTTCGGTCCTGTTGTGATCGACGGGTCCTGTATTATTTAATTTTAATGAGTCCAGTATAGGATTAACTCGGTGTTTTTCAATTTTAGAGAGTCAAAAGAAAAACATAAGCAAACTCCATAGTGTTATTTTTCATAAATGTAGTCTCTCAAACCTAAAAAAGGATAAAATAATGTAGGAGAGAACTCTATTGACCATGCCTATTTAACGTATACCTTTCTCCTAATTAGTCTATTTCAGTCCGGAAAAGGGGCAAACTTATATTGAATAGATGATTGTTCATTTATTTTAACGAGTTCGAATAGTAAAGTGCTCGGTAATCTTTTCATGTTTAGAGAGCCTAAAAAGGGCTTAAAAGAGAACTCCATGATTTCACTTTTTCGTGTTTTTAAAGAGTCTGAAAAAGTGATAAAAGTTTACTCTATCGTCAAAATGATTTATTTTTTAAACACAACCTATTCTCTGCATAGAAAACTCAAAAATTACAGTAATTTGTTCTCAATTATGGTAAAAATATTGAAAATTTGAACTTCTAAAGGTCAAAATAAATAAAATGACTTGCATTTCACGATAAATAAATTGACTTGCATTTTATTTATTTAAATAGAATAAAAATTGGAAAGAAAAAATCATTTTCACGATTTGATTTCCAGAGCAGATAAAAAGGGTTTTTACCATAGAACTTTTGAAGCTGATATCGAGCAAACTAGTGGACCATTTCACCAACCATCAGTTCTAGGTATTTAATCACTCCATTACCTTGCATTCTATCCATTTTTGTTTTCATTTTAGGATTTGAGATTAGTATTTTTGAGAAAATATGTTTTTATAAATCGCCCTCGGGAGTGCGCACGTTTTCTTTATCGGGCCTGTGCACCCCGAAAATTTTTAACACAGAAAATTATCATTCTACCACGGTTTTTATGTACAGAACATGCACAAAAACACATTGTGTACAAAGAAAAATCACATAGGCATCGTGGGGCTTTTCAAAAATGGTTTTCTTTCCATCAAAATTTCTCTAAGTTCTTCCAAAATATTTTCTAATGCTTTTTAATGATTTTTGCATGAAAATTGAAACAACCATGCTTGAGTGGAGAGAACACGAGCATGAAATATATGATAATGAGGCAATTGATAGCCCAGCAATGCTTCGGGATTTAAAGAACTGTTGACTATACAAATTTTGGTATATACAGGGAATGAAAGCCCAAGTAGAGTTGATGACTTGGTTAGTAAATGCTTGGGATATCCAAGAAAAATGTTTTATCATTGGAGATCACAGGCTCATCATTGATGCAAAGGATATTTATTTCCTCACCAATTTTACCTGTAGGGGATGAGACATTTCTTTGTTTGTCACATGTCCAGGAGGGAAACCCATTGCTTCCTATATGGTGCAATATTGCACTCAGGATTCGTAATTGAAATATGGTCGAATCGATATAAAAACTATTGAATGACTTGATATTAACATTATTTCACAATTACTAGATTATGTGGCAGCGCGACTCCTCATGTGGCCACCAAAGCACAAATGCAAACAGTTGTTGAGTGTTCTGAGGGAACAATATTCAGTTGGTGTGAAGGAGTAGTTGTCAATATGAAAGGACAACTCACTCAAGAAAAGAATGGTAAGCTTAAGAATTTCGATTATGGTTCCATTCTTATATATTTTTCTTTAGAGAGGATTCCACTCCTCATACCACAACAATAGTTAGTGGATCCTATGGGACCTAGAGATCCTCGCATGTTACGATGGGTTTTGTTGATGGCTCGCCATGGCAACGATGGCAGTCCAATTGTCTAATATACACCTCAGTTTTCATATGGCTGAGAAGCCATATTTTCATGATCAAGGACTTCCCCTATTCAAAGGCAGATTTCAGGGGTGACCCTGATACAACACTCGCACTTGGAGCACAGTGGGATGATTCAGGTAAAAAATCTCATTTTGAGTTTTTATGTTTTATAATTTGTATTTGTTTTTTATCATCTAATATTGATAATCAAAAACATTTTAACGTATATGTAGGCCCAGTACGACCAACAATGCTTCATCGATTTTATAGACAAGTAGCACAACATATAGCAGTAGTTCCACCGTAGACTAATGCAGCTGAGGCCCTCACAGAGTTGGGACACAATCTGGAGAGGCTGACCATAGATATCCCAAAGATTGGGACAAATGATTTGCCTCTCCAATACCGGAGGCATGTGACTGGATTTCTTGGTCCATTCAGACGATACCTGTGCCGAGTGGCGCGTGTTATACTCTGCTATCATGATCATCATCATGGATAGTCGATGGCTGTTTTAGATGGAATTTTTGTTGTTTGTATCAGTATATTTAGATCATAAGGTGTTTGAGACCTATGAGCACAGATGATGTATATTTTTTGACAAACTATGATAAACAACTATTTTGACCTAATGATGATTACTACTTTTGGTCTCTGAGTATCTTGTTCAATATGGATTGAATATTGTTTTGATTTACGTTCAATGTTTCAAATCTCTATTTAAAACTTGATTATCCAATGCATCAGCTAACGTATTTAAATTTCTAGAAATGTGTTGATATTCAATGTAATCAAACTGTCTTTCCAAGAGACGAACCCTTAAAAACATTCTTAACAATAATGGATTTCTAATTGCATAAACATTGTTTAAATGTAATACAATGAGTTGTAAATCTTGCCTAACAAACAAACTTCGAATGCCAAATGCAATGGAATAATATAATAACTCAATGAATGTGGTATCCTCTACAATATTGTTCGTTGTTTCTTCAACGAAAACCCCTTGAATAGAAACTAACTCATCAATGGGTGAATAGATAACCCAAGTAGCAGAAGATAGGTTTTCTGTACTACGACAAGTGCCATCAACAAAGCCAATGTAATTCTAAGGGAATGTCGACATCTACAATATTAAGAGTAATCAATATAAGTAGAAAAAGTAGTACAAATTTTTCAAGGTAAAATAACTAATCTAAGGCACGCTTTTCCTAAAAATGTAACTAATGTAGAATGAAGGTCTCCACAAGATAAATCATGCATAATATATCTTCAGATAAAGACCATTTCTGGGCTTATCTAAAAAGACACCGTCATAATCAACTAATTCATAGGCCCCTTTTGCAAGCACACGCTTAACAATGTAAGGGCCATGCCACATTGGTTCAAATTCACCAGCGCCTAACTTATTGTGAGTTTGATTGTATACTAATACTAGATCACCTTTTGAATAGACACAAGGGTTAACGTTTTGATCATATTGTGCCTTAACACATTTTTTATGAGCTTCGGCAGCTAATGCAGTGGTGCGAAAAGTCTCATCTAATTGTGCTAAGTATAAGAAGCGCTCTTCCTCTTCAGAGATAGCTAGTAATAACTCAATGGCTAGTTTTAGCGACAGAATTTCACATTCAATGGGTAAAACAACTTCCAAATTTTAAACGAGTTGAAAAGGAGTAAACCCTGTAGATGTTTTTGTGGAGTTATGGTATGCCCACAATGTTGAGAAAAACATGGTGTTCCAATTCAATTTATGACTTCTTACAATCCGTTTAATCATATTGGTTAAAAATTTGTTTGCAGCCTCAACCTGACCATTGGCCTATGGGTAATAAGGTGTGGAATTATCATGGCATAGGCCAAGCCGAGCGGAAAGTTCAGTCATCAGAATGTTTTGAAAGTGGCTACCATGATCCATAACGATGGATTGAGGGACACCGAACCTAGAAATCACATGATTGAATATGAAAATAGTTATAGTTTCGTCATCAACCTTAAATGTAGGCATCGCCTCGGCCCATTTGGTAAAATAATCTACAGCGAGAATAATATACCCATGCCCCCCGGCCAAGTGAGGGTTACATGTAACAGAATCGATGCCCCATTTTTCAAATGGACCAACAACTATGATTGGGTGAAGAGGAGCAGGAGGTGCACACATCTTTCGATCAAAATTTTGACAATTGTGACATTTTATAACCGCAAGGATACAATATTTGAAGAGTGACGACAAGAAATACCCATCATGCAATATATTTTGGGTTATGGAAAACCCAAACATATGACCACCACATGCTCTAGAATGGCAGTCATTTAAAACCCTTTCGGCTTCTTTATGATTTAAACAACGTCGAAAGACAAAATCGGCACCACGAAGGTAAAGAGTGTCCCAAACAATATTATATTGTTTGTTACGCCATTTTTTTGGTCATCTAACCTATTATTATTAGATGAACCCAAGTACACCATGTAAGACCAATTTACCCTAAGTAAAATTGCTTTCACCATGTGAAATAACTTATTTGTTTATATTTCCCGGTCATATTTAACCCAAAACAAGGAAATTAATTAAATAAATCCTTATTTATTTAATTATTTCCTAAGAATAAATTATTTAAATCATTATTTAAATAATATTCTTAGTTAAATTTGACTAAATCATCCATAAATAATTAAATAAACCATTATTTATTTAATTATATTCCCATCATTTCCCTAAAATGATAAATAAATCATTTATTTATTTATTATTTATAAATAAAGGAATTGACCCAAGTCAAAAAATCCTTTTCCCTCCAACAAATATAATAAAATATTCCTAAAGGGTGGTTCTAGAATTTGATTAATAATATTTTATTCATGCACCAAGTTCTAGATAACCCTAATATTTTGTTATAAATAGAAGGGTTTTCCCCATTCATTAGTCACCTCCATTGCATTAGATCACTCTGGATCTATACTAGGTCACATTCTCCATTTTTGCCTTGTGAGCTCCCATTGAGTTCTATGTTTGTTTAGGTTTTCTACAACAACAAGAGAGAGGAATTTTAAATATGAAACGCTGAGAACTTTCAAGAACCCATCCCATTGAGGAGAACCGGAAAACACCTTTCTTGTTTTCCTCTCAGGTGCCCCCTTTTTAATATAATATAAAAATTCTTTCAAATACATTGTTCTTGTCTTGTCCATTGGATGCATGGAACCACATTTTATTTTATCTTCTTAATGTCTTTTCTGCTTAGATCTGGAATTGTGCAGCGTTATTTAGATCACCTAATTGCAGATTTAAAGATATTTGGCAACCATAATCGATGTTAGGGCTATTTGTTATGGGTAGCTAAAGTGATATTTTACTACGAAAGATTCATACTAACAATTGGCAACTCCACACGGGTTTTTTTTTGCGACTGTTGTCGTTTTATATATTCCTACATATCGAGTTGTTTTAGACCCTAGGGTTTCTCTTCTGTTTTCTGTTTTTCCTATTTTTATGGTGCTTTTCACCTCTAAAACCCTCAAACGTTAAATTTTTTTAACTTCCGTGTGTTTCTGGCCCTATTGCGCAGGTGACCGACATCAGCCACAGCTGAGACGACAACTTTTTCTAAAATCTGCCGCCGAGAGACCCGGATCTGCAGGTCGCACTTATCGGCCCAAAAACTACGACCTGGCCTTAAGGTCGCACTTTTCTGCCCCAAATCTGCGACCTGGACTGAAAACAGGTTAGAACCTGCGACCTGCACTTTTTTCTGCAATTTTCCAGCACTTTTATGGGTTTTTTTGAAGCTTCTGTCAGGGTTTTCCAGCCTCTGTCTCCTCCCGTTTAGACCTACTTCTAATCTGTTTCATTCAACTAAGTGGGAATCTTGCCCCTTAGGGCTATAGTACCCTCCACTTTTTGTGGGAGAGTTTTTGCTGTTTTAGAAGTCTGCATTTCCAAAGTTTCAGCCTTATTTCTTTCAGATCTGATACCTTTTTTTCAGATCCCTTTAGATCAGCTCTTCTCCCTTTCAAATCACCTCATATAGTTTTGTTTGGGTTCATTTCTAGGGCCTCCTCCTTGTCCCTTCTATTTTTAGCTGATCTCCTTTTTTTTAGCAGCAACCTTGCCTCTGCCTCTTTGCTATTCTGTGCACCTCTTTTCAGCAGATTTCTCCTTTAAATCCCCGTCCCTCTCGACCTCCGATCTATTGGCCTTTTTTTCGCGTGCTTTGCTTAGTTTTTTCCCTCTTATAAACTAGTTTTGAGAGACCCGCTTCTTGGGTTAGATTGATGCATTGTTAGCTGTTAATTTTCTGTTCTTTCAGTCTTATTTACTGCAGATTTATTTTCAGTTACGCAGCACACTTTTTCTTTTACTCTCAAAACGTCTGGGTTTAAACAATTAAAATTAATGCACGCCACACACTGACCCTAAGTGAAGAAGATTCTGGTTAACACCGCCTGGCAAAGCCTTTAAAATCAATTGACACTGCACCTCTCTGCCCTTGTTTCGACATTGACCTCACTGGATTTTGCCCCTCCCTACCCCTGTCGGTTTCCTTCTTCCTGTCATCATTGCGCCTCCAAGGCGTTTGTCCCGGAGACTTCTTGGCCTTCACCCTCAGTTTCTGGTTGGTCGACTTCCTCCTACCCGTCTTCATCGAGTAATTCCTCCCCAGAGCCTGCACTCCGACTCTTCCTCTGATTGTTCGGGTTCTCCCCTACTCCTGGTTCTCCCCCTGTTACCTTCACCATTTCTAGTTCAGGGCCTAGCACTAGCGGCAACCCCAGTTCTACTATTGGGTCCTTTTCCAGTGGAACCACTACGGGAACTACCTCGACTGTCCCTTTGCTCCCTTATATGGCCAGTCTCAGTCTCCCCGATTTCAATCAGTTGATCAATGATCCTATCTGCCATGATGTTAGTTGGCCTGTTATGCCAACCAAGCTCCCCCCCAACATTCCCAAGTTCGAAGGTCGTGCTAGTGAAGATCCCTCCAACCATATCCAATCTTTCCATATGTGGTGTTCCTCCAATTCCATTACTGATGATTCCATCCGTCTTCGGTTGTTCCAACGCACGCTTACTGGCGAAGCTTCTAAGTGGTATGTTGACCAACCCACCTCTTCCCATACCACCTTTGCGACCCTTGCCCGCGCCTTCTTCTCTTATTTCCAACTTTCCCTCGTTATGACACCGGTATCAAAATTTTGACTTCTTTCCGTCAATCGTCTGCGACCCGCCTATTCGATCATGTTAAATAATGACGGCGAAGAAAGAGCATATGTCAAGCCTTTACCTTCGAAGACCGTGTCTATATGGACTGGTTCCTTTGCTCTCTGTTACCTCCCATTGGAAAAGATGTCGCATCCCACTTCCCTCAAACCGAAGAAGCCGCCCTCCAAATAGCCTTGAAATATGACTTGATCTATGCTCAATCTGGTTATGATTATACCGTCCTTCCTGACCCGGTGGCACTAACACACTGGGAGCACCTCATGCCGCCGACGGTATTATTGGAGCTCTCTCTCATCCATCCACTCAACCTCCCATAAACTATGGTTTTCCTGGCGGAGGGGGCACCTCCCCTTGTACTTCTCCCCCTCCCAGTAGCACGCATCCAGGATCCGGCATGCCCCCTCTTTTTGCCCAACCTCCAGTTTACCACACTGTTACCCAACCTCATTCTCATCCATATCCACAGCCTAGTGCTCCATCTCCTCCAGAATTCGCACCCCCGCCTCCCTTGTCTTCTCAACCCCCGCAACAGCAGTCACCGCCCCCTCAAGAGCAGGTGGATGCACAGCAGGGATTTGTGGCTACCCAACCACCTCACGGACCAGTCACCACTCAACCTCCTCCATCTGGTACCTCTGATTACCAGATCCTCATGATGAACTCTGACCAACCTATCACCGTCGACCTCAACCTTCAAACTCATTCCTGTCCATACCCTCAGCCTCTTGCTCCATCTGTCCCTGAGTCGGCTTCTTCAGGTTCTACAGAGCCTCTTTCAACAACTAATGGTCCCTTTCATATCCCTCCACCCAAATCCAAGGTTCATACCACGATTCCTAAGGGACCATTACGCCGAAATGATGCTTCTGACTGAGCTGCCCATTCATATAGCATAGTAGATGAGCTGGCCCAATCTCATGCCCCTCCAAAAGAAAATCTCTACTATCTTCCCTGGGTGTTCTAGATCCCGCAGATGACCAATTGATTTTTTTCGACACTCATCAGTCAAATTCTCCTCCTCTTCCTGCTTCCGTAGCTTTCCAAATCCTATTCAAAATCTGTAACGCTAACATTTCCCGGTGGATCATTGATGAGGGGGCATCCACCTATGTGATGTTCGCTTCGGTTTGGAAACAACTCGGATCTCCTGAGTTGGCCCCTCCCATGATCACTCTTCGAGCGTGGGATGGCCACGCCTCCCATCCCATTGGCCTTTTCCACAACTGTCCTATCACTCTTGCAGGCAAGACTATTTGTGTTGACATTGAATTCATCAACGCCCCTCTTGATTATAACATTCTTTTGGGGCATAGCTACACCTATGCCATGTCTGTTGTCCCATCCGCGGTCCATCGCAAGATTTTTTTCCCTCATAATGGAAAGATAGTCACCATTGACTAGTTGACATATCATGAGCCAAAATCTCAGCCCTCCCCTGAGTCAACCATCTCTTCTATAGCCAATACGTAAACGATCGATTCTTTGAACAGTGTCTCCCCCAACGTCTACAAAGACTCCTCCTTGCTTGGAACTTTCCTTGGTATTCCTCCTCCTCCTGTCTCTAATCCTAGCTTAGCGAATGTTTGCATGATGCAATCATCTCGGGCTGACCTTAAACAACCCACTTTGGCTATTCAGCAACCTCAATCTCAACCTCGCCCACCGCAACCTACTCCTAGCCCTTCACCTCAACTAGCTAGACCTCTTCCTTCTGGCCCTTCTCCTACAGCTGGTACCCATGCGGCCCTCTCTCCTCCAAGGTCGGTTCCACCAGGTCTCAACCATCTTGGAGCCGTCCCTCCTAGCCATTACCCCACTGGTCAGATACCTTTCCTTGCTCCCCATCCCGGAGTCTCTTTGGTTCCCATCATGGCCACCCTCTCCATCCCCAATTTGACCCTGAGCATACCCGTCTGGTACCTTGACCCTCCAGCCACTACCCCACCTGGTCAACCCAAACCTTATCTTGCTTTGACCCCAGTTCAATTGGTCCCCATGACTTCTCCCGCTGCAACAGTACCTCAGTCACCTCAACAAGAACCACCTCCTTTTACGACCGCTTCGGGTAAGAAGGCAAAAGCTTGCAAGGGGGCATCAAAGGACAAGGCTGCCCCGAAAAACCCTACCCCTCCTCGGCCTCCAAATCATACCATCCAGTGTTCCTTGTGTGTTGTTGTCAGTCACGCCACCCATACCTGTCCTGAATTGCCTCATCTCAAGCCCATGGTTACTGTCATGTTCCCTAAGTCCACGGTCCCGGAAGCCTTTGTTCCTTCCACGACCGTGACCAAAAACCCCAAGACTGTTCACACCAACCACCCCTGTGCTTTGTGTGATCTCCATGGCCATTACACCCACCTTTGTCCCCGCCTCGAGGACTTCCGCACCTCTCTGGCCGTGGTCTGCCAATTCGATGCCAAGCACAACAAGTCCACCTCTCCCCTATTTGCGCATTTTGCTTCGGCAGAACTACCAGACATGACTGCTCCCATTGACATTCCCCCTCCTGATGTCAAGATGACAGAGCCTTCGTCCGCCATTTTTTACCTATCATCATCCATGAGACCCTTGGGGAACATTCCCTCTTAATCCTCCCCTGTTGTTTCGCTTGACCTTCCTTCAGCGATCACCTTGGGCTCAACATCGGTAGATCCTTTATCTGCTTACTCTTCGGTCACTTCTGGTGACGATGCGCATGTGAACCTCTCTTCTCATGATGATGAGTTAGGTAGCTTCGCCGCGTCCGGTGGTCTTTCTTCCACCAGTCACCCCATCTTATATCACGATGATGACATTATGGAAGGAATCATCTCCCCTGACTCTATCTATTCCCCCTTACATCAAAACCATGCATTTGAACCACATACACCTTGTGGAAATTACATTGCAACCCAATGTTTGGGTAAGGGGGCACCTACATTTGAGAGACCAGGAGAAGTAATTCTCCACAACTCTCCTAGTGTATCTGGTCATGTCAACTCTAGTACCATTATTCTTCCACACTTAGAAGAACCTCTAGAGTCCCATACCACTTCAGATCACTCTCGGGATAATACCCCTTCTCGTTCCTTCATTTTACATTCGCAACCCAGTCTTTTAGACATTGTTGTTGACCAACCTATAGGTTTTCTAGGAGAGCACCAGTTCATTATCTCCAAATCCTCTCTTTGGGATAGTGACACCAGGTATGCCAACCTAAAAACTTAAAGTCCATTTGATTCATATATGCAGTACTAAAAGAGATTGGTAATCCTCCATTTCCTTTCTCAAGCTGCATAACCATAACGAAAACAAATGGCGCACCACAACATTAAAATGTGTTTAGATCCCCCTTTTCCTAAATACATTTTGGCATGACCACAACATGCTTGGGGGAACCTAGGCCCCTCAACCATACAAATCCCAGATCTCAGCCAAAAACAGCACTGAAACCCCCTTTTCTGACAGGTCGCACTTTTCTGGTCATTTCCTAGGACAGGTCGCAGTTTTCTGCCCAGTACCTGCTACCCAGGTCGCAGCACAGACCCCAAAAAGTGCAACCTGGCCTGTTAATGAGCTCTAGGTACCTGTTAGTTTTTAGTACCTTGATACTTCACCAGGATCCATTGTGTCCACAAAGTGTCTATTCACCCCTCCTCCAAATCGAATTTCCTCACTTACAACACTTGTACTGGGGGGCACCACTTTGCCTCCTTACTTGCCCTTGTTCGTGTTGATTTTCTTCATGAGATACCCTATTATACTCATGTTTTTATGGTCCCCCATTGGACCTTTACTATGTGGCAGCACCATCGAGTCGCCCTTTTTTAGCGCATCCGAGTTGAGTCATCATCACTTTCATGGAATCTAAATCGAGTCCCTTTGTATCCCGCTATAGCCCTCCATCCTTCATTGCTCGGTCCCTCTCTCGTGTCGCACATTATGGCCTTCAGTCCCACTGTCCCCTATCCCTCATGATATTGTGTCAGTCGTTTCCAAGCCATTCATACCCTTTATGCTCTAACAAGGGAAGTCGTCCATCCGCTACTCAATATCCCCCATTTCATCATCATCATTAGTGTCTGTCTGTTAGTCGCTCTAATATTTTCTCCTGTGCCTTGGTTGGGGTTCCCTTATCACCTCACCTATGGCGGATCTACTTCTATCGACATTATCTCATTTACTCCAGAAGCCAGGTCTAGGGGGCAGTGTACCTTGTTTCGAGCTCTTTTTAGCATGATCGTGATCTATACACTTGATAGTCCCATGATGCAGCAACATCTATTGGTGATTACTAGGTGTATGTGAGATGTCTCAACCCTCATGAGGGGGTGGCCCTACAGCTAGCCCCCCACATGCCCTGATGACTTCTTCATTTCAACCCTTGATGCAGCTCTTCCCATTTGATGATATAGGCCTCAACCGCTTGCAGTGCCTCTTCGATTTGCATGTATCAATAAGATTTTGCGAGCCCTTCCCCGTGTGTAGGGGGCATTTGGGCATATTTGTATCTCATGTACTAAAATCTTATTGTACAAGTCTTAACGGTTATTCCAGGCATAGCATGTATGTGGGATCCATCATTCTATTTTTCTGGCTCCTATTTAAGCCAGCATATTCTTCATGGTTCGGTTCCTTGTTTACTAGACTTCCTATTCTTTGTACTTTGTCTCGGCGGGCATAGGTATGCCTCCCGCGCCGCCTTTCGCACAAGTACCACTTCATAAACTAGAGACTTGTTGCACCTGTAAGTCTCGTCTCCTCAGGGTCTAGTCCTTTAGCACATTAAACTACCTTACATTTCTCTCTCTCACTTCCCTCTTGATATCTAGTGATTGAGTTCTTACAACGTACTTTGGTCATACGATTTTCTCCTAACACTCGTACGTTGGGGGGCAATCTGTTACACCATTTTTTTGGGCATCTAACCTATTATTATTAGATGAACCCAAGTACACCATGTAATACCAATTTAACCCTAAGTAAAATTGCTTTCACCATGTGAAATAACTTATTTGTTTATATTTCCCGGTCATATTTAACCCAAAACAAGGAAATTAATTAAATAAATCCTTATTTATTTAATTATTTCCTAAGAATAAATTATTTAAATCATTATTTAAATAATATTCTTAGTTAAATTTGACTAAATCATCCATAAATAATTAAATAAGCCATTATTTATTTAATTATATTCCCATCATTTCCCTAAAATGATAAATAAATCATTTATTTATTTATTATTTATAAATAAAGGAATTGACCCAAGTCAAAAATCCTTTTTCCTCCAACAAATATAATAAAATATTCCTAAAGGGTGGTTCTAGGATTCGATTAATAATATTTTATTCATGCGCCAAGTTCTAGATAACCCTAATATTTTGTTATAAATAGAAGGGTTTTCCCCATTCATTAGTCACTTCCATTGCATTAGATCACTCTGGATCTATACTAGGTCACATTCTCCATTTTTGCCTTGTGAGCTCCCATTTAGTTCTATGTTTGTTTAGGTTTTCTACAACAACAAGAGAGAGGAATTTTAGATCTGAAACGCTGAGGACTTTCAAGAACCCATCCCATTGAGGAGAACCGGAAAACACCTTTCTTGTTTTCCTCTCAAGTGCCCCCTTTTTAATATAATATAAAAATTCTTTCAAATACATTGTTCTTGTCTTGTCCATTGGATGCATGGAGCCACATTTTATTTTATCTGCTTAATGTCTTTTATGCTTAGATATGGATTTGTGCAGCGTTATTTGGATCACCTAATTGCAGATTTAAAGATATTTGGCAGCCATAATCGATGTTAGGGCTATTTGTTATGCGTAGCTAAAGTGACCTTTATGAAGAAAGCTTCATACTAACTTTGTTGATATTCGTATCGAATCCTACATCAATCAAAGCATGAAAGTTCAAGCCGAAAATTTTGGGTTTGAAGATATATAATGATATCTCCATAACAAGGATCCAAAGTGTTGATCAGAAACAAAGATTCATCAGGAAGATTATCTTCTACCACGGTTTCGGATTTAGTGTAGGGAAAGTCACACATATGTTCAGAAAAGACTAGTGATTTCTTGGATTTGGATTTTTGAAATTCAAAATAGAACTCTTCTAGGATAACTATCCACTTCGAGTATTTTCCCACTAGCAGTTGTTTAGTCAAAATGTACATCATAGGGTTGCAGTCAGATATCACAATGCTGAGAAAATCATGGTGTTCCAATTATATTTATGACTTCCTACAAACCATTTAATCATATTGGTTAAAAATGTGTTTACATCCTCAAATTTACCATTGGCCTATGGGTAATAAGGTGTGGAATTATCATGGCGTAGGTCGAGCTGAGCGGAAAGTTTAGTCATCATAATGTTTCGAAAGTGGATACCATGATCCGTAACGATGGCTTGAGGGACACCGAACCTAGCAATCACATGATTGAATATGAAAATAGTTATAGTTTCGTCATCAGCCTTAAATGTAGGCATCGCCTCAACCCATTTGGTAAAATAATCTATGGCGAGAATAATATACCCATTCCCCCCGGCCGAGTGAGGGTTACCTGTAACAGAATCGACGCCCCATTTTTCAAATGGACCGACAGTTATGATTGGGTGAAGAGGAGCAGGAGGTGCACACATCTTTCGATCAAAATTTTGACAATTGTGACATTTTATAACTGCAAGGATACAATCTTTGAAGAGTGATGACCAAAAATAGCCAATGCGAAATATCTTTTGGGTTATGGCAAACCCAGACATATGACCACCATATGCTCTAGAATGGCAGTCATTTAAAACCCTTTAGACTTCTTCATGATTTGAACAACCTCAAAAGACAAAATCGGCACCATGACGGTAAAGAGTGTCTCCAAAAATATTATATTGTTGAGATTGGTATCGAATCCTACGTCGATCAGAGTGTGAAATTTTAGGCCAAAAATTTTTGGTTTTAAGATATATAATGATATCTCCATACCAAGGATCCAAAGTGTTCGTCAGAAACAAAGATTAATTAGGAAGATGATCTTCTGCCTCAGTTTCAGATTTAGTGTAGGGAAAGTCACATATAAGTTCGGCAAAGACTAGGATTTCTTGAATTTGGATTTTACAAATTCCAAATAGAACTCTTGTAGGATAACTATCCACTTTGATTATTTTCCCCCTAGTAGTTATTTAGTCAAAATGTACATCATAGGGTTGCAGTCCGATATCACTATTGTTTTGCGTAACAGTATATAGTGACAAAATCTTTGGACAACTTGAACAGCTGCCAAGGCCAATTTCTCCACATGCGTATGCTTGATCTCGGTCAATGTAAGGTTCCACCTTAAGTAATAAATCACATGTTCATTTCTGGATTCATCCTCTTGAACTAAGACCATTCCAATGGTGGAATCAAACATTGTGTTGAGGAGGTAAATCCCCTCTGCGGACAGAGGCGATCCCTACTAGCCCAGCAGGGGTCTAGCAACAAACAAACAATGCTATGACGCAAGCTCCTAGTTACGAAATGAAAGACTTGGGATAAGAGCCTACCTGGATTCCAACGCTAGATCTGAAGAAGAATATGCCCCCGTCCTTCAGCCCTGGCAGATCACAATTCTTCCACGATCTCCGTGGACGAACACCTGCACACAGAAGAGACGAACAGATACATGCATAGGAACCGGCATACGTAACTAAATATCGGTCAGAAAAGATATTACTCGCATTAACATGATTGCAAAAGGAGTGGAACCATAATCATAGTCATCTATTAAAGTGATAAACGAATAGAAGTTACAACCGAGTTCTGACGTCGCAGCCTCCTTCGTACGGGTCTCCGGTTGTCCACGTCTTGCAAAGCTCGCCAAGGAAAGGGAAACCTCTCCAGAGTCTCGTAACAATGATCTCCTTGCTTAATGGGCCTTAAGGGAAAGAAGGGATTCTTTACAGCACAAAGGCACTTGGGAAATAGGGAGATGCAAAGCTTCAGCACTTCAAGACTAGCTAGCCATGGATCTGAGCAAGCTTATATAGATGGGGAAGGAGGGAGTTGGGATCCCTATTATTATGGGATTGGCCCTATCAACAAGGAAGGTTCCATAGAAGGTGGCAAAACTACTTCCCTTCCATAGAACTCCCGCAGCCAAACCTCCCAACTCAAGATAGGCAATGGTTGTGAGTTTGTTTGAACTCAACTTACGCCATCCATATTTAAAAAACAGTCCCTAAAATGGGTGGCGCGATTGCTGCTCTATGACAGAGCGCCAAGTGGCGCGACCTCTTTACAGGATTTCCCTGATTGGCGCGAGCACTGAACTGTCTACCCGCGCCAATGCAAAAAGAGCTGTTTTTCATGGATTTTGCAAGGAGATGTCTCAAGGGGAAATGAAGCTCATACTCAGAGGGATGCAATGATGATGTTTTCAGTGCATGACAGTGTTCACAGGTCACATTATGGGTCCTCCATTGTGCGGGACGGGGAATGGTAGGGACGGTGACAAATTACTGTGTAACACATTGCTAAATATAAAAAGTAATCTTGGTGATAATCAAGTGGATGCAACAACGGTGCATGGATCAACGCGTGTTTAAGTGCATCGAAATATTTATCGACAAGCTCGTCCCAAATGAAAGGAACATCCTGATTTAATAACAGAGTGAAACATTTCGTTAACTCCACATAGTTAGGGATAAAACAACGTAAAAAGTTTGCTTTCCCTTGCAAACTATGGAGTTGGCAAAGAGTAGAAGGAGGAAATAAATTTACAATAGCCTCAACCTTCAAATGGTCGACACGAATGCCTTTTTTAGAAACAATGAAACCCAAGAATCGTCTTGATTGTACACAAAATACACATTTTTGTGGATTCAAACGAATATTATAATGCATACATTGCATAAAAATAGCACGTAAATGTGTAGGATGATCTTGACGGCGCATTGAATCAGCAGGCAAGTCATCCAAGTAGGATTGCACAATATGCTTAATGTCGTGAAATGCGTAAGACATGGCGCTTTGAAAAGTGGCGCCAACGTTCTTCAATCCAAAATGTAATTTACAATATGAAAATGTGCCCTGTGGATAGATAAATAGTGTTTTTGGTTTATTGATAGGGAGTATGTTTATTTGATTGTAACCAGAGAATCCATCCATGAATGAAAAGATTTCATTTCCGGCACAATCATCAACAATTTGGTCGATGTAAGGGGTGGGATAATTGTCTTTGGGAAAATATTTATTAATATCCCTATAATCGACACATACTCTGATAGTTCCCTGTTTCTTGGTCACTGGAACTATGTTGGATACCCAATCCATCGACAGAATAAGATAAATGAAACCTTCACGAAGTAGTTTTTCAACCTCAACTTTAGTAGCAGCAAATTTTCGCGGATGTATTGAACGCAGTCTTTGTCTAATAAGTTTAGCATCCAAGTATGTCTTAATTTTGTGAACTACAATGCTGGGATCAATTCCTAGCATTTCTTTGTAAGACCAGACAAATATGTCGTGGAATTCCTGAAATAGGGCTTTGTACATGTTAATTTTGTCAATTGATCATGAAGCACCTATATGAAAGTTTTCAGTTATTCCTGGTTTGATTGATATGTCAATTGGAATCGCTACAAGGAAAATACCCTCCAGAGAAGGTTATAAAGGATATTTTTAGTGTTATAAAATTGGCCAAAATTTTCAAAAAAACATTTTCTACAACATTCGTTTTCAATGACAGAGGTTTTGGCAGAGCTTCTAACGGAATTTCAACACACCTAAAAAAAATTGGGCGGCCAGAGGTTGTTACGAATGTTTTTTATCATCAGCATGGGCATCAGGTGTGAACCCACCGGTGTGTTTTATTATGTACTAACCGGTAATGTAAACATACCAAGACTAGGATGGGAAACAAATTTCGGACGCCCCGCTGCATATCACCTAGCAAGACGCACCAGGCTGATGGAAGGTGCATGCATTGGGTCGCTAAGGTGTAAAACCGCACCGGGTCATGTAGGTGCTAAAACGCATCGGGCCGTTAAGTTATAAAAATGCACTAGCGCGTTAAATGCAGACTATATCGGTGCATGTAACGCCTATCAGACCGCCCAGGTGGTAGTCATCGATAAAATGCTTCGGGCGTTCTAATTGGTACTAGTATATGTGCGATGCCCACAGGTCGTAGAAACGCACTGGTGCACATTATCATACAAACGCACGGTGCACAGTAACTAACATGCACCAGTGTTCATTTTGTACTTTTAGAAACATCGACCTGTGATAGTGAAATTATTGTAAATTTTTTAAATTCATTATTCATCAAAAATCGACATATATCTTATAACAGTATTCATATCAATTAATTTTTTATTAGTGCATTTGAATGTGATGTTTGGATTAAATTTTTATATCATATCATCATATTTCACATCTCTTCATTATAATATTTAATCATCCATATATTTAATCAGTGGTGTGACATTTCACAGCGACAATGGAAAACGCAATAGAATAAATTAAAACATATTTTACTATATATATATATATATATATAAGAATAAGACACTTTTTGTCATACAAAATGGGACAGTTATTGGTATCCCTTTGTCTTTCAATCGGGACACTATGTCCATTACATTAAACAAAATGTATGATTTCACAAACAAATATTTCAAAAAATACAATGTCTTGCTTTGATATCCAAACATATTGATCATCATTCTTCGCTGGAACTGTTGTCACTGCTTGAGCTACTTCCATGACTTGGCTTATTTGGAGGAATGTTTCATTCACTATGTTGATTGTTTTCTTCTTCTTCAAGTTCCATCTACAAACATAAAAATAAAGTGTAATGAGTGTATATACATTGGTCAAAATAATGAAAATTGCAATATTAAATAATATACATCAATGTAAATCGAAAAAAATGTACCATAGAAAGAATTGACTCATGAACTATACACATTCTTTCAAAACCAAATTCCATGCCATCTTTCAACAATTCATTCGTTGGCGTAGTTCCATACTTTATTTTCTGTAAGTTTTACACCCCATAACAAATCATAGATTTAATATAAAAGATTTTTTTTCTCTATTAATTATAGACAGAGCTAAGTAAAACAAGATAGATGCTTACAAATTCCACAATTAATTTCTAATATGCCAACATATACTGACAACCCATATTTAAACCAATGTCAATCAATTATTTTGATGGCTCTTCTTTGTATGTTAGCACATGTTTGAAGACATTCAATGATGATTGTTGTAAAACAACTTAAAATATAAAAAAATGAAATCTAGTCAAGTTGTTATAAGCAAGTAACAATTACTCACAAACATAGATATCAACCATTTTCTTCCTTGACGTCATGTTTTATGTGTTGAACGGGTTCCATTTTCTTTTCTTTTCTGCAAGAAAATACTTGAAAATTAATATTTAATGCTAAATTGTTTATTTATTGTACTTAATCGAAAAAAAATCAATGATTACATATTACATTTGAAACGCGTCGTTGTTGAGATGGCTTCTTGTGCAATGCAATTATGTACATTTATTTGACCATCTCCTTGTACACATTTTTGGACATTCCTACTCGCATATTTCTGATATCAGCTCATTCATCCTTTGAGATTTTCATAATCTTCCTGAAAATGTAACATGACAATAAACTATTTAATTTTTATATTGATATATGAAAAGTAAATATGACAAAAGTGATATTTATAAATGATTGCTTTCTAGTAATATATACATATAATTCTAGAAAAAACATTTAAAGGAATATTACTTTTTCATTCCTTCTTTTTGGTTGTTGTACGTTTTTTCTATCAAAAGTCTAACATGTCTCATTGACCAATTCTCTGGAAACTCGTCGTGTAGTTTAAATAAAATTTGGTTATTGGAATCATTAGATTGATTATTGTATTGTAAGTGGAAAGAACTTCTATACATTCGTTCCACTAGATCCCTTCAACTTTTGTAAAACTTCTCCCCCCTTTCGTTAACATCCAGCACCACTCCAGAGGAGCTAAGGAGCAATTCATTTTCATTTGCATGTTCTATTTTTTTATTTTCTTAGAACAACATTCATTTTCTTCGATGTTGGTCCCTATATAAATTGAACGTATTTGATTTAATATATTGTTTGAAACATGTTATCTAATATTTTTAAGTATATTGTTAATGAAAATTCAAAAAAGAAACTCATATTGGATCGATAGTATTTTTTCATTCACCTTATTCATCCTTCTACAATTTTTCCATCAAACTTTTACGCTCTTATGGTCTTACATCAGAAATAACCTTATCGAACTTCATCATTTTGTGGCTCTGCATGATACACAGTAAACAATACATATTAGTTAAACTTACATATAGTTCAAAAATAATATTTTTTGTAAAAAATTTACAAATAACTTACCTTTTTTTGCTTTTCTCGATGTGCTATCACTATTTTTGTTACATGATCTCTTGTAAGTAATTTCTTTATCAATATGAAATCTGTACCATATCATTCATTAATATATTTTATAAATAAATCACATACTTTTCAAGTAAAAAAAAAAACAACAACAAGAAAACGGTGTGTCTTTCAAAAAGTACGCACCAAAGGTGGTGCAATAGGTTCTTATAAACACAACGCCAATATAGTAGAAACAATGTACGATGCTCTTTGTCAATAAGGAGACTCGATGTGTGTCTTCTTCTTCTTCTTCTTCTTCTTCTTCTTTTCTTCTGAATACTTGGTTGAGGCCTTGAGAACAAGTGATCTCTCTCCAACATGAACCCTAGCCTTCCCGTCGTCGACTCCCTCCCCTCCATCGCCGCCATGCCTCAGCTTGGCCCTGTGGAACTTGGAGTCCAGAGGTCGCGCTTGGGCTCATCCCTTCTCAAGCCGGCTACAGCATTCGAGGACGTGCACTGCTACGAGAAGAAAAATGAGAAAACAACAAAGGTCGAGCAGAGCTGCGCATACGCTGAAGCAAGAATGGGGAGGAGCCTTTCCGTCATTGATTACCTTCCCTCTGTCGTCGTCAGGCCATTTCTTGGCCCTGCAAAACATGTCGCCCAGAGGTCAAGCTTGGCTTCAATCCAACTCAAGCTGGCTCCATGACAAGTGGACGCGCTAGGTGGCATAAAGGAAAATGTGAAAACAGCAAAGGTTATCCTCCCTGCAAGTTGTGCACACGTACTAGTAGGTTGGAGGTGGCTTCTCCCCACCTACAGGTCTACGAAAACCATGCAGACAGGAAGGGGAAGGCCTTCGGCCCTAAGGGACCCTTGAAAGAAGCCAGGGCCCTGCATGCAATAAATGAAAACACTCCATTTAATGGGGAACCTCTGGAAGAATCGACAAAGAAGAAAGTTTCGGGAATGTGGAGCGGCTACGCAGCTCTTCCCTCGGCTACAGGAAAACTTGAGCCTTCACTCCATAGCGTACCCCCAGGGCCCAGGAGCCAAAACAGTTATCATACTTTCTAGATTCAGATTTCCATGCTCTGTGGTAAAACCCTACTACATTGGGTTGGATCCACAGATCTAGTGCAGAGCCTGGCGCAAGACCTCGAATATAAGCAGGGGATCCCTTCCGCCCTACAGAGATTTTTGTACAAGGGTAAGCAGCTCGAAAACTCTCTTCCTCTCTCATTTTACAACATAGAGAAAAATGCTTCTTTAGTTCTACTCCTTTGTCTGCGCGGCGGGGCTCCCAGGTAGCCTTCCTCTTCACAAGCATTCTCTTACAAGGATGCAGTCCATGCTCAGCACCCCAAGAAATTTTCCCAGACCCCTGAGGCTCCCAAGCCATTCATAGTGGATAAATCGAAGGACATTCCAGCTATTGAAATCTCCCATCCAACACTTGATAACCAAAATCAACTAATGGCAGAAAAGGCCATCATTTTCTGATTCAATGGATTATGGCCTCGCTCAGCAGATCTATATCAATGGATCCACTCCACATGGACCAATAACAGCAGGGTCTTCTTCTGCTCAAATGGTTTTTTCATAGTTCTGTTCGCATTCAGTGAGGATTATCAAAAATTCTTAACAGAGGGAACCTGGTTTTGGGGAAAAGAAAGGTTATTCCTCACACCATGGTTCCCATACTTTGATCCCTCCACGGTCGTCATCACCAAGCTACCTATATGGGTCTGACTCCCTAACTTACCTACTTATCTTTGGCACCTCTCAGTCTTTCAAGGAATCGGAAACACCCTCGGACGCTTCTTGGATACAGACACCTCTAGAGGGGAAGAAGGCATATACACCTACGACAAAATCTGTGTTGAAATAGACATCAGCAAATGCCTGCCTGATCAAATCATTATCAAGGTGAGAGACTTCTGGACTTAGACCCTGGATTATGAGAACACAGCCTTCAGATGACACCACCGTCATCAAACAGGGCACCATCAAAACTCATGCCCCCTCCTTCCCCGCAAAAAAGGAGAAGAGCAACCAGAAATCAAAATCCAAAAGCTAGAAACCTTGTACACAGCCTCCCATGGATGACATTGACGCCTTCAGCTCAGATGAGGAAGAAATTGAGGCAGATGAGGAGGAGGAAAATCAAGTGAATTACATGACCTCAATAGACCCTGGTGAACCCAATAGTCTAACGAGCACTCTAAAGCGATTTAATGAAACCTCCTCCTCAGACTCAGATAACGAGCCATCTCCTTCAGTTACCAACAATCTTTAAGTGGTTCTGGCACACTTGCCCCATGATGCTTGGGTCGGAGCATCAAAAAAGAAGGGAAAGAAATGTCGTACTAAGGACTCCACCCATTCTGGGTAGACTCCTGTTTTATGTCTTTTAGCCCCCATGTTCACCTACTGGGCTCTCTTTGCTTCTCTCTTGGCGAATCGTGGGACCGAGGTTGATTGTTTATCATCTCCAGTTACCTGGTTCTCTAGCCTCTCTTGTTTGTAATCTCAATGCACCATACACTTTTCGTTTTTATGATAGAATTAGTCTAATTTACCCAAAAAAAACCATGGGGACCTGATGCGTTGTATGTTAATCGATGCACTGATTAAGACAAGCATAAAAATAAAATAAAATAAAACCCTTTTTTTTTAGTACGCGCCCGATATGTTATTTTAAATAGAGTGCACCGATTAAAAAAAATTGTGCAAAGGCCGACATGGATTGGGGTCTGACTCTGCAAGTGGTCCCGCGGGTTAGAAGTCAGATGCCTATATATAGCAATACAAACCGTATAAATCTAAAATGATAAGCCCTAATTATGAAGTCACAGAAACAATAATAAGCAAGGGTTTAACATAAGAATGGATTTTCTTTTTCCTGAAAATGCATCGTAAAATTTAAAAATTTTACTATGCATGTATTAAATCCAACAGAAACCGTAAAAAAAACAATTATTGCAATAAAATTTAACAATTTTACTATACTACAGGGTTTTCGTGCGAATCACCAGATGTTTCAAATTATGATTCTCTAAATAGTGTTGTTGTTCGAAAGTATTTTGTTGTTCCACAGTGCTATCGTGCTCTCTTGCTCGAGGTATAACTCTTGTGCAAATTCCTCCCTAATTAATTTTGCAAAAATAATGAAATAATAAATAAATTTCACTATTTAAAGAACTTTTTTATGAAATTAGATTTCCGAAAATAATTTGCAACCTTTTTTACAATTTACGGTTTTTTTTTTCTTCTTCTTTTTTCTTAAAAAAACTAAAAAACAAATTTTCTCTTTTTTATATTTCCGGATATTCAGTGCGTTTGTTAAATAACCGCACCAGAGCGTCAGTTAATAAACCGCACTGGTTCGTAGTAACTAAAACGCACCGGTGTAGTTAACTGTACATTAGCACTGATAACAATAAGTCTATTTTTAAGGCACCGAAATTACTTTTAGGTATGTACACCAAAATTTATTGTTGATTTTTCTCAAATGCAGGGAGAAAATCTCATAATTATCTCAAATGGACAATCCTTCAAAATCCAGCTCGTTCCATAATATTTCTCAAAGTCCATCACATAGTTCTCCCTATCCATCTCTAGATGTAATTACTTCAGATCTTATTTATATTTTCATTATCTAATTGATTTTTTTATTATTATTCATGTCAATCAGCTGAATAAAATTAATGTATACAAATTTGTGGGTTCATGCAGATTCATGATTGAGTTCAAATGCACAAAATATTCAAACAGCTCCAAAACGTCAGAAGCTCTTATCAGGAGCAGCATACCGCAAGGCGCATATGGTAAATGAAAATGGACAGCTGCTTCACCCTGCCAATTGTAACATTGCATCTTCTAACCACACTCCTGGGACAATGATGGTAATAATAATTGTTTGGTATATTAATGTAAATATTATTTCAAAGCCAAACCAATTAATCATGCATTGTCGACGTGCTTACTAATTGATAAAATCGATTTGTACTAATCATGTTCAAATGTATTTTTTGAAATTATTAGGATTCTAGTGATGATTAGCGACCTACCTACCATCTTCCAGTGAACCCCATGACAATCTCAAATTGAGTGAAGGTTGAATTAAGAGAAAAACTTGGAGAGGAACAATACCAAGAATGGTTGAATCAACCACCTATTCAATTCCCACTACGTCCAGATTCACCAATTAGGAATGACTACAACATTAGTAGTTCTTCACAAGCTGGCAATGGAGGTTGTTGTGGCTCATTTTCATTTACGTTTGAAATATTTTTCAAAACACCAAAAAAACATATATGTTAGAAAATGTAAAATTTTGTATGTAGAAGAAGAATTTTAATTTATATGTTGGTACATTAACATTACGTGATGAGATGTGAAGGTGGGTCGAGTCGAGCTCATTTACGTGCAGAACAGTTCAAAGTTCGGACCGAGCGGGACATTAAGAACATTGCACACCGGTCAGGGTAGGGTCGGGCTCATTCGCAAGCTCAAGAGGGACTAGCGCAGCATAACACCGGATAATCTCAGGAGGGTTACACCGTGGAGAAGAATAGACTAATTTCCCACATGAAAATAAATGGCATATTTCCCGTAGAAATTTAAGAGTTCTGGAGGAGGTGCAAAGGGAAAACAGACGGTCTGGATCAAAGCGCAGAACTGAAACGGAGATATGAACGACGAAGATCGTATCACATATGGCATATCGCATTTGGTAAAGGCTACAAGTTTGAAATATGGTTAAACTTGCGATATTGCGATGTGATGTGACTACATATCGAACTTCGCATTTTTAAAGGGTTAGCGCTAAGGAATGTGTTAAAGGTTGTGATCTATGGGCTAAGGGTGGGCCCACCTCTCTTTTCCACGTCACCTCCCTCTCCCCACATTTCGCACTTCACAAGTTTAAATGTTTACCTCCACTGCTCATAAACTAAATCCGTCGATTTGCGATACCCGTGGGACCCATTCGTGCCATGTCACCTCCCTCTCCCCGTACTTCGCACTTCGCAAGTCTTAGAGGTTACCTTCAATTTATCATAATAAATCCACTGATTTGCGATTTTCGATAGGCCCCACCTATGCTTTCCACGTCACCGTCCGCCCGTCACACTTCGCACAGTTTAAAACTTACCTCTCGTCTTTCTTAATAAAATCCCTAATTTTCGATTTGTGGGCAGATGTGATGTGGTTTCGAAAGTAAACTCCAAAGGTTTTCAAATACAGAAGTAAGGAATTTCTTGTGTTAAATCGCATCGGGGGAAGAAAGAAGGATTATAATGTAAAACCAGTGAAACATTGAAACGCGATAGAAAGCGGATGCGATGCGTTCTCCAAGGCTGAGCATAATATAGTTTAAGTCCAAGACTTGCGGCGGTTGACGAAGAAAAGACGGAATGTTGTTGGCACACACAGAGGCATAGGAAAAGTCAGGTAGAAGAACATATAGTGGCACTTATTGTAAGCACAACAATTGGGTCAAGTCAGGCACTAAGGCATTGTTACAGAACTGTGCAACTATCGCATCATAACCAGAAAGGACACCTCAGCACTTCGGAGGGACGCATCAACAACAATCAGATTCAGCACAAAACGAATGATATTCCCAATTTCAATTTGTTTTCTTGGTATGATTGCATAAGTAATTTTAACAGTTTAGGTAGTCAAAGTAGTTTCAAGAAGTTCTGCAGTTACGAACTATTTGGATGTATTTAAGTAGATAGAAATAAACAAAAGGGTTTCCGAGTTTTGGACCTCTGGATGACTGTTAATTTGGTACTGAATTTTATGAGAAATTAATGAAATAAGATCAAGTTTCCTACACCTGTTGATTTGATATGTCTTTTTAGTTTCACTCTATGTTTATTCCTCTTTGAATGTAGTGAAATAATGTAGTTGTGGGTCTCTTTTTACATCTATAAGTAAGAGTTAAACAATCCTTAATGTGCACTCCTTCAATCCATCTCTTCTCCCTTCACAAATTCTCTCTGAAACTTAAAAGTAATAGATTTTGTGTTTATAGCATATTATTTTGAGTTTCCCCTCTCTTCATAAACTCCTAATGAAACTTTAAAGTAATAGATTATGTGTTTACAACATATTATTTCAAGTTTCATCTCTCTCCATGAATTTCCTCTGAAACTTTAAAGTGCTAGATTCTATGTTTTCAGCATATCATTTTGAGTTTCCCTTATAGTTCTTCTTTTCATTTCATTCAAATATTAGTAGTTTATGACATTGTGTAGGCTTTCATTATATCATATTATTGAGGGTATTAAGAAATTAAATTCCAAAGGTGTTAAACAAAGGCCATTTGATATTGTAATTTTGACATACATTTATAAAATTTCTTAAGCATTGATTCCTTACCACAGCCAAGGGATTGTTTCTTGAGATACAATATTTTTTGGCGCCGTTGCCGGGGACAAAGAAACGAAGTTTATTTTCCCTGGGTTTTTCACATTATTTCCTCTGGTTGTTCAGTGAGGAGGAATTGTTTGGTTGTGTTTGTTATTTTCAAAATTATGGCTTTCAAAAGGCCTCACACGAGGTTAGATACCTCATAGAAAATAGTCCCTACTTTGCCAGATCTAGAAATATTGGTTTCTAAAAAGGCTTAGAGACCTGAAACTCCATCAACACCTGATCCTACATTGTTTGATCCCGACATTAGTTCTATTAATCCTTTGTTTGAAGATATTTTTGATATACTTCCTTCCTTGGAACAAGATTCGCCTTTCACACCACTTTATTTTCAAGAACCTAAGGTGGAAGAACACTGCTTTGAGTTTGTTTATTTTACTTTTACTCAAGCTCAACAAACTCTACTTATTGGTCCCTTTGCTATTGTCCATCAGCCTATCCCCATATCATTTTTGCCCCCACCTTCGTTCATTTTCACAGCAAGTTTGTCGACTTCATCTAACCAAGGAACAGTCAATCAAGGTGCAAACATGGCAACACTAGCCTTTTTGTTGAAAAAATATGCTCCACTTAACCTTCCTCAACCAATGAATGCAATGCCTCAAGAGTATCTTAAATTACTCCCATGTTTTACTGGAGAAGATGAAATAACTATAGAACAACACTTACTTATGTTTTGTAATTTTTTTGAAAATATGAATGTAGAACATCCTGATGTTGTAATGAGGCACTTTGTTCAATCTCTGGATGGACAGACTAGGAAGTGGTTTAAGGGATTTCCAGATAATTCAATTGATACATGGGAAGAACTGGAAAATTGATTCACTCAAAAATAGGGTGACAAAAGGGATCATGGATATTCACTAATAGAATTCAATGCAATCAAAAGAAAATCAGATGAAAATATATAGGATTTTATCAAAATATTCAATAAGTTGTATAACAGTTTGCCTATAGAAATGAAGCCCCCCCCCACTTACCCCCACCCCGTTTGGAGCAAAGGTGGTTTTTGTTGGGGGTTTTGAAGCCAATTTTAGTTTCACACTTAGAGAAAGGAGATCCCCTACTCTAGAGCAGATGCAGACAGATGCTTTAGACATTGAAGCTAATATGACTACAATTGGAAAGGTGAAAGGGAAACATCTAGTCCAAGAGAAGGGGATGGAAAAAGAAGAATCATCACAAGATCTAAGAATTGAAGATATCACGAAGGTGATAAAAAATTTGACAAATAAGCTAGCTAAGATGGAATTGGAAAAAAAAAAACTCCCAAAGACAAGTACAACAAAACCAAGGGGGGTTTAACCCTCAATTCAGAAGACATCCCCTCCAAATTTTGCAGAGGGAAAGAAGAGATCAAGTCCAGGTTCAAGCATCGTTGTATATAGAAGCAGCGCTCGGAGATCCAAGAGAAGATGACCAGAGGGAGGGCGAGGATCAGGTATCTGCTATGTATACAATAGAAGAGGATGAAGAGGAAGATTGTGAGGGAGAATATGATGACGCTAAAGTATCTTTTAATCAATATGAAATGGATGAGTACTGTAGGAAATTCACAGATTTCATGCAAGGTGAGTTATATAAAAAGTATGATTTAAGGTCTAGAAAGAGATCTAGAGTGCAGGATAATGAAGGTGAACAACAGACTTCCATTCCTCCTCCAATGGAAACTCCACAACAAAAGGACCCAACGACACAAGTCAGTAATGGGAAACAACCCGTAAATTCACTTAATAGAACAAATGTGCAATAGGGTGAATCTTCCCAGAATAAATAAGTTGACACTAATATTTTGGAGAGAGTTGTTCCTCTACCCGAATAAGTGGAAAATTCTAGAAAGAGTGAAGAAGAAACTGAAAAGAACGTTAAGAAAACTCATGCTTTCAGTTTGGCAAAAGAGTTGGAGAAGGTTAAAATTTAGGTACCTCTTCTAGAATTAGCTAAAATACCAGCTTACAAGAAAGAAATTTCAGAATTTATTAACCTGACACGGGTGGAAGATATAAGTGACATGGTGAACTTTCAAGAAGAAAAGCCAGTGGTCACCTTTGGTCCTCATGTAGAAGAAGTAGATCCTTCTGTACCACCCTTCTATATTTCTTTGTTGCTTCATGATTTTACTCTACATAATTGCATATTAGACTCAGGAGCATCCCATAATATCATGCCATTGTCTATTATGAAGGAACTTAACTTGCAGATTACCAAACCTTATAGGGATCTGTATTCATTTGATTCCAAAAGGGTGAAATGTTTTAGGTTAATCAAATATGTAGCAGTTTCATTGGCACAATCCTAGCAAAGAGTATAGTCATGGATGTAGTGGTTGTTGACATCCCATCCAGGTTTGGAATGCTCCTACCAATATCTTGGGGAGAAAAGTTGGGAGGTGTTGTAAAATTAGATTTCACTTATGCTATCATTCCGGCTTTTAATGGGGAAGAAAGGAGATTGTACAGGGAAACAAGTTTTGTGAAGGCCACCTCTAAGAAATATGCAGGAAATTCCCCCATTTATTCAAGAAACACAAGATCTTTCTTGCTTCATGTTGCATGAAGATGCATAATTTTCTCAAGACACAGAGAAGTAGCTCTCTTCAGCAGTTGTAAATAATGAGACGCACTCAAGGAAGATTTTGAAATGCTACTTTGATGGTGCATACTCCAAGGAAGACGCAAGTGTTGGATTCTTGCCGATATCACCAAAAGGTAACCTCATGCCTTTCTCTTTTAAACTAGAATTTGATTCAACAAACAATGTGGCTGAGTATGAGGCCTTAATCTCAAGCCTTCAACTTGCTAAACAAATGGGAGTTCAATGTATTTCAATTTTTGGTGACTCTGAATTTATAATAAGGCAGATTAAAAATCATTGTCAAACCAAGCATCCGAGATTAAGATCATAGAGGAATGAAGTTTGGGATATGATAGAAAACTATTTTGAAGCCTTCAATATTCAGTTTTTTCTAAGGGAGGAGAATAGATTGGCCAATTATTTAGCAGTTGCAGCCAGCACCTTCAAACCTCCAATAAATCCAAGGTTAAGATATGAAATTGAAATTAGACTTAGAACTTCTATCCCTGACAATGTGAAACATTGGCAGGTGTTTGAAGATGACGAATAGATAAATCAGTTCTTGACAATTATTGGAAACTTTGAAGATGTTGAGATAGACTAAGAGGAAGAACAAACATAGCAGAAATAAGAAATAAGAAACCTTAAGCAGTCGATAGGTGAACAGAATATTATCCAACTGAAATATAATGTGATCCCTAAAGGGTTTGTTCCCCTCGAAAGATTATTTGATTCTAATGATGTTGCTATTGATTCAAAGAAAACACATCAAGAAGAAGAGACGGAAGATTGTAATTTGGGAACTCAGCACGAACCTAAAATAGTGAAATTGTTCAAAGGTGTTCCCAAAAACTACAAAGAAAGATAGATTGATATTTTTAAGAAATATATGGATGTTTTGCCTGGTCATATGAAGACCTAAAAACATATGATAAAAGAATAATCTAGCATAAGATCCCATTGAAAGAAGGAATCAAACCACACAGACAGAAGCTCAGACAGATCAATCCCTTGTTGCTAGCTCCAATCGAAAAAGAAGCGAATAAATTGTTGCAGGCGAACATTATAGTCCCTCTCAAATATTCAGACTAGGTTTCTAATTTGGTTCCCGTAAGAAAGAAGAATGGAGAGATAATATTCTGTTTAGACTTCAGGAATTTGAACAGAGAATCTCTAAAAGATAATTATCCTTTGTCGAAAATGGATTAGGTCTAATAGAACGTGACAGGAGCTTACAGGTTGTCTATGGTTGACAGATTTTATGGGTATAATTAGGTAGTAGTAGAAAAATAAGATCAGAAGAAGATTGCTTTCATGACGCCCTGGGGCACCTTCATGTATGCAAGGATGCCATTTGTCCTGACGAATGCAGGTGCAACATTTAAGAGGATCATGGACATAGCCTTCGTTGGTGACAGGTTTGTAGTTATATATCCAGATGATGTAACCATTTTCTCAGGGTTAGATGATGAACACTTGGAGCATTTACAAAAAACTTTTCAAAAGTGCATAAATTTTGGTCTGTCATTAATTCCCAAGAAATCGTTATTTGCCTTAGAAGAAGGTAAATTTTTGGGTCACATAGTTTCTAAACAAGGAGTAAAAATTGACCCAGCAAGGGTGGAAGCCATTCAGGCGATTCGTTTACCCAGAAGCAAGAAAGATATACAAAGATTCCTGGGAAAAATAAAATTTCTAAGGAGATTTGTGCCCAATTATGCTGAGATTGTGAGAAGTATAACAGATATTTTGAAGAAAAACGCTGAAGTGAAATGGGACAAGGGAGCAAGAGAAGCATTTGCTGGAATAAAGGAAGCACTGCAGGAAGCACCAGTTTTGATTAGTCCAGACTATCAAAAAACCTTTTAGGTATTCTCATTTGCATCCCCCACTACTATTGTTGTTGTGTTGTTTGGAGAAAAATGAAGATAGTAAGGAGCAGCCACTTGCATTTTTCAGTAAAGTTCTAAGAGATGCTAAGCTCAAACATAATATTCTGGAGAAACAAGTATATGCTTTGGTCAAAGCACTGAAAGCCTTCAGGACTTATGTGTTATAGTCCCAAATAACAACTTATGTTCCTAATTCTGTTGTGAAAGACGTGTTGGTCCAAAGTGATGTTGAAGGAAAAAGGGGGCAGTGGATAGCAAAAATCCAAGAGTATGATTTGGACATCAAACCCAACAAGTCGATCAAGGGACAGGGGTTAGTGAAGTTGTTGACAGAGACAAATTTTCAAGCCTTGGGAATTAATCTGTTGGCACCAATGGATGGACCTGTTAATGAAGAAGGTCGAAGCAAGTCCAAAACAGGTATTCAATACAATTTTTTGTGCTCTGATTGGTATAAAGATATTATGCATTACCTGTGTTTCTTTTCTTGTCCAACTTCACTAAATAGAATAAAATACAGAGCTCTCAAGCTCAAATATCAGCCATATGTTATAGTGGAATCAAAGCTATATTGGAAAGATCCTGCTGGTATTTTGTTGTTATGTTTGACCGAAGGAGAATCTATTGAAGTCACCAAAGAATATCATGAAAGTCTGTGTGGAGGTCATTATAGCTGGAAGGTCACTTCTCATAAAATTCTCAAGTCAGACTTCTATTGGCCAACCCTATTTGTAGATGTTTATAGAATGGTCAAAATTTGTCAGAAGTGTCAGTTGTTTGCTAAAAATAGAAAACTTGATCCATTACCTCTCATCCTAGTATTTATTGAAGAACCTTTCAGGCAATGGGGATTGGATTTTATTGGAGAGATCAATCCACCATCAAGTGGACGGTTCAAGTGGATTCTAACTGCTACTGATTACTTTACAAAATGGGTTGAAGCAATACCCACTAAGAAGGTGAATGACCAAGTAGTGATTAAGTTTATGGAGGAAAACATTTTTCAGCAAATTCGGATGTCCAGTCAAGATTGTGACTGATAATGTTCAGGTATTCAACTATGCTTGTTTCATTAATTTTTGTCAAACATATAATGTAATTTTATCACATTCCACAGCATATCATCCCCAAGGGAATGGATTGTCAGAGTCTTCAAATAAGACATTGGTCAAAATATTGAAGAAGACAATCACCGAGAATCATAAAAATTATGAAGTTGAATTTTTCCCTCTGGGTAGTTCGAGTCACTACCAGGAGATCTACTGGAAAATCTCCCTATGAACTGATTTATGGAACTCAAGCACTATTTCCTACTTAGTTGGCCAAACCAGTGATTTATTTCCTCCAATAAGCTCGGGAAGAACCTAATGCTCTAGTAAGAAGATTGAACAAAATAATTGAATCAAGTGAAAACAGAAACAAATTCAGGGATAACTTGATTACTTATTAGGAAAAGATGAATTCTATATTTGACAGAAAGGCAAAATAAGTTTTCTTTCAAGCAGGAGATTTGGTACTGAGATGGAACAGCAAGCGAGAAGAAAAGGGGATGCATGGTAAATTTGACCCTCTCTGGTATGGTCCATACAGAATCTTTGAGGTAAGGTCAAATAACACATTCATTTTGGAAGATCTAGATGGAGAATAGGTACATCTTCCTGTGAATGGGCAGTACCTGAAGCATTATTTCCAGCATTAAAAGTCAACATTCCACCATTGTAAATACCAGATTGCTCATTGTTCATATGTCACCAAGAAATATTTGACTCCATGCCCAATGGATAAGACGCTAATCTGCGGTTCTTAGTGCTTCTGTGGAAAAAAGCACTATCCCCAGGTGGAGCCAGATGGTGTGGCTCATTTGTATTTACCTTTGAAATATTTTTCAAAACACCAAAAAATCATATATGTTAGAAAATGTAAAATTTTGTATGTCGAAGAAAAATTTTAATTTATATGTTGGTACATTAACTGATCCAGGTGGATATCGGTGGCCACCCACCTATTCCATTTGGACCCGCACCATCAATTCTTGCAGCTTTTCACTTTCAGCACAACTTACTATTTTTAGCACATTTTTGGGTCTTGCACTCCTGAAGCCGTTTTGGGACCCTAATGATCCAGGTGGATATTGGTGGCCACACACATATTCCATTTGAAATGCCACCATCAATCCTTTCAGTTTTTCAGTTTTAGCACAACTTACTAGTTTTAGCAGTTTTTGGGTCCTGAACTTCCGGAGTCGTTTTGAGGCCCTAAGCGACTTTTTTTGGGCATCGTTCCTCTGGTGAATAAGATTCTGTTCCAAAATTGATAATCAATATTTGCATTCAGCAGTTGTAGTCCTTGGATATATATTTCTAACGATGTATCATGTGTGTCAAACGGAGATAGTATGCCCAAGTTACGACCCCGGGAAGTTGAAACACCAATTTACCCAAATGGGGCCTATAGTTGGCGCTTCATCTCCTAGGGTTAGGTTTTTGGACGTTTAGAGTTTTCCATTGTTTCTCAATAATAAATAGGCCCTCGAGCCTCAAAGTTACAACCCTGGGAAATTGAAACACCAATTTACCCAAATGGGACCCATAGTCGGTGCTTCATCTCCTAGGGTTAGGTTTTTGGACGTTTAGAGTTTTCCATTGTTTCTCAATAATTAATAGGCCTAGAGCCTCATTGTAACACAGTTCAGAGGCATGTAGCCACCACATCTCTTCTTAGAGATAAGCTACCAGTGCCCTAGCTATTTGATTTCCATTAAGTCTGTAGTCATATTTCTGTTATTTGATATTAATGAAATGAAGCATTATTTCCACTGCATCTCTGTGTTTATGGCTATTTCTATATTTTATTATGTTCCTACATAAATCTAGATCATTACCATTACGTGATGAGATCTGAGGGTGGGTCGAGTCAGGCTCATTCACGTGCAGAACATTTCAAAGGCCAGACTGAGGGGCACGTTCAGAACATTACACACCAGTCAGGGTCGGGTCGGGCTCATTCACAAGCTCAGGAGAGACTAGCGCAATAGAACACCCGATAAGCTTAGGAGGGTTACACCATGGAGAAGAATAGACTAATTTCCCGCACGCAAAGAAATGGCGTATTTCCCTTAGAAACTTAAGAGTTTTGGAGGAGGCGCAAAGGTAAAAGCAAATGGTCTGGATTGTTGTCGCTCCTAGAGACAGCCTTGATTTGTGAAAGACCAGTGCATAGGACATCTTATATTAGCAAGGAGCATATGGTATAACAGAGGAAGTTATCAATAAAAATCTCTCATGCTATCTCTTGTAAACAAGAAGGTTAATTTAAATGGGACCAAAACTTACAGAAACTAACACAAGGAAAGGAATGATGCAGAGGCAATGTGCAAAAATCCAATATAAAAGCAACAGACAATTCAGAGACAACTTACTGTAAAGAGGGCCGATTCAAGTGATATGTCACAGAAATCAATTATTAGAAGGTGTTTGCTATGAATGAAATATTGAGAGAATACTAGTTGTCATTGGGCTGACATCCAGATACACAATATTACCACGTAATGGGCTTACCAATCTAAGAATCCATACATGACAATAGCGTTTTAAAAACACCCTCCCAAAGAAACTAATATAGCAGAAATACGGTTTAGATGAATAATGGAACAAAATATCATGCCTGAGCCATATTTAAAGCGCTTGAATAATCCGAGCATGGGTATCAACTAGGATAAATCCATACAAAAAATCAGTAAGCCACTTGCATTCCAGAAACATGATAGAGGAAAGATGGATGAAATGAAATGATCTATTAAAATAACACATATAAGAGAAGGTTACAAACTGTGAAATACCAAAGACCAGAATCCTCTTAACCGATGGAACTCCTCCTCACTGAGACCCTACGGGCTCTGAGCCTTCATACAAGAGTTCAACAAAATGTATACAAAAATCCTTTTACTGCATCATTTTCTGATAAAATATGGAACCTTAAATCATTTGTTCTTCGGGAGCTTTATAGGAGAAAAGAAAGCTCGTAAAGGGGGTAGGTGATGAACATTTAATATGCCTCATTAAGACAAGATGGCGGAAACGTGCACGCCCATATTATTGGATGACTCTGTAGTGTTGTATGTACTCTGCTGCCTATTTTCTGAAATAAATGCACTGGGTAGAAGTCTCTTCAGGAACACGGAAAAGAAGTAAAATCACATAGAAATTCCGTCCTTTCCTAAAAGAAAATGGTGCTGAAAAGAAAGCTTTAAGGTATTTTTTCTGTGAATGGTACCCTCTGACTTCTAAACCCTGAATTACGGTTTAAGTTATTCAATGTTGAACGTTGAATTCCTCGATCATTCACTGATATTTCTCTGTTGCTCCATTAATATCTCCATTTGCGCAATCTGTGCTTTGAATGACTCTGGAGGGTTTAACAGATTTTAACCCTGCTTCTTTAATGGAAGTCTTGTCGACATACCTTCCCAGGCCTTTCTCCATAATTACAGCCTCTGAAAAATGGTCCTTTGATGTACTCTCTATTACAGTAATAGAGACTGTAAGTCATGGCAGTTTTCTGCCGCTGTAACCCTGAAAAACCTGAAAACGTGTTAAGAAAACTATGCACGGAGAGGATGGATGCATTGGTGGCTGTCGTACTAGTGATGGGACTATAGAGAGATGGTGAAAAGTGTAGCGGAAGGCGTTGTGGAATGGTGATGCAGCACGGCGGACACAATGAGAAATGAACGTGAAAATGCGGAAAAACGAAGAAATGAACCGATTATGGACCCAATGTGGCAGAGAGCTCATGGTGAAAAACTGGAGGACAGGTGGCACGATACCGGGAAAATGGGAAACGGGTGACGTGGAGTGCTAACGGTGGGCCGGGGGTACGATTTCCTCGGGTTATCCTCCGTGCAGTTTCGTGGAACGACTATCATCGGATGGATTTACCCAAATCGGACGGCTCTCATGGATATCGCACCGTGTCTACGGACGAACGATAACACAGGATGGAGGGCGATTTTTGAGCCGTACGCGGGGACATGCGGCAAACAATGTATGGAATCGCAACGAAAAATAAAATACCGCATACCGCCCAAAAGCGGTGTGATAGAAACTAGGCGAGTTTCGCACAGTGCACGGCGCAGGGACCACCGGGGCAGGTGTACTATGAGCCGTTGATCTGCGGTTTAAATGGACGGCGAACAGGCGATTTGGGCGATGAACAGAGTGGGCCACGGGTGCGATGATGACTTGCGAATGCCGTCAGATCTGTACAAATCGACGGTTATAAACGTGCCCGATATATATATATGTGATAAGCGCCTTCATGGCTAGCACTCAGTTTTGACCTCCGGTCATGTGGAGAAAAAGGTGCAAGGGCTAGGGATGAAAGGTGCTAGACCTTAAATATACTATAATGTAGGCTTTTGGCCCTTTTATGCATTTTTTAGGCTGGGAGAAGGTAACGATGAGCAGAAAACGAATTTCTCAGGGCAAAAAGAAGGGTTTTGAAAGGTTTAAGCGAGGTTGCTTATCAAGATTTCAATAGAATGCTGATATGATCAACATGGATCAAAGCGCAGAACTGAAATGGAGAGATGGACGATGGATATTGTATTGCATATCGCATTCGGTAAAGGTTACAAGTTTGAAATATGGTTAAACTTGCGATATTGCGATGCGATGCGGCCACATATTGCACTTCGCAATTTTAAAGGGTTAGCACTAAGGAATGTGTTAAAGGTTGCGATCTGCGGGTTGTGGGTGGGCCCACCTCTCTTTTCCACGTCACCTTCCTCTTCCCGCATTTCGCACTTCACAATTTTGAATGTTTACCTCCACCGCTCATATACTAAATCCACTTATTTGCGATTTGCCATACCCGTGGGACCCATCCGTGCCACGTCGCCTCCCTCTCCCTGCACTTCGCACTTCGCAAGTTTTAGAGCTTACCTTCCATTTCTCATAACAAATCCGTTGATTTGAAATTTTCGATTAGCCCCACCTCTGCTTGCCACGTCACCGTCCGCCAGTCGCACTTCTCACAATTTAACACTTACCTCTCGTATTTCATAATAAAATCCCCGATTTGAGATTTGCAGGCGGATGTGATGTGGTTTCGAAAGTAAACTCCAAAGGTTTTCAAATCCGGAAGTAAGGCATTTCTTGTGTTAAATCACATCTAAGGAGGAAAGAAGGATTATAATGTAAAACTGGTGAAATGATGAAATGCAATAGAAAGCGAACGCGATGCGTTCTCCAAGGGTGAGCAGAATATAGTTTAAGTCCAAGCCTTGCGGAGATTGATGAAGAGAAGATGGAACACTACTGGCACACACAGAGGCATAAGCAGAGTCAGGCAGAAAGACATATAGTGGCACTTATTTTAAGCACGATAGCTGGGTCAAGTCGGGCACTGAGACGTTGTTACAGAACTGTGCAGCTATCGCATCATAACCAGAAAGGACACCTCAACACTTCAGAGGGACGCATCAACAACAATCAGATTCAACACAAAACGAATGATATTCCCAGTTTCAATTTGTTTCCTTGGTATGATTGCATAAGCAATTTTAACAGTTTAGGTAGTCGAAGTAGTTTCAAGAAGTTTAGCAGTTACGAACTATTTGGATGTATTTAAGTAGATAGAAGTAAACAAAATGGGTTTCGAGTTTTGGACCTCTGGATGACTGTTAATTTGGTACTGAATTTTCTGAGAAATTAATGAAAGAGGATCAAGTTTCCTACACCTATTGATGTTGATATGTCTTTCCAGTTTTGCTCCGTGTTTATTCCTCTTTGAATGTGGTGAAGTAATGTAGTTACGGGTCTCTTTTTACATCTATAAGTAAGAGTTAAACAATCCTTAATGTGCGCACCTTCACTCCATCTCTTCTCCCTTCACAAATTCTCTCTGAAACTTAAAAGTAATAGATTTTGTGTTTACAACATATTATTTTGACTTTCCCCTCCCTTCATAAACTCCTGATGAAACTTTAAAGTAATAGATTATGTGTTTGCAACATATTATTTTGAGTTTCCTCTCTCTCCATTATTTTCTTCTTAAACTTAAAAGTGGTAGATTTTGTGTTTTCAGCATATCATTTTGAGTTTCCCTTACAGTTATTCTTTTCATTTCATTCAAGTATCAGCAGTTTATGGCATTTTGAAGGCTTTCATTATATCAGATTATTGAGGGTATTGAGTAGTTAAATTCCAAAGGTGTTAAATAGAGGCCATTTGATATTGTAATTTTGAAATACATTTATAAAATCTCTTAAGCATTGATTCCTTACCACAGGCAAGGGATTGTTTCTTGAGACACAACAAAGGCAATCAAATAGAGTTTGGTTTGGATAATTACTTAAGGGATACGACTTCCATGGAGACAATGTTGTTAGATGCATTCCATAATGATGATCAACTAGGGGATGATGCTCATATCATTGATCCCTTTTTCGAAAGCCTTAAATTTTCTTCCACCACCCCTCTCTTTGGACTTGACGGTCAGTAAAAGTCTACCCAGTTGGGGACAATGATGTTACAACTTGAAAGCAAAGTTTGGCTTGTCGAATGCATGTTTCATAGAAATTTTGAGGTAATTGACCATCAATTCCTCCCTTATATTTTGAGAAATATAATCACACAATAAACATTACAAATGGTTAATTTTATGAACATTAATAATTATATTGACATTAATGTACATTTAATAGTGTCTATGACCAACTACAAGTTATTTAATGATAAGGTTCTTCCGAGTGATAATGTCTTGCCCAATAGCTTCTACGAGGCAAAGAAATTGTTGAAAATGTTGGCCGTTGAGTACATATCATATCATGCATGTCCAAATGATTGTATTCTATATAAAGGATAATATGTAGACAAAGAGATATGTCTAAAATTTGGGCATGACTGGTATGATAAATAAAAAAAGAAGGGTAAATCACGTGGTCCTCCTTTTAAGATATCAAGGCACGTGCCTATAATCCCAAGGATTCAAAGGCTCTTTCGTTGCAAAGAATTAGCTATGTTGCAGGGATGGCATGCCTCACACAGAAGTGAATTGGGAATTATGTGAATCCCAACAAATTCAATAGCCATGAAGCATATAGAGGATACATGGCTCGAAAAATTCAAGGATGAAGTACGATGTCTATGACTCAGTATAGCCATGGATGGCGTCAACCCATATTCCCTCCAGGACACCAACTATTATGTTTTGCCTATAGTAGCGATCAATAACAATATCCCCCCATGGTTTTCCATGAAGAAGGAACATCTTATGTTGGCTCTCATATTCCCTGGTAGAAGAAAAATGAAGAATATTGATGTCTACTTACAACCACTGGTAGATGAATTGAAGGAATTATGGGATGGGATAAATTTATACTATGTATCAAGACCCATCACAGCAGAGATGAGTTTTACGTTGTATGGCATATGTGCTTACACAACACATGATTATCGAGGCTTAGGAGTTTTCTCTGGTAAATTACATGTTTATTGATTTGTTTATATACGTAACAATATTATTTCTCATATTAGTTATTTAATTCGTTGTAATTGTTGTAATCTTCATGATATTCTTTAACGTGCCATGCATATTATATACAATAATTTTGCAGGTCTTGTAACAAAAGGGTATTATGGATGTAAACGTTGTGGACCTTCTCTGAAAGCTAGATGGTCCAAAGACCTACGAAAGCCAATGTATGATTGCTCCAGGGTATTCCTCCCAGAAGAACACCCATACAGAAGAGAAACATCCACTTTCAACGGTAAATGAGAGAGAACCCAAAGGCCTACAATAATGACACCAGCTGAATGGATTAGAGCATATGAGAGAGAGAAGGAGAGGGAGTTCATAGAAATGTTCGATTCAAATGTGGAGACCATGTTTGATGATCCAGAATTCTTCGACACCTATTTTGAGAAATTTCCTATTGGGATGAAAAGGAAATCTATCTATTATAACCTCCCATATTGGGAGCATCTTAAGATTACCCACTTATTAGATCTCATGCATATATTTAAAAATGTTTCATCTTCTTTACGGAAGAACATATCATCAAAACAAAGTGACACATTAGCTGTTAGGAAAGGTCTTATTACTTCAAAAACTAAAAAGAAACATTGGCCAAGATGATTAGAAAGTATAGGATCAGAGGCAGTTGGTCCCTCTAATTGGTATTTCAAAGAAGGTGATGTCCCATGGATTTAAAAAAAAAAAAGATGATCTTTCTTTGGCAAAGGAAGTTATAATGGGTGTGAGGATTCCATCTTCATATGGGTCTTCACTACGGCACTGCTTCACCATGGATGACCATTTTTCGGGGTTGAAATCTCATGACCATTTTAATCTTCTAAGAGTGCGTATAATGTCAAAAGCATGATTTTAATATTTGTTATATTAATAAATTTTATCCCATGCAGGGACCATAAAACATAACTAATTTTGTATATTATCGCATGTGTTTATAACTTTGTAGTGTCATTATCCTTTGTTCATGCGTGGGTGTGTGAAACATGACTTCCCCAAAGATCTAGGACATGCCATATCTAAATTATCTGCATTTGTATGTTGGATCACGTCAAAGGAGATTCATGTGGCTAGCATTCCACGGTGGCGTCAAGAGATAGTTGAGATTGTTTGTATGTTTGAGAAGGAACTGCCGGTGAGTTTCATGGACTTGCAGGTTCATCTTTGAATCCACCTAGTAGATGAGGTTGAATTAGTTGAGGTGGTTTCTTGTCGTTGGATGTTCATATTAAAGAGGTACATGAAGAAATTGAAAGGTTTTGTTCGACAAAGGGAAAAACATTAGGGGTTTATGGCATAGGGGTACATATTTTATGAGTCTTTCTATTATGCCAGTGAGTACATCAAGCAGATTGATAATAGACCAGGTGCAGTGATTTGGGACGATGAAAGGGATGAAGACAAAATAGAAGGGAATCTTCTCCAAACAAATGGAAAAAGGTGCTCGATAAAGAGTAAGCGACTTATGATTTCTTAATTTTACACGAAGTAAATATTCATGTTGAACTTCGATATAATGTATATTTTGATCTCATATTTACTATATGTCGATTTTATTTCATTAGCGAATGCAGAAATTGAAGCAATCAATAAATTCGTTCTATATAATTCTGAAGTGACACAACCGTGGGTCGAATTGTACGAAAAAAAGAGAGGATGAAATGGGATATTGACAGGAAATAATTCAGACAACTGAATGGTAGAAGTGTGCCTTATCCCTATCATTTAAAATAAAATATGCCAATTATATGCCCCAACAGTTGGGTTGTTGACCAAGTCAGAGAGAAATACGGTGCAACCGGTCATTACCCGCGTGCTGAGGAGGATGCACTAAACATAGGGATTAGTTGTACCCACTTGGTAATAATCTATTTATGTACATTTTAAACTTAATAATGCACCTTTGAAATGTAACATCTATATTTCATATTTTAACAGTTGGGTTTTTATAAGACACATGACACTATGACTTTTTAACTTTGTATAAGTGAATTTGTTTCCATCTATGTGGGCATATGGACACCATTTCCGCACAGAAAATGCCTATGATGGACACATGACACAAGATTGTGGAGTGGAAGTCGAGTTTGATAAATCTAGTCGAGCTAGCCACCGTGATCAAAACCTAGTACGAGGCACATTAGGTTACGTCAGAAAGATACAAGAGATCATTGAAGTGGATTTCTCTTCTTTCTAATGTGTTATTTTTATGTGCAAGTGGTGGGACACCTTTGAGCGGAATAATGTAAAGGAAGATCGCAATAGTAGGCTGATATGTATCAACTCTAGGAAGATATGGGATGAAGCTAAGGAGCCCTATGTTTTCCCCAAACACTGCAATTAGGTGTTTTTTTATCGAGATATGTTGGATAGGGATTGGTTGTTCGTATTGAGACATGACCCTAGATCAAAACATATTTTTTAGAACAATAGTGTTATCATGCCAAGCGAGCTGGAAGACAATGAGGGTGATCATGAGAATCGAGAGTGATATGGTACATGTGTTATTTCATCATTTATACTTTTTAAGATGGGTTTTTATAAAGAAGAGGACTTAACCTTATAACTAAGATCTTCTTTTTTTTGAAACATTATAATATGCATTTTGAATTAATTGGTTTTCATTGTGTTTAAAATCATTTCACTTGATAATTTGAAATTATGTTGTTCTCGAAAATAACGGTGCATTGTATCAAGTTCTCTTTTTATATGTCAATTCCTAAAATAATACAACTACTTGATTGCTTTAAATGTGTGTGAATGATATCTTCGAAATGTATACTGCTATTTTTTGTATGTAAGATCATAATAAAATAATGATAATTCTAAACATGAATTTATTTTCATTAGTTTCTAAACTTTATTATGTTATAAAAATTCATATTATTCTAGATTTATTATTTGACAATTATTTATATTCATACAAATTTACAATTTAAAATGATGGTAATTTAACAATATTTACGGTATACATTTTATTTACAGTAGTTATGTTTCAAAATTGACAATTAATTAACAATTTTACATTGAATGATGACCATACATACAATTACAATTTTACAATTTCACAATACAATTACAATTTTACAAATATTTTACATACAATTACAATTTTACAATTTTACATGCAATTATAACTATAATCACAATTACAATCATTTCACAATACAATTACAATTAGAAATACAATTACAATTACAATTACAATCAAGATGCATACAATTACAATTACATTTTTAGAATTTTACAAATTTACAAAATTTACAATTTTAATAAAATTGAATCATGACATACATACAATTACAATTACAATTTTACAATTTCATAATACAATTACATACAATTACAATTACAATTTTACAATTTTACATACAAATAAAATTAAAATTTCAATTGCAATCACGACATAATATTTAATAAATATTATGATTTAATATTAAAAATAAGCATCGCGATCATGATAACCATCGTACAAACATCATATTCGACTAAAATACACATTCAAATTTGCTTGCATCATCTAATCATCGTGATCATGATCATCTAACAAAACCCAAGCATTGTATAACATCATCACAACAGAAACATCAATTATACATCTCATGTCAAATAACTGATATCACATACACATCTATCTGCAAGCACATTAAATGAACATATCTAACATGACCTAACAATATACACGAACATGATCTTAAAATATATGGACCATATATATTATAACTGTATAATGTCAAAAATATACAACTGTAATATAACTGCATATAAATGTCAAATATATGGTGGTACATCAATACTAGTACTAGTCAAGGCCTGCTTAGTCGATGGTGCAACCTCATGCTCAAATAGATGATGTGCCTCTTGATCAGTCAATGGTGCATTCTGCTCAAAAACTACATGCTAATGACTCATTAATGGTTCAGCCTGCTCAGTGGATGGTGCAGCCTGCTTAGATGGACCTGCCTCCTCAAGATCAGGTGCTTGCTCAAGACTAGGTGTCTGCTGAGATGGTGCAGACTGCTCAAACGATGCCTATTGATCAGGACTGGATGTTGGCTACTCATGATCTCCGGCACGAGGTGAAGGAGGAGGAGGTGGAGTACTAGAATAATTATCACTCCCCTCATGATCATGATCATCAGATGAGGCATTTCTCTGTCATGCATCTCCACGACGCCTACCCCTCCTATCCCGCGCCAGTGTTCTGGAAGCTCCAATAATATGATGCATAAGGGTCATCATACCGCGGGGCATGCCTCTCCATATCTGTGTGAGCCTACGATCAACCTGGATCTCTCTAATCATAGCCGAGTGGGTTCCCTCTTCAACTAGGAGTCGACAGAGTTGGTCACCCAACTCCATCGAGTGTCTGGCCTCTGCCTCACCTCCGTAGGTATCTACACCCGATCAGGATCAAGTTTGTCACCCTAATCCTCCACCTTTTCCATCTCCTCGTCAACATCTACACCTGGATCATTCAGTGGGGCTGGAATCATGTCCCTAACGAATGTCCCAATATCTACAAAATATATAGTACACAACAATAATTAGACATTTTCATTAAACAATTTAATAAAACAAGTTAAAGAACGTGTTAGAATAAATTTGATAATTCTAATTAATTAATTAAGAAAATAAAATGAAACTATATTAATTTAAAGAAAACACTGATATTACCTCTCGCATCTGACAACTCATCATGTATGAAGAGGATGTCGGTACACCCTCGCCAATCCAAGCCGGCGAACGAACATGGCACCATAACAAACGAGTGATCATCAGAACTGGCTAACAACTCCAGTGCATCAAGAGATATCCTGGCGGGAAATTCAAATTGGCCCCTCTTAGGCATCATCTGGCCCCACATCTTCATCCGTACATGAAGCATCAGCCTACGAGGTTTCCGAACAAAGGTAGGCCTCGTCTCTGGAAACCTCTAAAAAATAAACAAAATAAATCTGAAGCAAAAGGGAAGGTCAACCTCCCACGTGCCTGAGAACGACATCTATCTAATGCTGTACAAAACTGCCACAAAAAAATCACATACCATCTCACAAGTCGTGGCGCCTGGAATAAAGAATCAACATAAAATAAAAGCATTCAACTAATGAATTTCTCATCACTGGTATAGTGTGCAAAGGTCATCAACAGTAGTGGGAGGCACCTCACCTCCTATACACCAAACGAAGCAATACGTAACTGACCACCGGACACCTGAAAATCTATAGGAGAAACTATATCATCCCTAATGTATCTTTGGGAGTACATCAATTGACTCCTTGCTGCATAATCAACAGGGACATCTAGGAACTGGGGGAAATACTTCCCTCTCCTAGATAGGCCAATAATAAAATATATGTCCTCCTAAGTGGGCACGAACCATCGGCCAGGACCGACCCAGAAAGCCTGTCGGTGGGCATCCCACCTAAAGATCAGTTGTCCCAATAACCCACTATGGCCCTTCAGGGATGTAGCCTCTTCGGAGAACTTGAGGAGGCCTACCTCCCTTAAGAAAAACTAGGTGGCTGCCATAATAGGAGGAGGGTATCGGTCCTCCATATGTTCTTGTTGTTCCCTTTGCTCTCTCTGTTGACGTCGCTGAATGATTCACATATTAAATACATTTTTTTATTAAATGAGAAAATATCTGCACACCACCAAAGATGGGAATATTTTTTTGCGTGCGTTGACAAAACTATCTGCCCCGTGGCAGATAGTTTATTCAACGCATCGCCTAACAACAATACATGGTCAATAGTGCGATCTTGTAAACGCCCACATCGTTGACCATATATTGTTGTTGGGCGGGTGGTGCGCTGACCTAACTATCAACCCGGGGACGGATATTTTGGTCCATGCACCACCCAACAATAGTACATGGTCAACGGTGTGGTCCTGTAAACGACCACATCGTTGACTATGTAATGTTTTCAGGCAGACGGTACGCTAACCTAACTATCCGCCCTTGGGCGGTTAGTTTGGTCAAAGCATCGCCCTCCCGACACTATTACATAGTCAATGACCGCACCACCATGTTATTTTTTAAATTAGTAATGGTGCGTGTTTTTTCGGTACTGCACCGGAACCCAGTGCGGTTTCTGTTAACACCGTTCGCATTGCAGGCAATAAATTTACAGGCAGCACCGTGAATGGCTCGAACGCACATTGCATATTTTATTTTATTTTTTAAATGGTTTATTTTTAGTTATTTTCAAAATCTAACCTGGTAAAATGTTTATTTATTGAGAAACGAGTATAATACCTATACATTTGCTCGTCGAGGAGGCATATTTTCTAAGGAATTGAAGAAACTAAATTTGCCCACCGTTTTTGAAAATTCGAACTCCATAAGGTGGGCAATGGACGACAACAATGCGTGCAATGGGAACACTAATGGCAAGGTGCCTCACACACGACAAACTCACACAAGTGCTTGAAAGGTCTGGAGCACTAAAGAAGTAAAAATGATGTTTTTACGACTGATAATTTTTTTTTTAATATTTAATCATGTTTCGGTGCGCGGGTTTTTGAGATGCACTAGGCGGTATTATCGATGGAGCGTCGCACATCGTTACGGTGCACTGGATTATAGAGACACATCAGGTCTGTTTATACGTAGAGAACCAGTGCACTATAGTACTTAAATGCACCAAGCAGGTTTGTATGGAGACACACGGTGTCTCGATGTGCCAATTTTTAGTACGCACCAGTGCATTTTGAGTAAAACGCATCGGTGCGATTTATGATGAGAAACACACCGCAAAAAAAAAAAAAAAAAATCTCAAAAAACCTCCACCTTCCAACCTCCTCTAGAGACCTCCGCTACAAACAAATATCTGGGCTATTTTTATAAGGGGTTCCTCAAAAACATCTGCTAGAGGGTCTTTTCCTTGTAGTGAATTGTTGCCGAAATGTTTCCTAAATTTATCTCAGAATTTGAATGAAGGATTGACATTGGATTTTGAGGTTCCTTAACATATTGCTGAAAATTATTTTTCAACTCTATCAAGGTCTGGTAGAAATAAGGGCGATGGTGAAAATCGTCCAAAGGTAATTCTTCCAATGAAAAAATTTTCCAAATATTTTCATCACTTGGAAATATGTGTTGAAAAGGATCAGAAAAATACGTTGTCTTTCAACTTGGTATATAGAAGAGGACTCATTAGTGATCACATTCACTTGATCAATATTGATTGATGAAAGGTCAGAAAGCAATTGAACCGCTACATATGCCAATTCCTATGGAATCAAAGGCATTTCATTATCGTAGTATTCTAACTCATATTCTAAAGGCACAATCCATGGGTCATCAAATGGTATTATGATTGATGTAGTCATATTGATATTGGAAATAATACGAGGTACGTTAAGAGGAGCTACGACGAAAGTTCCCATAAGAGTGGAATTCTTAAGTAGTCCTACTCCTACATGTTCGTAAGGGACAACCGACTTTCCAACGTAAGGGATATTATCTGTAGAGGCAGGATCTGAAGTCTAGTAAGACACTTGATCAATTTTTACAATCTTTCCTTTATGAGGAAAAATTATTAACCAAAATACCAATGAGACTACAGTTGTCATAGCATAAGACTAAATCTGAACTAAAATAAGGTTGTTTTCAAGAGGGGCATCAATGACTTCTACCTTAAGCGTAACGTTTTTTCCTTCTACCTCTATGGGTAAGTCCTGGAGAATTCTAAATGGATAAAAACCTCTTCCATCAGAGGCTTTCAGAATTATGGGTGATTGATTGATTGTTGGAAAACTAAGGGTTTTCCAACAATCCAAATACATAATGCACGTAGATGCTCCCTCGTCAAATATTGTGCGAAAAAATCGCATAGATTTGACTAAAACAGGTATTTGAAAATCCATTTGTTGTGGGAGTCTAGACACAAAGTTCTCAAGATCGAAGACGATAACATTAGAGTCTTGAGGGTCAATTGCTCCAACAACTGACAGTAATAATTTCCTCTGAGCTGGACAAGATTGCAACACTTTGAGGGTCGACATTGCTGAAGGTGACATAGCCAGATCTTCAACAATACTTTACTTATGGGTGGCTCTCGCATGTGGATTGAAAGCCAATTTTCAAAGTACACCTTTGGCAGATAGTTTAATTACTAAATCAGGACTAGGTTTCTCGTTGTGTAATGGTTCGGAAATAGGAGGAGTTGACGCCAGAGGTTGACTGGATGATCCAGTTTTGTTTCCAGTTACAGGAATCTTAGATCCATAATCTTGAGATCGCGTTGCAACCATGACTTGGGAGGACAACATTAGGATATCCATTGATGAATTAGAAGAGGGCCCATTGTGGGAAATCATTTTGTTGTCTTGTTATGTAAAAGGATCTTTAAGAACAACGAGTGTGGGAGAACCTTTGACAAATTTAGATACCTCGGCCCAATGCGGACACTCTTTTGTGTAGTGATCCTTGTCACAGATAAGACATGGATAACAAGGGTTCCTTTTTTCGTCGAATGGTTCGATTTTATCTGCCTTCTTTTGGAGAATTGTTTTGTTTGCTTTTACCCTTACCTTTATTTTTACTTATGGATGATTTAGTTTTCGTAGTAGATGAATCTACGACATGAATTTAGGCATAAGTTTCTAGAGAAGAGTCTCCTTTAAGTGAACTAGGTAAAGTTGTAATTGGAGTAGTAGACTTGGATTGTTTCTTTTTACTCTTTGATGTGTTAATTGTACCAATTACACCATCTACGGCATGAGAACCGAAAGGAGTCGTAGTAAGTTGACCTGGGCGAGGTAAATCTAGAATCTTTTCATACAAAGTACCAAACTATGTATAAAGAAGGTCTAGATATTGGGCTTGAGTGATAACCTGCTCTTCTGTTACAACGCCTCCTTTAGCTACATCTTCAATAATCTTAGGGAGCAATGATTTGATAAACCATCCAGCCAGAATTTGATTTGGGATGAAAACTTTGACTAAACAATGTCTACGTCACCATTCGTGGATGTGATCTGAAATGTATGTAGATGTACTTTGTTTGAGTGAAGTCAAAAGTTTCATGCCATTATCATAACAAACTGGTAAATGAAAATGAGTAAGGAAAGCAGTTTCTAAGGCATTGAAATTACTGAAAGAACCTCATGGTAACTCAATGTACCACTTCACGGCTAAGTCGATTAAAGTTCTATGAAAATTTCTTAAATGAATGGAATCATCGATTAAAGAGTTGGACGCACACCAAAGATGATAAGTCATAACATGGTTTGAGGGGTCCTCTCCTAGATTTCCTTCAAACTTCAGAATGCCACTGGACAACTTAGTAGGCATGGCTGGCCAAAACCGAAGATAGTAAATCAGGTCATTTGTTAGTCAAGACAAGTCTGGTAAATATAAAGTTGCTATAAAAGGTAACCGCCTGCTAGGGTATTGCTGAGTGAATTGATAACCCTGAGGGACAATTCCAGTACTTGGAAGAGGGTATCCAGGAAAACCTGGGATAGCTTGAGCAATTGGAATTGGCACACCTCCAAGATATCCAGGAGTAGCTATATTGAATTGGGGTTGAGCTAGTATCTGAAATGTATGACCAGGGTATGGTTGACTTTGGAAAGGTGGATTTTGTCCCAATTTTCCATATTGGAATTGGCCCTGAAATGGTTGGCCTTGAAAAAATTGACCTTGAAGAGGTTGACCTACTAGGGGATGTCCTTGAAGAGATTGACTTGCAAAGGGTTGCCCCTGAAAAGGTTGACCTAAAAAGGGTTTCCTTTGAATAGGTTGACCTACAAAAGATTGGCTTGTCTACATAATTGTTATGCTAGGTTTTCCCAAAGACGCTTGAGGGATCGACTAGACTGTAGGTCTGGTTTGATGGGTAGTAGTCTAAGGGATAGCCTATGTAACAGTTGGTATTGACATTTGAAGGGTCGTAGCAACAGAAACTTGGGGAACTCCTAGGATGGGTGTACCTGGTTGTTGAACAAATGTTTGTACGACAGATTGGATAGGAGTACTAGGAGTACTTGGACCAGCTTGTTGACTACTTGGCACAGATGCCCTTGGGGTAATTTGAAGTGCTCCTTGAACAGGTGGTTGGACTTGGGTGTAACCAAATTGTCCAAGTGGCTGAGCAGATTAATTATAAGGCATTTGCGGGGTAGGTTGCAAAGGTTGTTGAGTAAACGAAGGGTTCCATATAGTGTTCATCCCTGAATAAGGAGTTCCCATTGAGGGTTGAGACGCATAGGGTTGACCATAACCCATTCGAGGCATTGGACCATAAGTTTGAAAATCAATGGTAATAGGTTGCCCTATAATCGTCGAATAGGTTCCAGTGAACAATTTTCCTCCCGGAAAAGGTTGTTACCCTTGAAGAGGTTGTTGCCCCCCAGACAGAATGTAGCCACCTTATGAGCTATATTGAGGGGTGTTCCCATAAAACATATAAATATGCTCCGTAGTCAAAGGTTGGGTGGCAGACTCGAATAAGCTAGTTGACATAGTAGAATTTTCAGAGGAAGGAGATGTTCCTGAAAAAGTTCCAGAAAGTGATTTGTACCCAGTAGGAATAGAAGGACCACCATACAAAAAACCTTCTCGAGAAGATGAAAACATGGACGACTCAGTAAACATGCTTTCAGAAGCCATGTTACTATACCTGGGTAAAGAGTAAAATGGAATTCAGTGTCGTGGATGTCTGTAACCAGAAGAATGTAAAAAATCAGTAATTGAAGATACTAAGGATCCGTTCGAAAAGGATTGAAAGGCAAATCTAAAGGGTAGATTGGTTCACTATACCTTAAATCTAAATATCTTTTACGAGACAGAATTTCAACTTCTTCTTCTTCGTCAATGATTTCTTCAATGCTAATAAGGTCAGGAGGAAGATTCTCAGTGATGAGAAGCTTTACTTGAGGTGAACGAGGATGACCAGGAGTAGGGGCTATAGCATTCAAAGGTGACTCGGATGAAGTGGAATCAGACTCAGGTTCAGATATTTCTAGTTCAGTAAGTTGCATATCTGAAAACTCACGAGTGACAGATTCGACTATGAATACGTCGGAAATTTCTGGTTGATCTTGTTCTATTTTAGATATTTAAGGTATGTTAACTTCAAAATCAAGATGTATTATGATAGATGATTCTTCTAGTTCAAAAGACTCGACTTCTGATGATTGAACCCTTTCAGTTCTGATTTTTTCCAATTGATTGGATGTATATTCAGGGGGTTTCCCCTGCATTCTACGTGAATTTCTTGGTAATCCAGCCACGATTAATTTCTTTAACACACGAAGAAGAAAAAAAAAATAAAATAAAAAATCACACCTAAGGCCTCTAAAAGTAATCAAACAAATGAACACGCGGTACAAAATCTAAGAATAAATCCACACACAAACAATATGTTTCCACAATAAAATCGCTAGTTGGTGATGAAATCCAACATCGTAGAGATTAATGTGGAACACTAGTGATCATAAAAGTTACCCTAACAACCTGCTTAATGAAACAGTTCGATGCAAGTAACTCCTCTATGCCATCTCGAAGTGAAGACTACCCTCCATAAATTCCAAGTGAGTCTAGTCAATGTTTTCTCCAGGTACAATGGCACCTTCCCTCCACTATCACCTTGGGAAAAATCCTAATATTATAGCCACTAAGGTTACCAACTAAGAAAATTCATCCTAGGGGAATAGTCCATGGCTCGATATACACGCAAGGGCAGAGTATCAAAGCTCAATCTCCTTGAAAGTTCCTCGACATGGTAAATACGAGGTTTACTAACAAGTGATACCAGGCTCCTCAACAATGGTTAATCTGAGGTTTATCGTTTGTAATACGTGCACATCTTCTATCTTTACCAATGAAGTATGTACGATTACTCCACTAGGTCTGACATGACCTCATGCTTGACTCTTTTAAGAAGAGCTTCCCATAGCAAAATTGCAGCAATTGGGTTTTTCCCTACCGCAATATGTTATTTGTTTGTTTTAGCTTCTTTGGAAAGTTAATTACTCCTTATTCCAAAGCACTAATCTTGAGTTATATTGGTGGAATGGGACCTAGAAAATATAAAATTATCTAGATTAATTTTATTAAGCGTTTTATTGATTTGGTTGTTTGTTTATGTAGAGGGGTATGGAAATGAAACTCAATGATATAGTGACCGACTCAAAAAATTACTCTAAATGCATCAACAATGAATTTTCAATTCTTCATTTCAATGAATTCCTAGTTAAGGGAAAGTAGAAGGATTTTTTGAACTCAAAAAAGTGCAAATTCCTTAAAACATCCCATAATAATCCTTCTTCATTAATAAATCAATTTCATTTTGAAGCATGACCATATCACTTTGTAATGAAAATCTTTGTTGATTCAAAGTCAAAATATACAATTTCATGAGGAAACAATCTTTCAATTCTTCAAAATAGAAAATAACTATAAAAACTCTAAAAACTTTAAAAAAATGAAAATAGATAAATTAGAAAATAAATAAATAATTATTTTTATTTTTATTTCTTATTCCAGTCAAACTCGCCGTTAATTTACAAACAGCTAGTTGGAGTTTTCCTTATCTATTTAAATGGGTTCCCTGATCATATTTCTCATCTTGTCCTGTTGATGAACCACACTAGCTGGTTTGAAACGTGTTGGCTTAATTTACTTTGGTGTGATTTTTACGGAAATATTTTATACAAATTTATGGATCACAAAAGCCAAATTCCTAAAAATGAAAGCTCTTAACTAATAATCTAATTAATGATACCTATAAGTGCACTTTAATTATTTCTTCTAGTTGAAAGCAAAATAAATCATTTTTTCACTTTAACAAGCATAAGCAATTTCTTAAAAGACTGCTTTTCTGAGACAAATCATACTTCACTTATCTAGAATTTTTCCTTTGCAAATGAGCAAAAACAATCACTCAAACAAGCAAGACTAACAAGACACCTGGTAGCTTCAGAGGCAAATGACAGAAAAATAGTGATCTAGGTAGTGAATCTATCTTTCCAAACAAAGCAATTCAACAAACTAGGGCAAACCCTAACTGAAAATGAAAAAAAGGATGATTTCTCAAAAAGACACTAAGGTAATTAAGATGAGTTCACAAACAGACTCTGAGGGTTGGTATAAGGCATATTAACCCTTTGGAAATTTATCATCAGACTCCGTGAGAGAGAAAAATCATTTTTTTCAAAAATTCTCAGGGGGTGCATAGTTAGTCAGTGAAAACTGGTGCGCATGCGCACTGTAGTAAACTGAGAACTTGCGCAAACCTGTGCTCTGTTTATTAAAGAAAACCGCGTAGGGGAGAGAAATTTTCAAAGAAACAAACACAAAGTGTTCTAGTTTAGAGGATCTAAAATTTCATAAACCCAACAACACTCAGACATAGTCAAACTAGAAAAAATTGGAGAGTTAAACCAAAAAGAACCAGGAAAAAATAGGTCGTTCCCCAGTGGAGTCGCCAATATGTTACCCGGATAAATCCCTCTTGCAGACAAGAGCGGTCTCCCTAGTATCCATGTTATCACAAATAAAATTTTATTTTTTGATAGATAGGGTCATTAACATAGGTTTCATTTGTCTCATAAAATTGGTTCATGAAATTGATGAAAACTCATGAATGGGTTATTATCCTAGGTTTAGAAAGTCCATCTGTCATGTCCATCATGGTCAAATCTATCAAAATCCACCAAAGGTCTACATGCATTGGTTTAAAATTAGGTCGTGGCCACCTATCCATTTTTTCTTGAGTCTGCAGCGAATATAACCGCAAACAGGTTGTTTTCGCTACAGACTCACCTGACAAGTCCATAGCGAATTTGCCAGATTTATAATGGAAAACTTTGTGGAATCATGTTTTTCTGCACCAATAAAGGGAATGATGAGGTGTCAAGTTTTTAGAGGTTTAGGTTAAATATGAGGCCACGTGATCGGTTATTAGAGTCATCCAAACATGCGTAATCATAAGTTGCATTCATCATTACACTTAACTCCTCCCATTTGTCATTATCCCTCCCATATTCGAATTTCACCTTTTAAATTCACCTCCAAAACTACTCTCTGTCATCCTTCCTTCGACCTTTGCATACATTTGTTGATTGTCATCCTTGAAAAGTACAACTTCGTTGCAAGCTACTTGTTGTTCAATTTATCTCTTTGTAGGTGTCATGACATCAAGAAGGTAGCATAGTATTAAGGAAGATGGTCATGCAGAAGAAAACAAATAAAGGAGGCTTCTATGGAAGATATGAGCGCATGGATCTCAAGTTACTAAATGAGGACCCTAGCTTTGTAGAATATTTCAGCAGTGTTGGATGCATGAGATTCTACCAAAAACTACAAGGTTTTCATGATGGGTATCAAAATATTTTGCACTGAATTTCGTGGGTACAACTTCGAAGGTGGGGGTGTTGAGTTTTGTAGTGTCACCTGAGACAATTGTTCAAGCCAAAGAGATACCAAGGATGGGTGAAGAGTGGTTCAAAGCCACGAAGCTCAAGATGCATAATTGTGATGACTTTATAAAATCTGAACACATTGAAGCAGACATGACATCTGGAATCCCAAGGAGCTACCTCAAAGAGAACTACTCCAAATTGCTGCTTGTAATCCAAAAATGCTTCAGATGTGAGGGGAGGTTCCATATGGTCTATCAGTACCATTTTAGGCTCTTGATGCACTTCACTAGAAAGAAATCTCTAGATCTTCCATTTTTCTTATTTAGGAGCCTAGGCAAGATTTCAGACAATGTTTAGGTTAGGCCAGAAAGTAGTGAGACTTCAATTTTTCATCATGGGTTGATCAAACTTCTAGTGTTGGAGAAGTTGAAAAAACTAAACAGAGACTGGGCCACATTTCTTTTTATCGGTGGTTATGAGGTAGATTCATTAACACCCAAGAAAACTCCAAAGTCAAAAGCCACTCCTTCAAGCAAGGGTGACAAACCTGTAGTTGAAACATATGTTGTGAATGAGAAGGAGATGGAGCCCATGGATGCTGAATTAGAGCTCGCACAAGAGACATAAATTCCACAGCCTACACCTGCAAGTAGCAAACCTAAGATCAGCAAGAAAAGCCATGGAAGGATAACTATAAGCCAAACAATTGGGAAATACAACCTCAAAGATATTCTTCAAGCCATAGACATTAAGGAGACTCCAGTGGTCAGAGTTGAAGATGTTAAAGGGAATAAGAAGAAAAAGAAGGTTATAACTACTAAAAATATTGATTTCTCAGAGGAAGATGCAGGGTTTATGCTTCAACCAACAAAACCACTCACCAGGCTGCAGCTTGCCAAAGGTGTCATGGCAAGTAAAAGGACAGAGGTTATTAACAAAGGCAAGCAACCTATGTTAGAGGATGTCATTGATTTGTCTCCAACAAAAGAGGAGATCATTGTGCAGAGGAAGGGTAAAGAGAAAGTGGTTGAGAAAAATGAAATACAAATGTTAAAGGAACAATTAAGAGAAGCTGGAGAGGACATTATTGATGCCAAATTGGAATTGTAGGAATCTAAGATATACATGAAACTGATGGAAGAATCCAAAGAGAAGGTAAATGATCAAATCAATCAATATGATGAGTCATTGACTAAGGCAAAGAAAATGTTGAAAAGGGCACTTTCTCTACGAAGGGTAATGAAGCACACAAGAAATAGAAATATATGGTTTCAAGCTGAAAGAAAGAAACTCAAAAGCCAAGTCAAAGAGCTAGAAGAGCATATGGATTTGATATAGTTAGAGTTAAAGAAGAAAGGTCTTAAAATCATAGTCATAAATGAACCTGAAGAGATTCAAGCTCCTACCGCCAAAGGTGAAACTTCTAAAGCTTAAAGAGTGGACAAACTACCTTTTTGACTTTTTGCATCATTCAGAATCAACATTTGCATACCCATAGGAAAAATGTTGAAGAATAAAGGACAGTTCTTGAGTTTACTGCCAATTAGGCAAGTTCGTAGCGAATCCCAGGCTTGAAGCCCAAATTTCGCTACGAACTCGCTGTAGGTGTCCTTTTGTTTAAAATCACATATATGGTCAAAATCAAGGCGGGTAAAAATTTGTATTTAGCTCTTTTGACTTAACAAACAGTTCCAAATTAGCAAAGAGAGCTAACAGGTGGCAAAGATAGATGAAATCAACTTGTTATAGACTTTCACTATGAACTGGCCTTAACTCCCCTGTTTCTACAATGAGCAAGTTTTTGTAGCATTTTTTAGTTTTGATGGTCTATTGGAGTTAAGCCAACCACGTGGAAAGTTTAAAGAGTATCAGAGGAATATTTTGGTGGAGGCATGGTCTTCGACAAGGTTGTTCAGTTCACCAGCTCATCATGAAGACACTCATAATTTATCATGACAGCACCTCCTTAAAAGTAGGAAGATAAGTCTCCTAACTTGGTGGGGGCAATTATGTTTTGGTCATGGTTAGTGCCACCCAAGCACATCACTATCCTTGATGTAAATATGTAGTCTTTTTAGTTGGTTGACGTAATAAATAGGTTATAGAGTCCTAGTAGGTCTCTAAGTCCTAAAGTTAGTATATGTCAATTTTATTTCCATGTAATTTGCTTATTGTTAGAATAGGTGTCAGCAAGGAGACTTGATGATCTAGCCATGTAGGCAGATCCAATGTAAAAATGTTGAAGCCTATTAATAGGCAGAATATCGAAGAATAGAGGGTTGAATGATGTGACTACAAAACTACTATTGTAAACATTTTATTATCAGTAATATACAATGGATGTTGGCTCTTTCTTCACTTGAGATTCATCTGATGTTTTCATGGGCACTTGTCTTATGTATCTTGCTATTTTGTCTTCGGTACTTGGATGTTTGATTACTTAGAATTCATGTACATCATGCTTTAACTTCCTTCAAGCATTAGACTATTATGTATCTGTGTGTATTGCCTTTTCATAAAAACATCTATACGCCTCAGCTTCCACAAAAAGAACCATGTCATTGAGTTTCTTGACACTGACTCCATAAGCCCAATGGTAGTGAATTCTATACATATTTCACCTACATACAAACATAAAACACTTTTTTTAGAGTTAGCCATATGTGAGCTTCATTTACATAATATTATCAATATCTTTGAGAGAGCCCTCTCGGGCTAAAAAGGCTAATTTTCAGCTAGAAGTTGGTTTGAAAGAGTTACTCTAGGTTGTCTGGTGGAGCAGCCCATCTGTACCAACTTAGTGATAACAATCCCAATGGATGACTAGAAACAAAAATACATAAGAATATCTCTTTCCCTAAGCTATTAACATTCAGATTATCAAAACTAGAAAAGATAGGATAATGCTCTTACCTTTTCAACGAGATGTTTGTTGAAGACCTTGCCTTTTGTCCCGAAGAAGTCCTCTAATGATGAGAAGAAACCTGCAATCACAAACATGCAAAGAATCAAAACCATCTGCGAGATGTAATAATTCAAATACTAGCTTAACTCAATGATCAAGGAGATTAAGAATTGTAATTGCTTTAATGAATCCGAAAACAACACAATGAGAAAAAGTATCCAAATGTATTATTCAAGAATATAAAGAGCAATCTTACAACCAAGCCTTGATGTCGTACATATGCCTCCCGCATACCTTCCCAATATTCCTCCTTGGTTTAACACGCTTTCCACTCTAGAATGACCAGCAAAAGATTATCATAAGTGAACCCCCTAACCCTGAAGTTTTAGCTCAATTTATAGGAGAAACTGAGGAGGTTTCAAATCCACCAATAGAGGGGTGTGATCCACAAATGAGGGGATTAGGGTTCCTTGATCCAAGGGGATAAGCTCCATGATTAGAGGGATTTAGCTCGAACTAGTGTGACTTAGAGGCTTTTAGTTGGAAGAATATGCGCCCAACTATACTTCTAGAAGTTACTTTTCTCCTTTACTTTATTTTAAATGGGGTGCACATGTTTTAACGGGAAAATTTTGCGCATAAGTCCGCAGGTAAGTTTAGTAATATCTACGCATGCGCAGGAAGTGAGCACAAAAAGTGCATAGACCATCTTTAAGAGTATTTAAGAGTTATTTTCCTAGTTTCCAAGACTTGTTTAAGGAATATAAATGTTTGACCTCTAAGGAATCATGAGTATGGATGGTGATAGATCCATATTTACCATCAAATTTCATGGGTGACAAAATGACATGTAACACTTATAGCTACAACACTGCTACTCAACTTGAAACTTCGACCTAGCGACTTCGTCCTAGAATATTCTTAGAAACCCTAATATAGTTTCCTCCTAAGAGCTACTTATATAAAGACAACTCTCCCAAGGTCAACGAGGTTAAGATAAGGGATTTCCCTCTTCAAAATACCAAATTGGGCACTTCGTCCTATTGTAACTTCGACCCATTTTTGAAACCCAAAACCCTATAATTTCACACATGTGAGAGAGATAGAGCCCAACAACAAGAAATTTCATCCTTCCAGCTCTCCTAGACCTTCGCTCTCCTTCTTTTGTCTTTGCCAGCTACAGATCAAACTCTTTCTTGTAGATCAAACTTGTGAGTGAGTTTGTTTCAAATGAAGTTGAGCTACTCCATTATATAGCCTTATCATGGGGTCAAATTCCCTCCTTTAGGCCGACTTGATGATCCCAAGGTTGAATTGTACTCTTGGAGATTCCAAGACTTTCTAGACTAAAAAATAATTCTTTTTACAATAACAAATTTCCTGGAAGGGTCTTGTAAACATGATGTTGAATCCATTGACTAATGACAATAAATCCTAAGACCTAACAAACCCTAGAAGCACGAAGAACATGCTTTTACCTAGAATACCATCAATAATGAGCATGAAACTCGTGCTTTTATAATAATATTTTTCTTTCTTATTTTCTTTTTTGTTACATAGGATACATATTGAAATGAGTATAACAATTATGAAGATTGAAACTAGTTATATTTCTCAACACTCCCTATTAAAAAGGGAGGTATTCATAATTGTACAACTAGTACATCATATCTCAAACTGAAGAGTTCTCAAGAAGAATAAGATTGACAAGACATACTGTGAGCATCATCGTCATGAACAACACTATCTCTAAGGCATAATTGGACAAGCTCTACTTTAATAAAGAGAATTATGTTGGGAGGCTTTACGTATGATATTGTACTACCTCTATAAGGTACATACCCCATCCAGATGTCTACAAGGTATGTCCTTTTAGGACTATTATTATCTTGGATCCCAAATCCTGAGTTCTCAAAGAATACCGGTCCTCTTCAGTCACTCTTCTCTTGGATACCCATCACATCCTCAAACAATGTTGATATCTTTCCTTTCTTGGATGTTATATCCTCAACGAAACCATATATTCTTATATAATCCTCCACCATTCTCTCTTCATGAGCTTCACTTCGACTTACGGTTGTTAGTCATAGTGAAGTGCATGACACATTAAGACGAAAATGCACATGTGATGTCCAACATCATTCCCTCTCAACCAGAGAGGACACCCCTATTCTCCTTTAATCTTGAGAATATATCCTTGCTCCTATACAAGGAGACTCCTTCAAAATCAGAGGAGATATAGACTTCATTTCTATTTGGGAAGTCACCATAATAAGCCTTGTAGCTTGTCTTTATATGAGTATCAACTACTAGTTCTTCATAGTTTCTCAACTCCCTCTTTCCTTTGTATCATCGAGCTTTATTTCTCTTGAGGTATCATGCTACCACCTTTTTCTTTTCGATCTTGTGACAGGTTTTAGGCCAATCTTCTTGCTCATCACTTTCTTCTTTAATATGAAGGCATTACATTGAGCATTCCAAAACTTCAATTTGATCATAGCTTCTTCTCGAAAGTGATCTTCCTTTGACCTTCAAGTTATCTTCTTGTATTGCTACATTTCATTCTCGATATCTCGACTCTACTGTTGTTAGGTACCGGATATCGAACTTCCCTCAATATCCTTCATCCATACAATTGAAATTTCCTCAACTGTCATCATATATTCCTACGACATTCTTCCAAGTACAAAAAATAATGTGTTAACCGGATAAATAATAATTATGAAAATCAGACTTACCTCGAGATGACCATCTCGTTCCATTAACATCCTCATGGTCCTTCTCCATATGAAGCTTCATGTATGCATGAAAGTGTCCAATGATCGAACTTGATTACCAAGTTACAACTTTTTCTTCGAGAGACTATGCTAGATGTTAATTATTATTATTATATATATTATAGAAAAAAGTCTTAAATTATTTATACATACTTAAGTAAGCCAAATCTTATTTTTCTCAAGCATCATATATCCATATGCCTAAGCATATTTTATGACCAACTTTCTTTCCACAAGATTCTACACATGAATCTTATCCAAATTTTTATATCTAGCTTGCATTCCTGTGTTTTCATTCAATCATCTATCTATTCATATATCTCACAAAGAGCCAACAATTTGACCCATTGAAATTGTTAACACCAGAAAATCGTACAAGCAAAAGACATTAGAAAATGTCAAGAAAATAGTACAAATAAAGATTTTTCCAGCAGAATACACTATGAGGAAAAAAAAAATTTAATTAATTCCTAAGGTTCAGTAAAAAATTGGCGGACAACACACCAACAACAAAGAAGTTTTGCGCATAGTGTGCTTTATCCTTCGATAGTCGTGCAGTCATGGGGATGGCGAAAAGTCACCATCCGGGACCACTTCCCACACTCGGTGAAGATGATTCCCTATTAGTTACAATCACTGACAGCCAAATTCAAGGCACCTTAAAGAGTTATGCATCCCTCGAAGGAATGTCTTTAACTACTCTTGAGTCATTATCAATCTTGGGCCAAGAAAGGGAAGCAAAGTTCAAAAAGTTTCTATATAAAATAGCCATGGGGAGAGAAAAAGGAGACACATTATTATGCTGGCCAAATTGCTACCATAAAAACACCAACTTTCAAGTGTTAAAGCAAGAGGATTGAAGACATTAGCATGTTTCCCATCCAACATCATAGTGAAGAAGAGAACTCCACCACTGGAGATTTGTCACATTCCTTTTGAGAGAGGGAGGAGAAGCTTGCAAGGAGACCAAGGAAAGTGACCCCCTTGTTAAGAGTATTTGAGCTCCACAGCTCAAAGGACTCACTACAAGTGTGTTAGCATTGTATTCTTCTTACTACCAACAACCAATAAAGGGAGTTTTCTCCATTATTTTATTGGTTTGTTTGCTCGATTTGAACACCATTGTCTTGTGTTTTTCTGTTTTATTTTATGTTATTGATATGCATTACTTACCTTATGAGTTGTGCTTTACTTTGTTTTAATTTTGTCCATTAACAACACCATAATATTCTATGTGATCTTTTCAGGAAGCAACCTACTGCTAAAGAGGTGTCTTTTGGTACACTACTATGGAAAAAAAAATACCACAACATTCCTTCGCCCCTTTACTAGTATTGACTCCACATTACATGGAATGCATACTTTTCATAGTGCTTTTCTCAAGAACCTTCCATAATGATGGTTCTTCTAGGATCATGATGATCTACCTAAGTAAGATGACTACTTATAACATAATGTTAGATAATACATGGATGAACATTATGCAAAAATGGTCTATCTATCCATCTATTTAGATGAAAACAACTTAACGATGTAAATTGTAAACATGCTACTATCATATGCTTTTTTCTATGATATTATGAAAAATATGTCATTCTACAAGAAAGATTAATCTTCTCAGAGAACCTAATAGTCACGAACCTTCTTTAGTAGTAAAGATCCTTCACTTCTTCCTTCTTCACCTTTTCCTCAGGTTCTTCCACGACTTCGACTACATGAGCTTCACTCATTTCATTTCTCCTATTGTTCTGCTTGTTTGGATGATCCCTCTTAAAGTGTCCAAATTCATTACACGCAAAACATTACACTTTGGACATATCTTTCTTCTTGGACTTACCAAAATTTTCTTTCTTTAGCTTCTTAACTCGGACTAGAAAGGGTTGAGATTACCCATAAGATCCAATATCATCTTTGACCTTGATCCTTGATTCTTCTAATATGCATTGCATCCAAAACTCATTAAAGGGAGTTGAATCCTTCTTGGAGTAGATGCTTGTTGTAAAGTTTATCCATTCTAGTGGCAATGCATTCAATACACAAACGATTACTTCAGAATCAATGGTTGGTTCCCCAACTCCTTGCAGATGGTATCTTAGTTGAGAGATTCTCATGATGAAGGATGCCATATCCTAATCCTTTAATTTCTTCATTATGTACAACTTGTTCCTTAATGACAGAAACAATACTCAAAGAGAGCAACAAGCTCATTGGGGCATCAAACTATCTAGCATGGAAGAAAATAATTGACTTTATATCGACAAAACAAGAAGTAATGGAATATGTTACTTACTTGAAAGATCAAGGCATGACGTAATAATATGTTACTTACTTGATGACCAAGATTCTTTTTGATGATGTCTCTAACTTTCTTGATTCTTTCAAAACCTTTGGAGAGTTCTTGATGATGTCTTTGAAAGATGTTCCCTAGGATTTCTCCATCAACAACTTCCATGATTGATGTCTTACAAATAGACTTCCTTTTTGCGAGATCAACTCTCTCCTTGCAATACCCATGTAGTCTTGATCTTCTTCAATGTAGAAACACTATATTAGAAGAGTCTTCCATCAACGAACTTTTAACCAGATATAAAAGATAAGAGAAGAAGAAGCGAACAAAGATATTGTTAAAAGTCTCCAAAACAGTGAGAGAAGTTACCTTTTTTTCTTTGGTTAACTAAATCCCTCAATAGAGGGCATAAACTTCAGCGTATTTGTTTGTCATGTATCCTAAGCCCCATGAATACTTTGGAACTTTAACTTCCTCGGGGCCATAGAGTGCCTCTCCCCCCTCTTGCCACTCCTAATTTATTATTGTATTTACATAATTAGTTATAAAAGTATGTTTTATTTTAATAGGAAATTAAATGCTTAAATTAAAAAAGAAAAGAAAAGAAAATTAATTTATGAATTTTAAAAGATTAATATATTTATCATGAAAACAAGTTTTTTAATGATTTTTTATTTTGAAATATGAAATTATATAAATGAAAATTTTGCAATATTATTGTTTAATTTGCAAAAGTCTTTGTGATTTTTCTTATATCTGTAATAGATTTTGGTTTGCTTGTTCTGAGTGACTTGTCTCCTTGCATAGTTCACAATTAACTTTGATCCCTTGGTGATGCTAAAATTGACTCTTGGATTGGTCCACATGTTCTTTTTATCTAATCAATCTAATATAGTTTAGATGTCCTTACTATTTTCCCATGTCATAAAGCATAATTGTGAAAACATTTATGCAATCTAGTCTCTAACTATACTTTTTTTTTGGCCCTTTAATGACTTGAATGATGACATATTATTACTATTCTTCTCTTACTATATGCATGTTATATGTGTTAGGAATTATTTGTACCTTGGTTTACTCTGTAAACATTCTTCTAACTGATTCCTCTATCAAATAAAGGTGTGCAGAGAGGTTTTGTTTGTTTGAATCATATTGATTTTGCTTGTATGATCCAACATCCACTATGCAATGTTTCTCTTCACCCAATACATTACTCCATAGTCTCCTTGCTGTAAAGACTATACCTTCAATTTATTATGATCTCACCTCCTTATAGTTAGGTGGCACTCAAAATTGTGTTAGCACTCATTTTCTATTAGCAAGTGCATTGAATGAGGTGCTTGTTTACTTTCTTGATGATTGTATTGTACTTTTACAAAATACTTAATTTACTTTAATTTCACTAAAGTGCTAGTTTGGTGCAAACTTGGTTGGAGGTTTAATTAGCCCTAAGTTTATACCTCACAAGGAAGGTTTCATGTTGTTTTATTGTTTATCTTGACTGTAATTGGTTTTGGACCAATAATATGTGTACCCGTTGCCACACATTGACTAACTTAAAAGAATTTTACATTTTAATAAAGAAATATTCTTTTATCTTTCCATTTTTCTTAGTCAAAATATGTTTTTACTTCATGGATGAGAGAGATGCTATTACATTAAAGTGAGGACTTACATGCCAAAGTCATGTTCTATATTAACAAAGTTTTTTTTGCCATCAATGCTCAATAAACGACCGTTATCTTACATTTGCTATACATGTGAGATTATCATACAACATCTTTGTAAACTTAAAGGAATGGATAATACCACCATTTTATATTAACATACAAGTCAACCCCTTAGTTAATAGGCATGATATCATTACCAATGAGATACTCCATATTTGAGTTGGTGGTCTAGTTTATTGATTAGCACCAACTCAAATGGTTTACTCAAGTTTCTTAAAGCTCACAAATTATTCATCCACAGAGTTAAAAATTCTTTGTTTTCTCAACAATTATGAAGTTAATCAACATCAAGTCAAGCTTAAACCACATCTAAGAGAGGTGGACCCTCATTTTCTTATCAATGCATACTATTGATCTCATTTCCCTCTCATTATTGTATATTTCCATGGTAGAGTTAATCTCTCCATTAAAGGATGACTGTGATGTGATTCAAAACTAAGGCTTATACTTGATACTTAGGGGTTAAGTTACAACTCTCGTGTATCTAGTAGTAATGAAGATTTTTAGTCTTTGAGCTTTGCTTTTTTTTATAAGTAAATTGCCTCTTTACTCCCATTTTGCTATATTTGTATATTTTTAAGATTTGTAAGGTTCTAACAAAATATTAAATGCAATTTTCCCGCTACAACTTACCTACCAAAATTTCTAACATGTACAAATAAAAACAAACACTCTAACTTATCGCAAGACTGCAACCCAATAAATAACAACTTATGGCAAAACTACAACTCAACAAATAACAACAAACTTTTAACATTACATATTTTTTAACTAACTTTTTAACATTGAATACTTTTTTTTTTCACAATTTTTATAAAAATAAAGTTGCATTCCAAACCATAAACTCTTTTACCACATAAATGATTTTACTATTATTTAATTTAATTTAATATACATTGGTTTAGAGAAATGTCTTTCAAGTTAATCTGAAAAACATTTATATAAAGTATAAATCACAAAAATCTTAAATCTTACATACATTAAAGTTTCCAAATTCCAATCTATCCAATCAAAAACACTACCTCCCTCTCTTAACTTCAAAGCACAAAATCTCTATTTTCTTCCCTTTCATATTAAAATAGAATTCCAAATTCCAATCCATCCAAAGAGAAACACTACCTCCCTCCCATAACTTTAAAATCTCATTTCATATATTAAATCCCATCCGGAGTCTCAAAAAAAGCAAAACATTTTCCTATAAGTTGCCACATAAAGGTCCACATAGCCTCCAACTAGACGGCCACATCAGCAGCTAAGGAAAGTGTTAAAAAGGACAGAGAGAGTTCCTCTTCAGGTCTTGCACGATCCAAACAATACGTTCCTACAGCCCAACTCTCACACATTCACGCAGAGGACAAACCAGAACACACAAAGAGAAGGAAGACGTACTCGTCTATCAACTAGGTTTTGATATTCTTCAATTTAGTGTTGGCGCCCATTGATCTTTCACTAAATCCATCATTTGTGCGCGGATCCGACCAATTGTTTCCCTGGCCGTTGAATTCGCGGAGCAATTTGCTGTCAATCGAGCCCTCGCGAGCTCACGCAGCAACAGGGTTTGAATTCACTCCCCTCCCAATAGGTACGTCAATCGAATTCTTTCTTTGTTCGTTCTGTTCTTTGCCTGGTGTCTTTTGCCCTAGTTGGATCTCCATACCTAAGATTTTAAGTTGGAAATTTTATGTTTTTGGGGTTTTCTTCATTTTATTTTATGTTAGTTCAAATTTAGGGCGCAGTGTAGTTTGCGAGCTTCTGTCGTTCGTGGATCATGTTCGTTCAAGCTGTGGAATGTTGTTAATGATTATTATTAGATGTCATGGTTTTCTGTTCTTCTGTTCGTGTCTTGTCGCGTGGCGAAGTGTTTGTCGTAGCTCGGCTCATGTAATGAGTTCCTTGGTTCAGTCGTGGTTTTGTTTGGGCTTACTGTGGGTGTGTCTCGAATTAGAAACTGTAGAGTGATGAGTAGACTGTGGCGTGCCAGCTATGGATTGAGGATCTCGTGATTAGTTTAGGGGGCTTTCTATTGTACTGTGCAAATGTGAGTGGGATTGAACTCGAGACCTATGCTTGGTAAACGCTAAACTATTTGGAAAATTGAGACTGTCGTTGAGCTCACCCCTGGTTATAGAGGCCCTAGGGCATCACCCTATGGTGTTAGGGCCTACGAAGCATATGGCGTGTGCCAAGAAGCATGCCCGTTGGACCTAGTTGTTAATATGGTGACCCTTAACTTGTAACTGCAACACACTAACTGCGAATTTTATGTAAATGCGTCACTCCTTCGTCAATACGTGAAATAAGAGTCTTTCGTCAGCTGGGCTTTGAATTTCATCCATGTGACACATCAAAGATGCTTTGCAAGTTTATACCTGGCTTAATATTTGGAAGAGAAATGACCTTTAGGGTCACTTTCAGTCTGCAAATTTTTACACAACCTAATGTTTGAGCAGCTAAGCAATCTTTAGACCCAAATTGACTTTTGCAATTTGGACAAATGTAATATGTAAGGATATATTTAAGAATCCACACTTATCGTAGCATAAAAACTTTGGTAAATCTAACTTTTGAAATGCTAACTAAAATATTTATCCCTTTTTTGCAAAAAAATTGAAATACCATGTATTTAATATCGTTTTAAGAAAAAATTGGCTATTTTCTAAACAAAATAATTTCATCTTTTATATAATATGGGCAAAACATTTTTGAAAAAATACAAATAGTGATTTTTTTTTGGAAATTTCCCAAATGGCAAAAATCTAGTGCCTATAGTTTTCCCTGGTATAATGTGCAAGAGAATGGATGATTATCTAACATTTAAAGAGCAACTTTTATTTGGTTATTGGTTCTAGCTACTTGAAGTAGACAACTTATTGGTTTTGTTGTACTCCACCAAAGTTAGTTAGAATGATTTGAATGAAGTCCTTGTCATATATGATTCATAAGCTTTGAATGCAACTAAAAACTTGTATTGCATGGACGAACAAGGCAACAAATCATCAAGTTGCACATTTAAAGTTTTGAAACTTGTATGCAATGCCACATTTAGTTTCATAGAGTGCCCTTTTTGATCTAAAATATGAGTCAAGAAAGACTACTATTTTCATTGGAATGATGTGAATAGGAGTCATGAATCATGATAACTTCTTGATTTGCATATTTTTTAAACCTAAAATGTCCACTAAGCTGAAAATATAACCACATCCACATGAGTGGATATTTGCATAGCTTTCTTTCTCCATCTTCTTGAATGAATAGAACAAGCAAAGAACAAATTCAATAGAAGAGTATAACAAAGGTTGGTAAATCCACTAGTCCTCTTCAACAATGATTGCTCATGACCCAAAGTTTTGAATATTTGGTTCAGTGCCAAATTTTGATTTCAATATTGCAATCTTTCACAAATTTGAATTTTGGAGGTTCATTTTGCTTCTTGTCAGCTCATTTGAGCTAGACATGGCATGACCCATGTCAGATTATTGCAATTTGAATGAAATATGAGTTTCTAGTTGGTTTGAAGAGAGTGGAAAAGTCAAGATGCTACTACTATCGAGAGTTGGTGATTGAGAAAATTGGGATCAAGTTGCCGATTATAAGCTATCATCGTTTCATAAGGAGATAAGTAACAACCAATCACAAGAGATTTTCCATTGTGGGATTCAGTCAATACTTATAAGAGATTTTTCATTTTAGCATTGACTTGCCAATTGTAAGAGGTTTTTTTCTAGGCACTGAGCTGCCATCACGAATTGGGGTGATTTAAAACAAAAGTGAAGCATTGTTGGGAAGACGAGCTATCATGGAAATTGAGAGAAATTTGAAGCGTCATCTGCAAAATATACAAAAGACAAGGCCACGAGAATTGAGAATTGACATAATTGTATCATATGAGCTAATTGTTTGGTAATTAAGGGATTTGTAGGGTTGTAGGGTTACAACTCAAGTGAATGCCTCGTGGTTGGGTTTGACTTTAGTCTCAAGGAGTAAAAGGTGGTGTAGTTTTGCTTAGTAGTATGACAAAGCTTGTTTGGTAGTTACAAGGTTTAAGTCTCGTGGAACTTGTGACATACAGTAAGCCAGAGAGTTTGCATCCATGGGGGATCCTAACACCATGTTAGATTACCCCCCTTTATAATGTCTTTGCCCCTACCCTCTTCTACTTCTAATAGTAATAAGGGACCAATTTATAGCCCCACTAATATAGCCTTTGAGTCAGACTCTCATATTAGACATCCCACATTGATTTTTTTTTGTGAAACATGGGATTTCTTGAAACTGAAAACAATAAGCTCCATTCAGAGGTAACATATCTTAAACTATTGTATGAAATGAAAGACCAATAAAACATACACTTGCAAAAGACACTTTTGGATTGCCCTATGCTCCAATTCAAAATCTTGAATGTAAATAATTTGGAAAAAGAGATGAGATCACAATAGGGCTCATTTAAATAGGAAATTGAAATGTACCAGGTAACCCTTAATTCTTGGGTTTAAGTGTTTCAGAAAAGGGAACAACCTCACCTACTTGCGAAGGTGGAAGGGGTAATACAAGACAAGTTGAACGAGGAATGCCTTTGTCAGATCCATGAACATAACCTTAGAGTGTGCATACACCCCATTCTTATGGCCTTGTCTACCCTGCTGGGCGCCAAATCCACACTATTCTTATATATTTGGACACTTGAGGTTTGACTTAGAGCCCATTGTGCTAAGATATGTTTGACTTCCCTCCCACACAGGATCTTCCAAGTTCCTTGACACCGAGCTTCACCTTACTAAAGCCTAATAGGTGGATCTCAAGTAGTCTAGTGATTGAGTCACAATGCCGAGGAAATAAGGAAAGTATTCCATTATTCAAGATCTTAGAGTTGTCATCCATGACCCCCTTGGATACACTCTTGCCCCTGGCCCAATTGGCAAGTTTGTCTCGACGGGGGATAGACTCGAGGGACTTTCCCACTATCTCCATTGGCTATTGGAACTATAATGACGCGTTTTAGTCTTCCTTGGGGACCCTTTGTGATGCATTTGGGTCTTGTGATTTGTTTTTTTTTCTCATAGAGACACACATGAGTCCCATGCAGATGTTGCCTCAGGTCCATGGGTACCATTGGGCATGATGTTGATAAAAGACATGGTTTGACATTGTTGAAGGATTTGGAGTCGCTTGTCTCATATGGAAGTCCTTCTAGAACTAGATTACTATGGTGGTATCATATGAGAATGCTAGTTTTTTATGGGTTTGTATTCATTAGAGTGGTCCCCTACTTCAAGATAGTTACATTGTTGTTTCCATTCCTGCCAGTGTCGTTATACTTTGCACTTCATAGAGAATTTGAGGGGGACCCTTGCTTAAGTCTTTTATGTTAACATCTCCCACTATTCCACTAATGGGGAGGTTATTCTTTTGTGGGAATTCAATGCTTGTACCAAATTCTTACAAGTGTCTATACAGGACATAGTCAAGAATGCACTTTAGTCTCCAAGGGTTAGAGCTAGATTTTGTGAAACTTCATATGGGCTCCTACGATGAGATTGAGCCACTCACAGTATATGAGAGGGACCTTTTATAACTCGATGACTGCCATGATTTATTGATCTTGACTGGTCTCCTTGCTACCCTAAGTCAAGGGGGTTCACTTGCTTCTACCACATTAGAGGGGCCAGTGTGGTGGAATACATCCCGACCAAACCTCTTCCCACATTTTGACACCTCTTTGTGTCTGCCCTCCTTTGGTAGACCACACGCTCCTCACCTTCTTCCTATTTGCACCTGGCCAACCCCTTTCTCTTACCACTTGATTGTGCCCCCTTACCCCATCACATTGCCTTCCTTTTTGTTAGACAATATGTTGATTCATACACCACTGGTCTTAAAGAGTTGCTCCCCCCCATGTCTCACTTCATGTCACTTGACATAGCCACAACCAAGTATGACACTACTCACTAGGGCCTTCGACGAGGCAACTCTTGCTTCTTATCACCACTCCACTCGACAACACAACCATAATCTCACCCTTGGCTCTTGCCCCAAAACCCTCCTCAAGCACTTGTGCTTCACTCTCACACATGACCCACCTTTGCTTCACCCTCACACATGACCCTTCATCTCCCCTTCATAAAACCCAATGTTGCCTCCTTCATCGTAAGAAGCATGCATTTGTTGCCTTGAGGAAATGTGAACTTTATGTGACCCTCTACCACTCCTTGAAAACCTTTCGACATACCCTTTTTCCTAAGAACCGCACCAAACCCCCAAGGCCTAGACCTATTCCCCAGTCCATGTTCTCCCGCATTCCCTCATCCCCCCACATACATTCTCCAAGCTTTACGCCATATCGCTACATTTGTGGCTTTCATATGAGTTCAAGAGTGGACACATTAGGGCTAAAAGATAGGCTAGTTATTGCTTGGATTATGAGATGACTGATCACATCTTCACACTTAGAGCCATTATTAGGAGGCTTGCCATCGCTAGTTAGAAGTTTACTATTGCTTTGTAGACTGTTGAAAAGCGTTTTATACAATCGCAAGAGATACTATTTTGGAGGCTTCATGACATTGGCATCTTTAAGGCCTTGTTGGCTACGTTGATTAGATTGTACAAGTTAGTTCTATATTGTCTTAGGATGACACATGACCTTTTTGACTTCATTTAAGTACCACTAGGGTAAAACACGACGACCTTCTCTTGTCGATCCTCTTTGGGATCTACATTGACGAGCTGGGATCTTTCCCCCATGAGCACATCTAGGTTGGAGATGGGTGCCTTCTACATTAGATGTTGATTTACCTACTTTTTGTTGTTGACTTGATTTAGTTGGCTTCTACTCTTGAGGGTTTATAAGGCATATTGATGCCTTGTTCAATTTTTGTGACCTTCAACAGTTGATGATCAACTTCGTTAAAACCAAGGTCATGATCTTCAATGCATCAAAGAGCTTTTTCTTTGATCTACATTTCTACTTTCAGGGGGTAGAGATTGAGATCACAACAACTTACAGTTACTCGAGGTTCCATTTCACTTGGCCTCGCTTTAGCATGTGGTAGGCTCTCTAGGCTTGGCTTAACAAAGGGTATGAATCACTAGTACTGATTGAGAGACCGTGTTTCTAGTGTTAGTTTTAGAACATAATGCCCATTCTATACCTCTTAGAGGTGATTATCAGACCCACGATCCCCATGGGTTAGAGATTTGGGGTCTGAGATTGCTATAGATAGATTAGGCCTAGATAGATAGAGTCTAGAACTTGCGCCTCTCACCCCCATTATTTTGGATCTATATTGATGAGTTGGAGAATTTTATCCATGACCATATCAAGGATAACTGGTCCTCTTAGCCTTGTCTCTAGAGGGATTGCAAAGATAGTTGGATGCCCTTGCTCTCTTTTGTGATCTTCGACAGCGAATGGTTAACTTGGGTGAAACTAAGGTTACGGTCTTTAATGGGTGAAGAAGATCCTTTTGGTACTACATTTCTTCTTTAGGGGGGAGGAGATTGAGATCGTTGCCACCTACACAAATTTGGAAGTGTAGTTCTCAAAACCTCATTTTAGTTTGTGGTAGGCCTTCTAACCTCGAGTTAACAAGGGCTATAGGTCCCTAGCCCTTCTAAAGAGATAGTGTTTCCATCAATAGGTCTAGGTCCTAGGACATCTCGTCCAAGTTGTGTCTCATGGACTCTTGTTCGACCTACTATACTTTATGGATCATAGGTTTGGGAGCCTTGCTTGTTGGAGTCTGATTAGGCTTCAATTGAGTGGGTCCAAACCCTTCTCATCCGTTGCATCATCCATTGCAAATAGGCAGCCCCTCAGCATATCATCTTAGAGAGTTTGTCATACAACCATTTAGACATGAGGAAATGTTTTTTTTGGATTCATTTTTGTGTTGGGTTAGGAGCTTCGTCAGTTCAATGAAGGGGCAAGATGGGTACCTATACTTGGCCTATTGTTCCTTAAAGACTATTGACTCTTTTAGTCCATCGAGATGGGTTTGATGTTGGTTTATAAGGGTCTTGATTCTCATGGAGTTTGTAGGCATGTAGATGGATTAGCTCCCTCCTTTCTATTACTCTTTGAATGCTCTTGACCACCTTCTTCCTCTCAGATAAGAGTTGAACCAAATCGTCAAAGGTGACATAAATTGGCATTTATCCAGACCACTTGATTTAACCCTTTGAGTGGGATATGCCTAAAGATGGTTGAGCACTTTTTGGAGTTGAGAGACAGGCTCATTGTTTAATCACAATACACCCTTTTCCATTGGATGCACACTCTTTCCATCCCCATTGGCAAAATCAGAGCATGTTCTCATAGGATTTGGGTAGGGTATGATCACCATATCCACAGATAAAATAGGATAAGCCAACTTTGTTATCTTTAGGAAGTTGAGACTGAGGAACAATTTATCTTCCACTACCCCATATACTACAAGGTGCAAGAGAAGTTCCATTGCTTATTCAAAGAGTCCCAAAATTTCTCTAGTATCTTCAAATTCTCGAATTAGAGATGTTTAGTCCTTTACATGTAGGATACCTTTTGTCTCTGTTATCATTCTATCTAGTCACCTCCTAGGCCAACCTCCGCTTAACACATCACTTCCTTCTTTGCAATGCTCCCTTTTGCTCAAGGCACCAAGAGAGCAATGGATAGTGGCCTGGCCCTCCACCATCAATCGGTGCAGCCTCAACTAATTTCCCACACTTCATAGAGGCCTCAACTACTTAGCCAGTCCAGACCTTGCACCATCAATAAGCAAAGATCGTCTTGACTCTAGTGATGTGCCTCCTCCACAACACATCACCCACATTTTCTTTTGGTGCTTGTTCTAGGCAATGCTCTAGGTTGAGCTTCTTCCATTCAACCTTAGATGCTAGGAGAGACAGATCTAGATTCACTAGACTATGAGACACCCGACTCATTGCCTATTTCCTTTTTCCATATCCTGGAACTACCTATATTGTACATCTCTCTATTAGAGTGACCTCCACACATGGAGTCTGGATATTGTTTCCACATAATTCGGATTAGATTTGCATCTTTCCTTTTTGTTCTCTATTTTTATAGGATTAGCTTTAGCGCTCCCACTATGTATTGACATTATTGTATCGAAGAATCCCTTTGTCCTACATTAGTGTTCACTTGTTGGAAATTAATAATAATACTAGCTTATCTTATTTTACATGCATCATACGATCTAAACACATAGTTCCACAACCAATTATTTAAGCGAAGTTCATCCCTTTTGCCTTGAGGTCATCTTTTGTTTGGTCTCTTTCTTACATAGAATTAGGATCTTTGGTGATTCTATCTTTAGGAGAGAGAGGTACCCCTATCTTGCACTCTGCTCCTTAGAGGTCCTTGCATTGGATTGTCCCATAGTATGTGCACAAGGTTGGTTCTCAAAAGCCTCTTACATCTTAAGTCGATAATCGTTTCCCTTGAGCACATTCCGTCCTTTAGGTACTCCTTAGATGTGCCAAGACATTTCTTACCAACTGGATCAAAATTGAATCGGGCCATAAAAGAGGACATCTACAAATTGTATATTCGTGTATGTTACTTGGACCTCACATCTTGAGAACCTGGGTTCAAAGATGTCTTTCCATTTATAACACTTCTTGGACTTGTAGGATGGCATCATCATTCATGCCCCATACACATATAGACAATGGATGCATTCACTTGTGATCCCTCTAGGTTGATTCCCATAGACATTTGGTGGAGATTGATAAGTGTATTCTTTGGCTAGACAATATATGCTGTATGCATCATCTTCATGAGTGAGACACATAGATGAATCTCATTTTCAGGTGTCTCTTCTACTATTAGATTAGAGGGTGATACCACTGGCTATATAAGGACTTAGGGTGCTCCCTCTCTAATTTCTTCCCATATTACGATCATAGATGCCTAGTCCTTTTCATTAGGGAGATATTCAGATACAAATTCCAATTCTTACATGCCTTGCCCCACCATGAGACTATTAGGAGTATCACATCATCCTTTCATGTTGCCCTTGCTAGATGAGGGCAATAATAGGCAGGGGTTTTCAAAGTATTCTGGAACATAATGTCGTGAGACCTTCTGTTTCCCTTAAACCCACCCCCCGAGAGCTTAACCAATATCCTTGAGATTGGTTTAGACTTGTCAAAACAGACGTCCAACTGCACATCATCTTTGTGATAGACAATTTGACTCCAGATAGATTTATAGTTGGGTGCCACTTACCCATTGAATTACCTCCCAGCTGTGACAAAATAGCCAAAGTTCTATATAGAGCTTGTTTCCTTAGACCTTGGATGGTAGGAGATTAGGGGTACCTAACTTGTATGTATCCCCAAGATCACGCAGTTAGATCCCACTATGGTGCCTAACAATTGTGACAACTACCTAGTAACCGAAAAGGGATATGGCTCCCTTGCCTTCCTCGAGGTATAGTGTTCCAGATTTAGTCTTAGGACATCTTGTCTAAGATTCTTGTCTTGGATACAATCATCATGCCCACAGTACTTTATGCTTTGAAGCTTTGGGAACTAAGATTGTTGCACGCTAACTGTGTCATAATAGAGTTTAGAACCTCCTCCTCAAATGCATCATCCAATGGAAGTGGACAATACTACATTATATGGGAATGCACCTCCGCTTTAGTCCCAAATTGTGCTTCGAGTTGGCATGTTTTTTGGGAGCATGCTTCAAAGGATTTTGATGCACTTCCTAGCTTTATGACAACACTTTGGGAGTGACACTCCTAAGTCATTTCCATTGTGCTTCCTTTTGCTTAAAAAAAGCAAAATGCTCTAGCTCAATGGGTGAATTTTTTGGTTTTTGTTTTAAGCTTGTGGGTAAATATCAAAGGAAAATAATTCATGGGGAGGGTTTCTCGATGAATTAAAACATTCTTTCACTACATTTTCTCTAATTCTATCACTTCTTTCACTCCATTTATATTTGCTAGGGATTTGAGGGGCCTTCTTGCTAGTTTTTGAGGGGTAGATTTGTGAGAAATTGGAAGAGAGATTGAATGCTACCATAATTACATTTAACTATTATTCTAGAGCTGAACAGGTAGCGTCGAAGCCCACTCTTGCCTTTTTTTCCCATGTGTTGTGGACTTTTCTCCTACTCTTACCCCCACTCTCTCTCATTGTATTATAGGCAACATGTTATTCTCAAGAAGCATGATCTATATGTGGCTTATCATTATGCTTCATTTTCTTTATGATGGTGTTGATGGGAAACCAAAATACCAAATGTGAGGAAAAAGTAGAGTACAACGGTTGCCAATACCATGGAGAAGAGGAAGACATAGAAGGGGATGATGAAGCTGACAATGTTGATGGAAATAAACCCAAGGATCGTACAACAACCTCGTGGAAGTATGCGACAAGGCATGAAGGATAGAAAAGGGGCAGAACCACTAAATTTACATGTCCCCCATTATAACAAAATGTACATATGTTCGTGCTTCTTTGTGGGATAATGTTAGGTGATGAAAGGAGTAAGGTGATGGGAGTTAAAACTTGTGATAAAGTGATGACAAAAGATAGAAAAAAATGCAAGGGAAGAGGAGGAAGCACAAAAGAAACCCAAAGAATTAGAGTTTGACTTTGAAACCTCACATAGAATGTTCAATGATAATGGGTATTTGACCATACATTTAGGGCTTAGAACATTAACAAATTCTCTTGACCAAGGTTGTAGGGATGACTTGGATGTGAAAATGACAAGGGTATTCTAAACATGTGGTATACGATACTGTATCCCTAAAGGATATAGGATGCTATGACAAAGCCAAAACCATGGGACTTGACAAGGAGAGAGGGGAAACCCATGGTGCTTTAGGGCAATTTGAAAATGATTGGTTTGAATATGGGGCATCCATTGTATTTGATGGTTGGACAAATGCTAAAAGTAGGGCATTGATAACTGTTCTTTGTGTGTTTGTTAGCGATATGGATCATTACGAGATTGGTACATTGCAAAGTCCTTTATTAAAACCAGTGGAGAGATTGGGTCGTACAATGTCCTTGAAGTCATTATTGATATTGTTGTTAATTATAAGGCAATGGGAGTAATTATAAAGGATATGTATTTTTACATATTTTTGTCTAGGTGTTTGGTGAACACATGAACCTCTTGATGCATGGTATTATTATGTTGAAGGAGGAATTATTATAAATGTATTGGTGCATTGTACAAAAAGGGATGGTTATGATAACATTTATCACTAATCATGGTCATGCCCTCCACCTTTTCCACAATTAGTGTAAATTGGAGCTACATAAGATTGTGAGGACTAGATTTCCTACTTAGCACCTCACCTTCAGGTGTAAGAGAGGCATTGGCTAGTATGGTCTCATGTGATTCATGGTAGGATGTGAAAGACATGGTTGCATTTGCATTCGATAGAATAGGAAATCTAGGTGGTGGAGCAGACCATTCTTGATGGTAGTTTTGGGCACAGGTCAAGTATGTTCCATTGTTCACCAGGCCCATTTATAATATGATTCAGTTTTAAATATAGATTAACCATGTGGAGGTGTATGAGTAGATGAACATTGTGTTAGGTGTGTTAGGCTAGATCAAAGATGTTGTTGACCAAAGAAATGCAAAATTATATGATCATAGTCATAAACATTTGGTCAAAATGTGGGATAATACAACGTTCCATGCCTTAGCGTATGTCTTTTCACCCAAATATTATTGTCCATCTTGGTTGGCCCAATTAACACTTGGGGGTTTGGTTAGGAGAAACCCACACACTTCTTAAGATACATAGTTGGTCTATGCTTGCAATAGAAAATTTGGTTTGTGGTGATGAGGAGTGTGCTCAAGTATGAACCAAAATGAGCAAGCACATCAACGAGCATGGAGTCTTTGCTAATTTGCATGCAATTAAAGATCAAGATAGTTTGAATCCTATTGAATGGTGAAACATGTATGGCATCTCTACCATACTTCATGCTCAAATTGGATGTGAGTGTGCTTTCATAGGTTTTGAACACTTCTTTTGTGTAGAGTTGTTGGATCATGTGCAACTTCACCCATAGTTTGAAGAGAAACAATTTGAATGTAGATTGGGAAGAAAGCTTGCTTTATGAGTTCTGCAATTTGAGGTTCTTGTCCCATAATTGTGAGGCGACGAAGAATGATAGAACATATATGACTTGGAACAAAGATCCAAAGGAGGCTAATTTGGAGGATGGAGCCTTAGCTTTAGAGCTGTTGGAGGTTGAATTTTTGGTTGATGGGACTCATGATGGTGATCATGCAGTAAAGATGCCGATCATCCAATAGAGATGCCAACCCCCATATACCACCATTATTGGCACTAAGAGGTTTCCAAATATATCAACTTTAGCTTCACACAACCTCTAGCATTGTGTGTGGGGGTTGTATGGAGCTCATGGTCATGTTCCAAGGCCAATTCCACCTGCTCCTAGTCCTATTATTCCCAGATCAGATGAAAATAGATAAAACATTTTTTCATGGCAAGGGGAAAGCTTAGTAAATAGTAGAATTATTTGTCATTCTCTATTATTAATCTAGTTTCTAAAACTTAAGAGTACTTTGTCTTTATTACGACCTATTTTGTAAACATTATATGATAGCAAAAATTTGAACTTTGAATTGTTGTTTGCATTTTACAACTGTTTGATTATGAACATGATGCTTTGTTTTATTTTGTAGTTGATGTTATCTATTACAATTTGTTGAAACTTGAAGGTTGATGTTATGGTTGATCAATGGATGACAATGTTATAAGTTATAGCTCCTAGATGATGTTGTATGTCTGCTAAATGGTTGATGCTTTAATGATCATCATTAATTCAATAGTTAAGTCTATGTTTTTATTTTTTTGCAACTAATTCGACATTCTACATGCTTGTATTGAATATATATACATCAAAATATATTAAAATATAAAAAGATATTTTGGAATGCTATGGCTTCAAAAGATTTTGAAAATTAGTGCTTCATGCTCCAACATCCCGCTTCTTGTTCCCGCTTCACTTTTCTGCCCAACAAACTTTTTACAATACACAAACCCGTTGTTAAGGCAGAGTGTGGGGCCTACCCTTTTGGCGTTGAGTTCATCTTTTGTCTACTACCTTTTCTACATAGACTGCAAACTTTTAGGGACTTGGCCTTTGGGTGATCTAGGTGGTCATCCAAGGCCATCTCAGAAATGGTCCTAATTTTGACATTTTTTGGGTCTTCAATTTTGATGCATTTTTTGTGGTTATCCGATGTGTTTTTCACTTCAAATATGTGCAAGCGTGAGTGGCTGACCTAGTGTTTTAATTTTCTTTTAAATGAGCTAAGGAAGACTTGAATCATAGAAGCGGGCAAAAGGTTAGGCTCCTAGCAAGGCTTCCCATTAACATTTTTTGGGTCTTGAGTTTTGGTGCATTTTTTGGGGTTTTCCCATGTGTTTTTCACCTCAAATGTGTGCATACTTTGGTAGCACACTTGATGTTTTAATTTCTTTTAAATGAGCCAAGGAAGACTTGAAATAGAGAAGCAATCAAAAGGTTAGGCTCTTAGAAAGGCTCCCCTTCTTTTGGATGGTTGAGATTCATTCGATACAACATTCTTGCTCAACCATATTTGTGTGCCATGTTTATGAATCTTACATATTACGATTTTGTTGGCATTTATAAAATATAATTTTAGCCTATTGTTATGGGCTTTTTCGAATGGGTGTAGACAACACATTTCTTGACCTAGATAAGCTTTCATCATTCAAGCAAGTTTGTATTGCTTTGCATATTACAATGTTTTCACTATTTCATTCATTTATAGAGTTTGGGTTTCACTCTATTATTGTGCTTTTTGCAATATCTCTATGTTATTTCACCTATTATTGCTAATTTCATTTTGTTCTCAACATAATCTAGTTTAGTAGTATTAGAGCAATATGCTCTTTGTTGTTTTTTCGTGCATGTTCTTGATGAGGTTAGGGTACAGGGAGTTGGGCCTTGAAATAAACAATATTGGTGAAAACTTCCCTCGTCAAACCAACTAGTCTCTAATGGTGGACAAAAAGAAAGATGACGAAGTAGGATTTTCCTATCAAGTTGTTGATCGAGGAAGCTCTCACGTTTCAAAGGACCAAGATGATGGATAATTTTTCAAATCCTTCAATAACTCCCAACGGCAATGGAGCCACCTTCTATAAGTAGTGTCTTTGGAGGTATTATGCCATTTAGGGTACAAGTTAACTTTGACATACCTTTGTGTTGAAGGCAACATGGATGTTGATTTCTTGGAGGAATGATTAAGTCTGCTAAAGTGTAATTACTCTATTCAAAAATTTTCCAATAGTTAAAAGATTACTTTTCCATTTTTTTAAGTTCCTTCCCCATATCGAAGATTTTTGGGACACCTAATGTGTGCAAGGGTTGAAGATGAATTTGAAGCATCTGGAATAGAACCCACTTGGTTCGCTTTTTGGGTGCCCTTAAGGAGGAATTCTACCCTATTGGAAACATAATGATTAGGTACATGAGATGGACAACTTTCAGCCATGAGAAAGACCATGGTGTGTTGGAGTACTCTAATGCCTTCTATATGCCATGTTCAAAGTTGGGTATCAATTATTAAGGATGCCAAATGGAACTTCATTATAAAATACCATATCTGCCTACATAGTTACATGCAAACATAAATTTGGTTTTAAGACATATCTTCGCTGGGAGTTGTTTATTAGTATTGTTGTCAAATTGAGCAGAAGTTTTCGCATAAGGTTTAGTGAGAGTTTGGGTTTTGCAAATTAGCGATAACAAAGAATGGTAAAGGTGGCCCTAACTGGTAGAACAAAGGATAGAGCAAGGATAACCAACCTTAGGACAACTAGTCCAAGTCACATGTAAAGAAGAGTAATAGGAAGTCTAAGAAAGACACTAGAAAGTGGTGCGAGATCTAGGAAATATGTTGGTACAACATTGACAAATGTTGTTCGAAACAGTCGTTGGCGAGCTAAAAGCCTTCTTAATCACAACCATAGCGTTGTTGGCAAGCTAAAAGCCTTCTTAATCACAACCATAGCCATACACAACCTATGTTGGGCTAGGGACAAGACATCCACGCTAGTTAGTGATGTCACTTGCACTTTAGCCTCGAGTCCTTCAAAGATGAGGTACTGTGTGATGTTGCTCCACGTGAAGTTTGTGATGTTTTTTTGGGCAACCATATATGTGGAATTGTCATGTTGTTTATGAGTCTATTTACTTTGGGAGGTCTTAACTAGATATTAGAGGTAGCCCTAGATACTGTAGTCTCTCTAATCACAACGAATCAATGCAGGGGAGTAATATTTTAGGCGAGAGATTTTTCATCTTCATAGTTTGGTCAAAAGGCAAAATTAATAACACCACAATCTCGAGGGCCTTTTCCAGGGGTTTCTCTACACAATAGATGTAGGTGACTAGGATGAAGGAATATATGTTAGAATTTACTGAACCCAACACTTGGTATTCAATTCCAAGTAATTATTGACTGAACGAATACACAACTAGATTCCTTACACAAAAAATATAGCGGAAGCAAAACTTGATCTGAATCACATACACATAATCAAATTTCTGCCCAATCAACAGTTCTTCATCAATAAATTAATTACAAAACTTACGTGGGCTCCTGACCTGGGTTAATGGCCCAATTGAGAAAATACAGATTACAAAATCTGATCCTTGAACCCAACACATGCTCATTGAGAAGCCTCTCCCAATCTTGTGCTGCTGTTATGTCTTAGCCTCAACACTTAGGCTCAATTTATAACTTTCCTAAGCTAAAATTGACGACCAAAATTAGTTCGTCAAGTTAACTGAAGATAAGTGACTTCACTTTAGTTACCTTTCCTGTCTTCAGCTTTCTTTACTTTAATTCAAGTACAAGTCATAAATTTAGCTTGCTTTACATACACATCTCATGCATGTCACACACAACACATCCACATTCGTGTAACTCACTTGCACACTTTGCATGTTGCATGCAAGCTTCTAATGAGACAAAACAAGGCCGTTCTAGTCAAGGCACATAATTAGAAGACCTTCAACAGGTACATAAGTACTTGCTTAAGCTACAAACTTCAACACCCCCTCTTAGCAAGGGAGGTACTTCTGGAAGAACCTCCTCCACTTGGATTTGTCTCCAAGCCCATCTCAGTGTCTGTAGCTGCTCCCTCTGACTCTGAAGCCTATATCGCTACCTGACCTGAAACCTAAGCTGAGAACCTATCACATCCAACCATGCTCTGAGGATCTTGCTCCTTAACATCCATCAATATCATATCATACCAACTGATTCTCCTGAAAATACATGAAGAATCACTCTTCCTAGTCAACTGCCCCCTCTCAGTCACTCACACTGATACTATATCCAAGGTCCCCTTGGATACACACACAGGTTGTCCCAACAACTTGTATGACTGCCCTTGTCTGATGCCAAGCACTATTGCTGCATTCAAGTGTTGATTTTTGGGTAGTTGTGGTTGCTATTCACCAACTACACAAGTCAGACTTGAAAGAGATTCAAATTGGAGGAAAATAAAAATTTCAAGTTGTTCAAGTTGACTCCAACTATTCAAGTTGCCCCAGCTAAGGAGACACACCACTTGGGGCACCTTAGATCACTATAAAAAGGACACTCGACCTCCTCCATTTGAAAACAATTAGGATTATAGCATATCTTCTCATAAAGGAGCCACATATCTTCATAAGAAAGACAAATTGAAGCAAGAGAAGCCAAGTTACTTATTTGTGTGTTTGATAAACAAAAAAGGTCGAAGTGGCTGTTGTTTTAACTTTTAAGGAGGCCAAAGTTCATAATAAGCCATCGAAGTTCTAAGTTAGTTATGTATTATGAAAGAGGGTCGAAGCCCCAAAAGGAGACTTTGTAACCTCAGGATCGAGACCTTGAGAGACTACTGTTTATGGGTGAAGGGCTAGTCTAGCCCTAGGAGTTCCCATATTTTCTTATGAAACTTAGATTGTACTTTTGTTGATTTGAACAATTTCTCCTAAGAAAGGATTGTTGGGTTTTTCCCTAGTTATGGTTTTCCCAAGGTAAAAATTTGTCTTGTGTTTGGCTGTCTCTTTATGATCCTACTTTCATTATTGCATTTCTGTTGAGATTTTCTATGTATAATTTGCTTAACAATATATGTGACATAAGATGAATTGGTTAAGGAATCACTGGAAAATAATTATTAGATTAGAAGAACATGAAAAATCAACATGGTATCAGAAGGAGGTTAAAGGGCATCCATTAAAGAGGCGTGAAAAAGGCAAAGTTCCTAAAGGAAACCAAGTTGTTATCATCATCAAGGTATTTGTTGAGTCTGTGATTTATTATAGAAGGGCTGAGATATTTAATGAGCCATATCAAGTCTCTCTATAGGCTGAATTCTTCAAGATTAAAGGTGTATTTTCCAAACTTGTCTTGAGGACGAAATTCCCTGTTGAAGGACCGAATGCTCTGGACAAAGATCATATTTTGGAGTGCTCGAGTCCCATATTTTGTTGATACTGATACACTTTTCTATTGGAGCCGAGATTCATCTTATCTGGAGATCAAATTGCTGGATCACTTGAAGGACAAATCACTTAGTGAGGAGACCGAATTTCTTCTACATTAGAAGACTGAATTGGTTAGTAGTGGGCAGGTTGAGTTATCTATTCTAGATGTCAAGTTTTATTGGGGTTTGAAATTATCAGGAGGTTGAGTTGATAAGTCGAGAACCCACTCCACCTAGAGGCCAAGATCCATTTCTTTGGGGGTCAATTGCATTAATTTGGTTGTTGTGGTAATATTCTAGCCGAAATCCTCTTGTGAAGGCAAAGTGATTCCAAAGTTGGAGTTGTCCTTGTAAAGGCAAAATTGTTCTTATTGCCAAAGTGGTTTTGAGGAGGTCGAGATGCTTGGTTTGGAAGGGTTGAGAGCAATCATCTAAGAACTGTCGAGTACTTTGTTTGTACCCTAGAAGATAGAAGTTGTTGATAATTATTCTGTAAAGGAAGTTTGGTTTGAATAGGACCATGTTTGTGCCACTTGAAGGTTGTTGCTTGCACATATATTGAGGGTCAATTGATGGAGCAAGTTCTTTTGAAAGATTTAATGGAGGAAATTTGAATGCCATGATGTTATTCCCTCCTTTGGAGCCATCTTACTTTCATGAAACATTTTCTATGGAAGACTTAGCTCCACCTGCAGTTTTTTGTCTTTGTTGACATGATAGTTAAAGGGGTTGAACAAAACTCTAGAAAGCAGAATAACAGGGCAAGGGCAAGGGCTAACGTTTAGGCTTGGTTGGGCTACTTCAAGGACAAAGTTGAAATTTGTTTAGAAAGAGACAAAATAAAGTGTTACTCATGCCTTGTATATGCTGTTGAAGTTTGCATTGGTTGAGATATGTTGCTAGGGTCTTGCCAAAATAGATTGAAAATTACTCTAGACCTAGAGGGAGTTGTGGAGAAAGGCTCTCTCATTTAAAGCTAGAAAAATCATAAATGTGGAGAGTGTTGCTCATGTATGACCCCTTCTTGGAAGAGCTGGTATACTTAGGGTTTGTAAACCCTAGAAATTTTTTGAAGGTTATGATTTAGAAAGCCCTAGGGTTTTGGGATAAAACCCTAGAGCTAGACCTAGAATCGATGAATCTATTGAATGAAGAAACCCTAACAATTCATGCAAGGAAGGAAAGGAAAGTAACATGCATTAGTAGCTGATGATGAGGATGAGGAGGATGAGTTTGCAGATGGATTTCAATGACTTCAACAAGAAGACAAGGATCAAGATGGAGGACAACTCCCTACAACCCTTAGATCAAAAGATACGTACTTTATATCTTTCCTCCTTGATTATTGCTTTAATTTTGGTCAGCCTCTTGTCCTTGTATCTTTTGCTTGGTTATAGTTGTTTCTTCCATGACCTTCTAATGAGGTTTGCAGGTACATCATGAAGGCTGCTAAGGCTCTGACATTAGATGGAATCATTGGGAAGAATGAAGCAAATTTTGTGGCAAGAGGACTCCCAGGATCTAGCATAAACTCGGCTAGAGTGATTTGTGTTCAAGATGGAGAAATTGTATTGACATCTAGAACCATGCCAAAGGACCGGAAGAGCTCCTAGAGTAGAGTGAAAGCAAGTGGGCCAATAAGTTTGAAGGATGCCTTGATGGAGGAAAGTGTGCTGAGACCTGAAGGGAGGTCAATGGTGACTTGTGGATCTACAAGATCAAGCATATAGTAGATGAAAACATAGAGAAGTACAAAGCGTTGTGGCAAGAGGGTTCTCCCAGAAAGAGGGAGAGGACTATGAGGAGACATTTGCTCCAATTACTAGGTTCACTTCTTTTAGAATTATTATTTCTATTGCTTCTGATATGGATTGGAGGTTACATTAGATGGATGTAAAGACCGCTTTCCTCAACGGAGTGATTGAGGAAGAAGAAGTGTACATAGAGTCACCTTAGGGCCTTGGGGTACATGATAGGGAATCTCATGTTTACAAATTGAAGAAACCTTTGTACGAACCTCAACCACGTCATTCTCAACCTGATGGATATCTGATGAGTCTTGGTTGATCTTGTTATTATATGACTTGTTTTTGACGGGAGCAGAAGGACTCATATGACAAAGGGAGCAATAGTGGCAGGAGGATTTGCTTTCGTGATAGAGGGAGTAATCAAGCCTCGCTTCAGTGTCAAAGGGAGTTGACCTCTGAGTTTGAGATGAAGGATCTAGATATGAAGCATTACTTCCTTGGTCAAGGGAAGTATACTATTTGTTGGGTGTGTGTTATATTCTTTCCACGACTAGCTTTAGGCGAGAAGCGGGTGACCACCCCCCTTGCACGGGGTTTGGGTCAGCGCCTCGAAATTTTTTTTGGACCTTATGTTAGGTGGGCAGACCTACCTATGGTTTTGTGCATGGGTTTGCACATGGTTTTGGGCATGGGTTTGCACATGGTTTTGGGCTTGTTGGTTTTTTGCCCATGGTATTTTGTACATCTGGTCAAGGAAGTACTTTTATGTTATAATATAGGGTTAATGGATTGGGGTTTATGAATGCTTTGACGTGTATATATATTTATTGTAACATTGAAAGGAATACAATGAAAAATCAAGCTGGTAGTCCCAGGTTTGGGATCCAGGGGAAAATCTCTGTGTATATCTGTTTTATGTTTTATGCTCTCGTTATTGTTTATTTTTTGTTTTAAGAGTTCGTTTGCAGTTAATTTTTGTACAGTGTTAAAACCTACACTATTGAGATCCTTCAGATGATGGACTGCACGATTGACACACTAGATGCTTAGAGGCAGGAGGTCTCTAAGAGCAGTATGCCTTCTATGAGTGGACCATGCTAGACAACATATATGCTTAAGTATCTAGGAAGCAACAAGGGCAAAGGGAGCAACCAGGATTGCCACAACATGATCTGTTTTAGTGTTAGAGGGAGCACCTAGTCAGGGTGACCAGAAAGAAGCTATGGTGATGGATCCACTGAAGGAAGCCTGTCAATTTATGGTTGAGCTGAGGCATATGACACAACATGTGTTAAGGTATCAACATGGTATAGTTGGATATTGATTGAGATATGTCTCAAGTGATGAAGTACAACTGTTTGGATATACATATTACAATTGAGTAGGGAGTGTCGAAAACAGGAAGAGCACATCAAGATTTTGCTTCAGTTTGGGTTTTGTAAAAAGCAGACATCTGTCTCACTCAGCACTGTAGAGACTGAGTATATTGTAGGTAGTTTGGTGAGTTGTAAAGCAATGTGGCTTCGTATGCTGCTCGTAGGATTGTTTGACTAGGTGCTCGAGATGACCGCGATGACAAGTCAAGACACATTGAGATCAAGTATCGAGACATGGTGCTAAAGGGAGCAATGAAACTCCAATACATTTCTATAGATGAGCAGGTTGTTGACATTCTCACAAAGCCTCTGTCCCAGGATGAAGTTTGTTTACTTCGGGGACAAGCTTGGAGTGGTTGAGAATGCTTCCCTTAGTTTGAGGGAGTGTTGATGTTGTAGCATCAAGGGCATGCATACTCCTTAGTTAGGATATTGACAGGTCAAGGGTATTGACCAAGGACCATGTATTGTGGCTAAGAAAAATGGTCCAAAGAGCAACGAGGTCCAGAGTGCTCCCTCGGTTTAGAAAGTTCTGACTATATTGCCAAGAGGTACTTGGCTAGTGGGTTGAGTGAGTGCCTTTAGCATCGAGCAAGTGTTTTACCATTCAATTGGCTTGCATGAATGGTAATTGGGGGTTTCACCATTTTTTTGTTCAAAGGTATCAATAACTTGCTCTAAGTGACAACTTGTTTAGATGGTGACCCAAGACTAGTTTTGTTAACCCCAATCAAAAGGTTGTGACCATTCACTAAAGGGTTTTGGCTACTGGGTGACTAGATCCATTTACAAAGGGAATTTGACTAGTAGATGACTAGATCCTTTGCATGATGTTGATGCAAGATGCTTTCCACATGAAGTGGATGGATACATTAACATAGCAAGCTCATTCAATCTTTTCTTGGGAAGGAGAATTTTTTCAACAAAGTGGACATCTAAAAAAGTCAAGGTGAATACCTCCCTAATTAAGAGGGAGTGTTGATTTTTGGCTAGCTGTGGTTGGTATCTCCCAACTACTCAAGTCGGCTTTGATAGAAAATCAAATTAGTTGGCTCAAACTATTTAAGTTGGCCCAACCAAGGAGACCCACCACTTGGGGCACCTTATATCATTATAAAAAGGATACTCAACCTCCTCCATTTGAAAACAATTCAGATCATAACATATCATCTCATAAAGGAGCTGTAGATCTTCATAAGAAGGACAAATTGAAGCAAGAGAAGCCGAGTTACTTATCTGTGTGTTTGATAAAAAAGAAAGGTCAAAGTGGCTGCTTTTTTAAGGAGGTCGAAGTTCATAATAAGCCATTGAAGTTCTAAGTTTGTTTTGTATTATGAAAGAGGGTTGAATTCCTAGAATGAGACTTTGTAACCTCAGGACCGAGACCTTGAGAGACTGCTGTTCATGGGAGAAGGGCTGGTCTAGCCCTAGGAGTTCCTAGGTTGTCTCACGAAACTCATATTGTAATTTTGTTGAATTGAACAATTTCTCCCAAGAAAAGATTTCTGGGTTTTTCCCTAGTTAAGGTTTTCCCAAGGCAAAAATTTATGTCTCTTTTGTTTGGCTATCTCTTTACGAACCTGTTGTCATTATTGCATTTCTATTGAAATTTTCTATGTATAATTGCTTAATGATATATGTGACATAAGATGAATTGGTTAAGAAATCATTGGAAAGTAGTTATCATATTAGAAGATCATGAAATAGCAACATCAAGGTCGCTTCCTTTGAATATAAAAGCACTTGTCCATCCCTGAACAAAATTCTATATCCAACATCCTCCAAGGTTGATATTGAGAGCACAAGTACCATCAACCCCGAAACAAACAACATCCCGACCACCTCTAGAAATCCTCCCGACTCTAGTTAGAATCTGACACATCCAACCCCCTTCACTGCATGCATGGTACTAGTCCCACTAATCACACTGCAGTTTGAGCTTGTCTCTGAAATATTGCAGAACATTGACCTCATTCTCGTCATGTGACTCGATGCTCTACTGTCCACTAGCCATAACCCATTGTCTGCACACACAACAATACTACTATCAGAAACACAGGCAACTAGAGAAAATTCGTTCTCAAATTTCTCCGTAAAGTCATCAATCTCAGTTGATGCTGATGCAACGACCTAATCTTGCTTCTTCTTCTTCTTGTATGGACATTGGCTTGCATATCGACCAATCTTATGACACACAAAGCACTTCACTTTGTTCGTGTCCTTCACAGAAGCAAGTCCCCCACTTCCCTTTACTTTATTCTTTCCCTTTGCAGCAAGAGAAAAGTTCTCTTCACTATCCCCACCATCATGTTGGCCTGCAGTTTTGTAACGTCTCCTTGTCTCTTCCTATACAAAATCATCCCACAATCTATCCCAATTGGGCAAATTTTCCTGTGCGATGATCGCATCAACAAAAACATCCCATTTCAGAGGAAAGCCACTCAAGGTTGATCGGACCAACTCCTCACTATCAATAGTTTCCCCCACTAGTGCTAAGTCATATCTAATCTGAGTGATCTTGGTTAGATATGAGGCAACTGTGTTAGTTTCAGACATTCTAGTGTTTCTTAGTTTCTCTTTCAACACCATCTTTCTATTTTTGTTTGTACTCTGGTATAACTTGGTTAAGGATGCCCATATCTCAAAGGCATTCTTCTTCCCCATCACATGAGGTATGATATGGTCTTTAATGGAATCCAGGATTATTCCCTTGGCCTTCACGTTCTTCTTATTAAAATCAACCAACTGAGTAGGATCTGTAGGAATTGGGATAACCTTCTCCACGATGTCCCACCAACTCCTGCTCCTCAAATATTAGAACAATTCGCTCCTTCCATGGGCTGAAATTTCATGTGCCATCTAACCAATCCTCGTAAAGTAACCTTGTAGTCATCCTCGTCAAATTGACCAACAATTCTTTTCAACCTCTGCACGTTGTTCTTTACGCTATCGTGATCTAAGCCCAATTGTCAACCTGTAGCTTGATGACTGTCCACTTAGTGGTTGATCTTAGTCGACTATCGATTCCTTTGACAATCAACTTCACTTACCTGTGTGCTGCAACTGCTATAGCCCTCTGCTGGCTTGATCTGTACCTTCACCAATGTATGTTAGTCTGCGGCCTGATCTTGTTAGAATTCAATGAACAGAGGCTCGACCTTGATTGAAGAAAAAGATTACTCTGTGTCGAATTTTAGACTAGTCATGTCCCATGCTGGTCTCCTCTGCTGGCGACTCCTATCGGCCCAACAACCATTTGCAGAACTCTACACACGACTGTCTCGACCTTGGGCCCCCAATACTATCTCTGCCTCGCTTGTCTAAGCTTGTATCGACGTTGACTATCTCTGTGTGACCTGTGGCTACTGTCGGTGTCCTGTCCTGTTCTCTTTGGTCACTGGTTAGTTGTGGTGCTTGACTCTCGACGACTGGTCTACCTAGTTATGCCCTGTTTGTCGAAATTTTGTGATTGGTTTGTTATCGGACCGATTTGTTTGTTGATGGTGTCGCTGCTGCAGCTGGTTGGTCGGTCGACTTAGTGGCTGTTGTTGAGGGCTGGTTGGCTCAACAGTTGGCCATCACCATGGGCCCCCTTCTCCTCCTTTTCTTTTTCGTGCCTAATCCAAAGATTATCTGGCCCGGATAAAAAAACTTTCGCCATTTTAATAAAGATTTCTTGTTTGTTCGATGATGATCCCAACCAACATGGCTTCGATGATCCGATACAAATGCAACCCCTGTGATTGCTAGATCGATTCAGAATTGGGGCTCTAATACCATGTTAGAATTTATTGAACCCAACACCCAATATTAAATTCCAAGCAATTATTAATTGAATGAATACATGAACAAATTCCTAACACAAAAATATAGTGGAAGCAAAAATTTGATATGAATCACATAAACAAATTTTGGCCGAATCAACAGGTCTTCATTAATAAATTAATCACAAAACTTACTTGGGCTCTCATCCTATATAATGGCCCAACTGAGAAAAGACAGATTACAAAAACGATCTCTAGCCCTCTCTCGAACCCAACGCGCTCACAGAGAAGCCTCTCTCAATCTTGTGTTGTTGTTGTGTCTTAGCCTCAACAATCCTGCTCAATTATAACTTTCCTAAGCTAAAATTAGCTTGTCAAGTTAACTGAAGATAAGTGACTTCACTTTAGTTAACTTTCCTATCTTTAACTTTCTTTACTTCAACTCAAGTACAATTCATAAATTTAGCTTGCTTTACATGCACATCTCATGCATGTCACATGCAACACATCTTAATGCATGTAGCTCACTTGCATATTCTGCATGTCGCATGCAAGCTCCTAAGGAGGCAAAACGAGGCCCTTCTAGTCAAGACACATGGCTAGAAGACCTTCAACAAGTACAAAAGTACTTGCCCGAGCTACAAACTTCAACAATATAAAGATATCTTTGGCCCACCTACAAGGGTATTTTTGCATTGTTAGGTAAAGTACATAATTGATTTGACATTGGGTGTCTCTCTACCTAAAAAGTTGGTATATAGATGCTAGTACCTAATGACCCGATATATATGTTCTCTCTCGTGGAGAATAAGGAGATCAAATGCCATATTTAAGAGCTAGTACAAAAGGGTCACATTCAAGCAAGCTCTTCATCATGTAGGAGCCCAATTGTGGTGGTTTGGAAGAAGGGTAGGACATGGTGACTCTATATTGATTATAAAGCCTTGAACAAAATCATAGTCAAGAACTGGTATCTAATCCTTTGGATTGATGATCTTCTTGATCAACTCAAGGGTGCCAAACTTTTTAGGAAGATTGATTTGAAGTTAAGCCATCATTAGGTGCCGATTGATAAAATTGATGTGTGGAAGACAACCGTAAAAGTCTAAAGGTGGTCTCTTCAAGTGGTTGGTCATGTGCTTCCACTTGAATAATGTCCCAAGAACATTCATGAGGTTGATGGACGATACCTTATGGTCATTTATCAATTCGTTTGTCGTTGTATATTTGGATGATAACCTCATTCTTAGTAGAACATGGGAGGAGCATCTGAAGCACATTTAGCAAGTTATGACAACACAAGTTACATGCCAATATGGAGAAGTGCTCATTCCACATGTAGAGAATTGTGGTATATGGGACACATGAATGAGCATGGCGTGCATGTGGATCAAACCAAGATCCATGTCATTCATGATTGGCTAGCCACTAAGACACTAATAAAGCTCCACAAATTCTTCGGCCTCCTGAACTTCTGTTGCAATTTCATGTTGAGGTTCTCTCATGTTGCATGGCCTCTAAGCTAGGTGACCGAAGGTGTAGCCAAAGCCTAACTTATTTGGGCTAAGACACAACCAAAAGCATCCGAGGATTTGAAATGATGCCTTTGCTTGACACTAATCCTCATTTTGCTAGGTTTGCAAGAACCATTCGAGAGTGAGACACATACCTTAGACAATGTTGCTTGTGTAGCCCTCACTGAGCATTGATAGTTGATGGCATATCACAATGAGAGACTCTTTGACACAATTCACATGTACCCATTTATGACAAGGAAATACACTTCATTTTACAAGCATGTTGGGAATTAAAGTGTTATATTTTGGAAAACAAAACACTCATCCACGCTAACAACAAGCCCCCACAATTCATGTAGCATTGTAGATGTAGGGAAAATTGTAGAACAATTGCCATCAGAAGTGGTCCATGCACCTTCAACAATTCACTTGGATATCAATTACAAGAAGGGAAAAAACACAAATCGAGTTGCAAATTGCCTTAGTCAACTTTTGGTTGTGGCCCTAATTGTGTGATAGTGACCTTGAGTTCATTGAAAGACACTAAGCATCAATAAGTAAGTTTTAGAGTTTCACCTCGACGATGGACATCTATGCCATTTGGGCCACCTTTATGATCCTTTTGGTTGGCATGAGACATTGACTTGAGAGGTGCATCATAATTGGGTGGCAGGGAACTTTCATGCGGATAAAAGAGTGGTGGTGTTGTAGAATTAGTAATTATTTCTAGCAACCAAAGCTTGGATGACATGTTAGCAGGTATATTAGTTCCTGCATCACTTGTGTCATTCCTAAACTTGCCATTAAGAAGTAGGGACTATACACTTGTTTGCCTTACCTAAGATAAACTTGGGAGTTAGTCTCCATGGATTATATGTTAGGTCTGTCCTCAACTAGGCATGGTAACGATTGTGTATTTGATATGTGCCCTAGTACTTTTTGGTCTAGCCTGTGTTCATTGGTGGATACCAAGTTGACCAAATTCATTGTCTTCCACCTCCAGACCGATGGATAGAAAGAGGTAGTCAACAAGATGATTGTGCATATCCTTGGAATGTACAACTCCAAGTATCCATGTACTTGGGACAAAATCCTTTTTGTTCAACATAGTTACAACAAAACCGTTTTATTGACCACAACCCTTTTAGATGTGCTTATGGTTCCAACCATTGGCCCAAATTGTTGTAGCTTTACCTATTGCATCTACATAAGAAGAGTCTTCTCATCCTTAGATCGAGGTAGACAAAGTAATCCAATTTGTTGAATGGATCCAACACATCCAATGAGAAGTTCATGATATTGGTAGAAGCCAATGCCAAGGACAATCAATGACTCAATCAACATCAGGTTTCACACAAGTTTTATATTGGTGATAAGGTATGTTTGCACTTACGAAGAGAGTGACTAACATGCCCCCATAGGAACCTCAAATGACTTCAGTATGGGCCTTAAACCATCACCAATGCCATTGGTGAGAACACTTTTGAATTGTGAATTCCACCTTTTCTTGGCTTACACCCAATCATTAATGTGGAGTTGCTTTGACCAGATTTGCCCCCTTTGTTGGACACATTGGAGGCAGTAGAGCACTTGGCCCTTAAGAACTCAACCTAATTATAATGAGTAGGCTAGAGTCGATTGCGTCATGGAAACCAAGATGAAGAGTACTTTCCAACATAAAATAGAACTCTATTGGGTTGTCAAAGCCGGGTAGCTTCTTCAACAAAGTAGGTGGTTCAATAGGAACTAGATTTAGTAGATGTTTTTCCATTTGACAGAGGAACTTGATGTAATGGATACCATCACTGTTAAAATTGGACAACTAGGTCCAAACTCCATGTTGTGATGCTCAGATGAAGATACCGAAATTTTTATTGGATTCCTCTTTCGGAGAGGCGTAAAATCCATATAAAATTTATCTTAATCCGATGAGCAGAACATTTATTTTGAATTTATTATTTATAATAAATTATATATGCAGGTCGGCCTTAAGGTTTTACACCCCCAGCAGATGTGTCACACACCTCAATGATGTATATAAATACAGTCAACTTTGGAGAGCATTTCACACACACTCATCACATCATCTTCTTCTCTTCTGATCTAGTACGAGCTACTTGGAAGAAACTTTCGATCCACACGTGTGAAGAAGGACGAATTACTACAGCCAAGGAGAAGGACGAAATTGCTGCAGCTAGGGTTTCCACGAAGGTTTGACTAGCGTTGACTTTGGTCAACGCATGGTCCAAAGAGGCTGAAATTTATTGGAGACTTCGATTTTGGGAGGCCGTACACATTGGCACAAGAACCAAGGTCAAAAGGTTGACCGAAGTTGGAGCTGCGTTGAATTTGATGTTGCTGCCTTGCGTTGACTTTTCTGGATAGCGTTGACTTTTCTGGAGTTGACTTGAGTTGACTGGGTGACTGATTTAAGGATTGTTGTGACACATTCTGGGTTGGCTGATGAAGGAGACTTTGCTGGTTGAAGCATCTTGTTGACCGCCGTAACGCACCTTCACATTCTCCTGTTTCTGGTTTGTCTTCTATAGATCCACTGGTATGTTCTATCAGCATTTTACTTAACTGTTTGGGTGATTGTTGTAATAAAAGTAAAGTTGCATCAAGCATAAAACATCTACAAAAATTTACATGGTTTCAGAGCTGAGGTGAAGACAAGCCCTAACTTTAGCAATCACCATCTAAGAAAATGGGTTCCACAAGTTATGAATTCAAGGAGAATGACAAACTGACTGGAAGGGATGACTTCCATGCTTGGAAGATGATATTAGATCTCAAATTGGAAGACCATGATCTCATGGACCATGTACTGGGTAAGATACAAGAACCTCCATCCACTGCTACTGCTGCTGCTAAAACCAAGTATAAGAAGGGGGAGATCAAAGCAAAGCTGATGATCCGGGAATCCATTCATAAAAGCCTGGTGGAACTTTAGCAATCACCATCTAAGAAAATGGGTTCCACAAGTTATGAATTCAAGGAGAATGACAAGCTGACTGGAAGGGATGACTTCCATGCTTGGAAGATGATATTAGATCTCAAATTGGAAGACCACGATCTCATGGACCATGTACTGGGTAAGATACAAGAACCTCCATCCAATGCTACTGCTGCTGCTAAAACCAAGTATAAGAAGGGGGAGATCAAAGCAAAGCTGATGATCAGGGAATCCATTCATAAAAGTCTGGTAGCCTACATCTCTGAGTTGGGCACATCCAAAGAGATGTATGATAAATTGATCCTAATGTTCAAAGTTAACAATGTGAACCAAGTGCTATTCTTCAAGAATCAATTGAAGAATCTAAAGAAAGGTAGGGATGAGTCTGTCCAAACATACTTTCTGAAATTGACCGAGATTAGGAACAATCTGCTAGCTATTGGGGAGACAATAGCCGATCGTGAGATGGTACTCACCGCACTTGGAGGCCTCCCATATGAATGGCAAGTATTCAACACTACCATTCTCAATAATAGTACAATTCCTAACTTTGACGAGCTACTATCCAGATGCATGCAAGAAGAGACAAAAATGAAGGAATATGAAAATGACAGAAATGTTGCCTATGCTGCTCATTCTAGAAAGAAGAACTCTGGTGGTTCTAAGAACAAAGGAAGAACAAGGGCCCAAGGAAAGAAGGGCAAGTGTTTCACTTGTCATAGGCCTGGTCACTATGCCAGAGAATGTCCTTTCAAAAAGGATTCTCCCAATAGTGATGACAACAACAATAACCGGAGGAATGGAAATCAAAGAAACAACAGGTCCAAAGGAAAGAGGAAGGCTCCCTCTGATGGAAACAATCAACCTTTCAAAAGGTCTAGAAACTCCAGGTATGAAGAGTCAAATGTTGTTGATAAAAGAAATGAATACATTCTTGTATCTACTCTCTCTGCTGCATCCCCGCCCGACACTATGGATCTCTGGCTGATAGATAGTGGTGCCTCAAGACACATCATTGGGTTCAAGGAAGCACTCTCTGACATGGTTGAGAAGGATACTAATCTGGAAATTATCCTTGGAGATAATGCCACATATCCCGTAAAAGGGATAGGGACTGTGACCCTCCACTTGTCTCAAGGACAAGTCCTACATTTGCAAGATGTACTCTATGTACCAAAATTGAAGAAGAACCTTGTGTCTATATCAGCGATTGAAGACAAAGGCTTCAATGTGGCATTCATTGATGGAAAAGTGTGCATGTGGAAGAAGAATCTCAAGGAAGCTATCGTGATTGGTTTTAGAGTTGGAACACTCTACCAGGTTGAAGGAAGTCCTCTAGGAGCTATGACATGTGATACTATCCGACAAACTGAACTATGGCACCGAAGGTTTGGACACCTTCATTACAAGGCCCTTCCCGAAGCAAGGAAGGTGGTGACAGGGATGCCTGACTTTGGAAATAATCATGAAGGTGTGTGTAAGGGCTGTGCCGAAGGAAAGCATACAAGGGGACCTTTCCCCTCAAGTGTCACAAAGACATCTGATATTTTGCAACTGGTCCATTCTGATCTATCTGGTATGCTACCCGTGACATCCATGGGAGGATGTTCTTACTATATGACATTCACTGATGACTTCTCCCGCAAAACCTGGATATACTTCTTGAAGAAGAAGGATGAGGCTTTCATGTGGTTCCATACCTTCAAAGCCTTGGTGGAAAACATGACAGGGAAGAAGATCAAGATTTTGAGGACCGACAATGGCACTGAATATGAGTCAAATGAGTTCAAGGACTTTTGTAGAGAAGCTGGCATTAAGAGGGAGACTACTACTACCTATACTCCTGAGCAGAATGGCATTGCTAAACGAAAGAACAAGACCTGGAAGCTGCCCATGCCATGCTATGTGACCAAGGTTTACCGAAGTTTCTGTGGGGAGAAGCTGCGAATACTGCTGTATACATTCAAAACCGATGCCCTCATTCCGCCCTGGACTCCAAAACTCCCGAAGAGGTTTTCACTGGTAAGAAACCTGACATCTCACATTTTAGAATTTTTGGATGTCCTGTTTATTTTCATGTGCCAAAAGAAAAAAGAAGTAAGCTGGATGCTTCTGGGAAGAAAGGAATGTTTGTGGGCTACAGTGAAACTTCTAAGGCCTATAGAGTCTATGTACCTGGTCAAAGGGAAGTAGAGATATGTCATGATGTCACTTTTGACGAAGATGCTTCCCTGAAGAAAGTAGTAGATCTTCCGAGATCTGAGGAAAATCATGAAGCAAGGCCTGGAAATCAAGAAGAACCGCAGGATGAGACAATCCCTGATGTTGAAGGACCAATGGACCCAATCGATCCATCTCCTTCACTGAGAAAGAGACCATCATGGCTCAGGGACACTCTCGAAGATGCCGAGGGACATGCTGCCCCAAGGGGGACATTCCGAGAAAGCAAGAAGCCGTGTAGATACCAAGGGTATCAGGCTGCCATGAGTACCATTGTACAAACTGAACCCGGATCTTTTGAGGAAGCCGTAAAGCATCAAGTCTGGAAGGATGCTATGCACGAAGAATATGAGTTCATAATGAAGAATGATGTCTGGGATGTGGTTCCAAGACCGAAGGACAAATCAGTTGTCACAGCGAAATGGCTCTACAAGATCAAGCATGGTTCTGATGGAAGTGCTGAAAAGTTCAAGGCAAGATTTGTTGCCCGTGGCTTCTCTCAAAAGGAAGGAGTAGATTATGATGACATATTTGCACTTGTGGCACGATATACCACCATTCGATCAATCATAGCCCTTGCTGCTATGCAAGGATGGAGTCTTCATCAGATGGATGTCAAGACCGCCTTTCTGCATGGTACAATAAAAGAAGAGGTGTATGTAGAACAACCTCTGGGATTTGAAGTTCAGGATCGAGACACTCATGTCTGCAGGTTGAAGAAAGCCCTCTATGGGTTAAAGCAAGCACCCAGAGCTTGGTACGAGAGGATGGATAGTTACTTGATGAAGCCGGGCTTCACTCGAAGTAATGCTGATCCGAACCTTTACTTCAAGGTTGTACAGGGGAAGCCTCTCATTCTAGTGCTATATGTGGATGACCTCTTCCTGACAGGTGCTGACCCTCTCATTCATCAATGTAAGAGGGAGCTCGCTGCTGAGTTCGAGATGAAGGACCTAGGACTAATGCACTACTTCCTAGGCCTGGAGGTCTGGCAGAGACCTGGAGAGATTTTCCTTTCTCAAGGAAAATACATTGTGAAACTTCTAGAGAGATTTGGTATGGTGGACTGCAAGTCCGTGTCAACACCGATGGAACTCAACTTCAAGAAGTTGAGTGGCAGCGCTGCTGGGCCTATCTTGGCCAATCCTACCGAGTATCGTCAACTCATAGGAGCTTTGATGTTCTTAGTGAACACCCGACCAGATATATGTTTTGCAGTGAACACTTTGAGTCAACAGATGGTTGAGCCTCATCACTTTCACTGGGTTGGTGCCAAGAATCTTCCGAGATATCTTCGGGGCATGATAAACCATGGGCTAAGATACACTGCCGGGAGTGTGATACTCCGTGGATATACTGATGCCGATTGGGCTGGTAGTGTGGTGGATCGTAAGAGCACATCGGGATGCTGCTTCAATCTTGGTTCTGCTTCGATCTCATGGATGAGCAGGAAGCAGAAGTCGGTGGCTTTGAGCACCGCGGAGGCCGAATACATTGCAGCTAGTATGGCCTGTTGTGAAGCAGTTTGGTTGCGGAAGCTCTTTAGTGAGCTGTTTGGACATGTGCTAGATACCACTGTGATACTCTGTGATAATCAGAGTGGGATTCGTATGACTGAGAATCCTGTGTTCCACGACCGATCCAAGCATATTGATATCGGGTACCACTTTATCCGGGATATGGTACAGCGAGGCGCCGTAAGGCTCGATCATATAGGAACTGATGAGCAGGTCGCGGATATTCTCACTAAGCCCCTGGGGAAGGTCAAGTTCCTAACCTTCCGTGAGAATCTTGGTATCGTGGAACGACCCTATGATGTGGGTCTCGTTGGACAATGAGCTCTGGGAGCTCTGGGGGGCTTTGGGGATAGCTTCTCGGAGCTATAAGCACTCACGGGGCTAGGCTTGCCGAACCTTGTGGTGCTTCTGCCCCACCGTTGTGATTTTGAGTTGGTTCACCTCTCATTTTTTCTGTGCCCCGTATGCATCCTACCCATTGAGTTCAGGGCTCATGGGAAGTACCTCTCATTTGGCCAATGAGGTGGGAAAAGCTAGAGACTAGTAGCAAAGACTGATGGATGCATCAGAGATTGTCGTACTCTCTATCTAGGATGGCACGGTCCAACCACTTGATCTGGGATCAAGTCTAGTGAGGTCTCGGACCTCCGCCTGACTTCGGGTCAGATGAACCAACTTCGGGTTGGTTGGAGACTCTTTGTGAGTCCGATAGAGGTTTTGGACCTCTGGGCTGAATTTGTCAGCCGGGGGATGATGTCTTTGTGACTGACCCACTTCTGTTCTGAAATAAAGAGGCCAGCAAAGCAAGTTACGGCGGGATGACGCACGATGTTTGGTTGCACTGATGGATGGAGTTCTCCCTAGTTGAGAGGGAGTTTTAAAATTGGACAACTAGGTCCAAACTCCATGTTGTGATGCTCAGATGAAGATACCGATATTTTTATTGGGTTCCTCTTTCGGAGAGGTGTAAGATCGATATAAAGTTGATCTTAATTCGATGAGCAGAACATTTATTTTGAATTTATTATTTATAATAAATTATATGTGCAAGTCGGCCTTAAGGTTTTACACCCCCAGCAGATGTGTCACACACCTCAATGATGTATATAAATACAGTCAACTTTGGAGAGCATTTCACACTCACTCATCACATCATCTTCTTCTCTTCTGATCTAGTACAAGCTACTTGGAGGACAATTTCGATCCACACGTGGGAAGAAGGACGAATTACTACAGCCAAGGAGAAGGACGAAATTGCTGCAACTAGGGTTTCCACGAAGGTTTGACCAGCGTTGACTTTGGTCAACGCATGGTCCAAAGAGGCTGAAATTTATTGGAGACTTCGATTTTGGGAGGCCGTACACATTGGCACAAGAACCGAGGCCAAAAGGTTGACCGAAGTTGGAGCTGTGTTGACTTTTATGTTGCTGCCCTACGTTGACTTTTCTAGAAAAAGTTGACTTTTCTGGAGTTGACTTGTGTTGACTTGGTGACTGATTTGAGGATTGTTGTGACACATTCTGGGTTGGCTGATCAAGGAGACTTTGCTGGTTGAAGCATCCTGTTGACCGCCGTAACGCACCATCACATTTTTCCTATTTCTGGTTTGTCTTCCATAGATCCACTGGTATGTTCTATCAGCATTTTACTTAACTGTTTGGGTGATTGTTGTAATAAAAGTAAAGTTGCATCAAGCATAGAACATCTACAAAAATTGACAGCTGTATGACCACTCCACAGTTGTATGACCACTCCACAATTGTATCACCACAGATGTATACCCAAGTCACAGTTGTATCTCCACAATATATCTCATAGATGTATTACCACGAGCCTTCCACAAATGTATTACCACCGAGCCTTCCACAAATTTTGTGTATTACCAATCCTCCATAGATGTATGTCCGAGCCTCCACATGTAATTACAGGTTTGGGGTGTATTACTATCACAAATTCAAGGTATAAGTCCACAGTTCCGAGGTTTAATTCCATAGGTCCGAGGTATAGCTCTTTCACAGCTTCAAGGTATACTTCCACAGGTTCGAGCCTCACTGGGCTACAATCTCAAACACAGGTCCAAGGTGTAAGTATTCTTCTTGTCCAAGCTATATGATGACCCAACATCGAATTAACCCAAACAATGTCATCTTGGCCTCCTTAGTTCACGAGATGTGAACTCTTCTGTGTTCCTATGATGACCTCACCAAATTGGATGATTGGAATGAGATGTTTAACTTTGTATTTATACACATTTTGACCTTTAACGGGGGGACATGTCCCTTGGAGGTGAGGCCGACTTGCACAAGTAGGCTTATGTCAACCAACATTCGAAATTATTGTATTTCAACTTGAAAAATCATTTTCTCTCAATCTAGGAGGAGTTAGAAGGTGAGTAAGGGCTCGTTGGAAAGGGGAAAATGTCCTCTACAAGCCTATTCCAATTTCATCCTTAAATGAGGTGATTTTTCGATTAATAAGATTACATTTGTGAACTATCATCATTATTTTATTCATGGTGGCTTTTGGGGTCTCATCAAATGCTAGGGCTTCTTCTTCAAGTGTGATCTTCATTAGGATTAGGGCTTCAACCAACATTCATCCATGCATCTTCATCAATGCTCATATTGATATCAAGGACAATTTTGACCAACATATTTGCCAACATATTTGAGTGCACAATGCAAAATTTGATGCATGGGGCTGAAGGTAATGGCTGTTTTTTCTTGTTTTCTTGAGACCACTTTGGGAGATGATTAGGTTGAAACCTCATGGAAATTCTGTTGGAGGATTTTTTGGAAAATTGTGGAGCAAGGTGGAAGTTTAATTGAAGACATAACGAGTCATTTAGCTACACTAGAACAAGGAGAAAGATGCAAGTTGCACATTGTTGAAATCTCTGATAAAAAAAATGATTGGATTGTACTTTGGCAACATCAATTTCGCAGATTGGAACCAATGAACTTTGTGCCTCATGAGAGTGCAGAATTTGCAGCATATAAGGATCACCACTTTCAAATACCTAATAATGATATGAGCATAGGCAGTAGAATGCAACCTCTAATGAGCGAAATGACATCTTGCAGTTCTAGTATGCTCGAAATGATTGCTATGAAGTTTGAAGGCAATGTGTTATTGCTTGGGGACAAACAATGTCAGGAAGGGCGGATTGTAATGCCTTGCTTAATTGGCCTAAGGGATGAAGTAGCCTATCGGTCCCTAAAGGCAATAGTCATCCATAAAGGGAAAGCTCTAAAATACCCAATGTTTGGGCAAAGATTGGGGAAGCTGGGGAAAAAAGCCCAAAGTTGGGGCTTGTTGTGAACCTTACTCAATTAAATAAAGAGAGAACCTCCCTCAAGGAAATCTTTAAATACAAGAGGATTAGAAGGCTGCAGTATAGCTGCTGCCACACGTGTGAGAAGCTTCTGGTCTCCTAAGGCTTCCTCAGACCTCACTTGGCTTTTCTCTTTCTTTTGGAGATTAAGGATGACTTATTGTGACCTTCACTGACCTTCTTTCCCTACCTTCTTCAAGATCGAACTTGCAAAAGAAAACCCTAGACCTGTTGCAAAAACCCTAGCTTTGCTTCGCACATGTGAAAGAGAAATAGCCCAAAGACAAGTTTCCTTCATCCTCTTCCTTCTTTTCTACCTTCTTCTTCTTCTTTCTTCACTTGAATGAGTGAGTGATTAATGTATTCTAAGGAGGTCGAGTTTCCTCCTTTATATAAGCTTCTCAAGGTGGACGTAGGTCCTTAATTTAGGCTCACTTGCCAGTTGCCAGGTCGACTTTGTCTTGAAGGTTATTTTGACACTTTCAAGGACACAAATAATTTTATTTACAATTTACATTGTGCCCGATGGGGTCTTCAACTTATGACAATGACTCTTTTGACTTTTTGACCTAGGGAAAATCCTAGAAGCACTCAATGGGTGCTTGACCTATAAAATAAAAGACCTTGAGCATGAAACCCATGCTCCAAAAATAATAATAATAATTTTCTTTTATTTTACAATATACAAGAATCAAAAGTAAATTTCATATTTATGAAGACCGAACCTAGTTACACTTTTTTCAACATGGTTTACATTGTCACTATTGAATTATTGAATGATTTGCTCTGAACTGTATGATTGGTCGCATTGTTGAAAGGGCAGGATTGTTTATTGAAGGTTACATGTATGTTGGAGTAGTTATTTCATTTTTGAAAAGAAAGGAAGTTTGTTGAAAACCTTAGCGGACTAACAAAACCCAGGGAAAAAATTACCCTAGAACTCTACAAGATAACGTGCACTCACAGGTTGCCATAAAAAGCCTCGCTCTGATACTATTGTAAAATCCACTCTTTCTATACAAGCAACTCAACCAACATCCCCAAAACAAATTATCATAACCATAGTTTTAAAAATCGACTGCACTGGCTCCGAATCGACAGAGCCAACCCTTTGGTCGGACTGACTCGATAGAAAACTGGTTCGAAGGCCGGTTTGTGACCGAATTGGCTGAGCTGGTCACTGCCTCGGCTTGTTCGGGCACAAATTGGCTGGCTCGGCCGAGCCCGAGTTAGACTGGCCGAGCCAGGCAAGTCCGGTCGCAGACCCACTTAGCCTCAAAATTGGACTCCAAACTGAAATATTCTTTGCTGTTAGGGTTTTGTTAAGCTTTTTAACCCCTCCCTATCCTATTAAAGCTACCCAACCCCTCTCATTTTCTCACATTTAGCTCATTGCATTTGAGTGAGCATTTGTGAGAAATTTGTGAAGAGTTGTGGAGTTGGGTTTTGGAGCAACTTTGAGGAGTCTTTTGGGCAAGATTTGGAGCAGCAGCGAGGAGCTTATTGGGCAAGCTTTCGGGCAACATTGAGGAGTTGGTTTGTTGCAGCAGCATTAAGGAGGCTAGAGCCTAGAGGTTTTTTTTTCCCTTCTAAAATCTTCTTCTTCTTCTTTTTTCTTTTTTTTGCAAATATGAAAATGGAAAACATAGATTTTTGTGAAAGAAATGAACACAGAATGAGTAGTTTTTTTTTTTTTTTTGGTTTTCATTTTCAGATTTAAACTTTTCATTTCCAAGTCAAAAACGTAGTCCAAAATGGCCCCTAGAATGAAAGACACTGCTTGGGTATATGCTGAAATGGTTGATGATCTAATTCATTGCAAATTTTGTAAGAGAAAAATTAAGGGGGGTGGAGGGGGCATTCATAGACTGAAACTACACTTGGCTGGTCTTAGAGGCCAAATTACTCCATGGGAAGCACTAATAGAAGAAATTGGGGAAATTAGGAAAGAGTTGAGAGATCAATTTCAAAAGTTTGAGGAAGACAAAGCTAGGCAAAAATAAATAGAGGCGGAAATTGGGAGGAAGAGAATTATAAAACACATGATGGCTGCCAACCCAAATTTTGATTTTGAGGGTTCTTCTTCTATCCCTTGCACCGATGCATCAAACCCCTTTCACTATGTTCCTCCCTCTTCGGAGTCTATTCAAGAAAAGGGTAAGGTTGCAATGAGAAATAAGGGTACTATCAAAAGTTTTTTCGCACCCTCTTCTCCCTTTGATAGTGCACATGGTCCTAGTCCTACAGGTAGAGGTCAAGTGCAGCCCACTTTAGATCAGCATTGGAAAAAAGAATTGAGAGAAACTGCTTGTGATTACATTGCTAGATGGTGGTATGATGCTGATATTCCCTTCAATGCTTCTCGTTCACCATATTATGAACCTATGTTTGATGCCATATATGCTGTTGGAAAGGGCTTCAAAGGCCCTACTATGCATGAGTTAAGAGGATATCTTTTGCAAAAAGAGATTGCACCCATTGATGAATATTTGAAAGAATTCAATAACTTACGGGCACATACAGGATGTACAATCATGTCAGATGGATGGACTGATCAGAGGAACCGTACCATCATAAAATTTCTTGTCTTTTGCCCATGGGGAACCATGTTTCTAAGATTAGTTGATGCATCTGATAGGGTGAAAGATGGACACTTGTTGTTTCAGCTTTTGGATGAGGTTGTACAAGAGGTGGGGGTGGAAAATGTTGTTCAAATCATCACAAATAATGCCTCTTACTATGTTCTTGCTGGTAAATTGTTAGAGGAAAAACACCCAACCATCTTTTGGACCCCATGTGCTGCACATTGCACAGACCTCATGCTTGAGGATATTGGTAAAATAGATTGGATCAAGAACACTATAGAGCATGGCAAAAGCATCACAAAATATATTTATAATCACTCATGGATTCTGAACCTGACGAGGAAACACACCCGGGGGCAAGGAAATTATTAGGCCTACCTTCACTAGATTTGCAACACATTTTTTGACATTGCAATCTATGCTTTCCCAACATAGAAACTTGCAAAAGTTGTTTTCTAGTGATGAATGGAATGAATGTTAGTGGGCTCGCAAATAGGATGGCAAAGATTTGAAAAAGAAAGTTAATGAAGAAATATTTTGGAAAAAGGCAATAGAGATTGTGAAGGTTGCTGAGCCATTGGTTAAGGTGTTGCAATTGGTGGATGGGGAACGATGGCTATGGGCTTCATTTATGAGGCTATGGATCAATAAAAGGAGCACATAAGGACAACATACAAGGACAGAGTGGGTAAGTGTGGGCCCATTTGGGAAATCATTGATCAAAGATGGAATAATCAACTCCATCGCCCTATACATGCAGCTGGGTATTTTTTGAACCCAAGGTATCATTATAAAGCTCAGGAAGAAAGAACTTTGACTGGGGAGGTTAGAGATGGATTGATTGATTGCATTGATCTCATGATCCCCGCAGAGAGTGACCAGTTGTTGATACACAATCAGATCACTATGTTCAGCAAAGCCACATGTACCTTTAGCAAGAACCTTGCAAGGATTGCAAGGGAATTAGATGAGCCAGGTAAGAAAATAATTTCAATTTTCAAATTCATATTTTATTATTTTGTATAATTGTTTATAATTTCAAAGTTGGATATAATTTGTTGATCTAATTGAAACTCATTACACAATTATGTTTTTTGCAGCACAATGGTGGGAGTCATTTGGTAGCCATTGCCCTGAATTGCAGAGGTTTGTAATCCACATTTTGAGTCAAACTTGTAGTGCTTTTGGGTGTGAGCACAATTGGTCTGTCTTTGAGAGGATTTACACAAAGAAGAGAAGCCATTTGGAGCAAAAACGGTTAAATGATCTAGTGTATGTCCAGTACAACCTCTGACTAAGACGCAACCAATTGTTGAACAAAAGACTTGATTTAGATCCCATTGTGTTGGAGGATATTGATCCAACATTAGATTGGGTAGTGGAGACTTGTCAACAAGAGTTTGACTCTGATGAGAATATTGGTGTGGGGATGGACTTCGATACACAGGTAGAGGCTCAACTCAATGCAAATCCACTAGTAGCAGACCTAGTTCCAAGTCCTCCAGTTGCAACCGCATGCACTTTCTCTAGTCAGCCACGACGGAAGCGCATAACTCGTATATCTCAGGCTCAACGTGCTACAGTTCTAGTTGAGGATGTTGATGAGGAGGAGGAGCGAGTGGTTTCCCCCTCTGGTTCAAAGTTTGAGCCAGAGGATATTGCCTTGTCAAATGTCTAGCAGTAGTGACTATTCATGTTTTGTTGTAGAGGCCATTTAGAGCCCTCCTACAGGCTTTTTTTAACTTACATCATCATGTATTGGACAATGCATCGGGTACTCTTTGATATAATGGATATATGAGCCTACTTTGGAATGTATGTTGTCTTTGGTCTACTGTAATGCTTTGTGTTTGGAAACATGAACGGAAATCTTAAAATTATGCTTTTTATAAAAAAATATTTAATGCACTTTACAAAAATGAAAGCATAAACCGAACTGGCTGAACAATGAAGCCTGATATTTATTCCTGCTGTGTTCCAAACTGTTTTAGCTTAAAACACCGATCATAACAAATAGATTCAACCAATTAATTATTTTGTTTGTTAATACCAATGTAAAATCCATTTCATAAACAAATAACTAAACATCATACCACAGTTTAAAACACAACAACAAACAAACTTTGCCACATATTCTCGATCATTATTAATGGAATTATTGCTCAGCACTTTTGGGTTACAAATAGATTTTGAACCCATAAACAACCATGCCTAATGGGATACTACTCCAAATAAGAGATGATGACAACACTGCATCAGAGCATTATACCTGTACCGATTTTGTGGTCAGTTTGAATTTTCTCCGATGCCACGACTCAACAAATTATGGCTTCAGCTATTGAGATGGAAAAGTAGCGCTGGATAGGTAACAAAACTGGGCCGATGCCTCGAAACTCCCAAAAAATGCAACCAACTGCTAATAATACTTCTCTGGCATGGGCCCTTCATGATCCTATCTGGAAGATAATTAACTCTTTTTCCTTCCAAGACCAATCAGATATGGAAACTACAACCTCCAAAAATTCCATTATCCTTGGTCACACTCCAAGGCTTGGCACGAGATGAAACTTGCAATTGGGTCAGCTGGTGAAACTAAGTGATGCTTTCCTTCCATCGGGCCATCAGTGGATTTGTTTCACCACTTGCTCAAGGGTTTCACCCCTTATCACTCCAAAGCCACAAGAGATCTCCAACAGGATATGAGGAAAACAATAAGACAAAGCAGCTGGGTGGATGAGCCCAACTTTGTCACTGCAGCACAATGCAATGCCACAGATACCATGCTTTTAAGAACTTTTTGTATTTATGTGCATTACCTAAATGTGAAATGGCTCTTGAATTATTTCCATACTTACAAATTGTTGTTTATAATACTTAAGGTTTTCCATGGAATATATTAGTTTGTTTCCTATCATGGGCAGTGTCTCCTAGTTCTGATGTAATCTTTGGCATTTCTGGGAGAAATGTTATCCTCCCACTTGGGTCTGCAACCTGATAAAAGGTGTGATATGCCGAACTAATAATCGGCAGATTGCAGTGGCTTCAAGATTTGTTGTTTCGAGTCCCTTGAGGATAATAACATGTATATTTCATTTAGAATATAAAGATATTTCTTCATGAATACACACACGCATATGCATGCAAAACTATTTTGTGATGCTTTATAACACTATATCGAATATTAAGCTAGATTATCTAGTAGGGGAAACTAGAGAGGAATTATATTTTGTAGTATATGTCCATCTACCTATCTATATAACTCAAACAAGAAGTGGTTTCGAGTTGTTTCCTTCCTCACAAAATTGTTGCTTATAATCCTTGGCTTATGGAATATATTAGCTAGTTACTTATTGTGTGTTTGTAAAGTATGTGTGCCAATTGATGTTTTCGTGGCTGGGAGAATTGTTATCCTTCCCATTTGGGTTCAATTTCACATGCAGTCAGAAAGAACTCAAGATGGCATATCTTTGAAATGGCTTCAAGTCTTGTTGTCTCGAGAGTCCTTTCAGATTAATAGTGTATATTCCTTTATAGAATATAAAGATCTTTATTCAGTGAATATATATATATATATATATATATATATATATATATATATAAGTATATATATATAGATATATTGATCCACATTATATAGAGAATCTAAATGTATCAAACATATGTCCATAAATATGTAGATGCAAATGAATTAACACTTCATTTCATTAATATCACAAACTTAAATCACACATAGAATGGAAATAATATGGCACCTGTAGAAGTATCTTCCAGAAGAGATGTGGCGGCTGTGCCTCGAACTGCTACAATGAGGTTTATGTCATTTTGTCATTATTGAGAAACAATGGAGAACCCTAAACATCCCAAAACCTAACCCTAGGAGATGAAGCGCCACAACTATGGGCCCCTGCTTTGCAAATTGGTGTTTCAACTTCCCGTGGACGAACTTTGGCATCCTATTCCGTTTGACTATCACCTATACATCATTAGAAAGCCTCTATATGAGGACTACAATCGTTGGGACAATGATGATCCAATTTGGTCGTAAAAGACAATCAAAAATGCTTAGGGCCTCTCAAATCCAAGTTTAGGACCCGAAAACTCGCTAAAATAGTGTTATGCCGAAATTGAAAACTGAAGAGACAATGGTGGGGGCCTGTTGGAATAGGCTGGTGGCCACCAATATCCAATTGACCTTCCCTTAGAAGCATCCTATTGCTAAGTTCCTCCATGAGATGAGGAAATTTCAGCTGAATCTGGTCCTCGCAACCACTCAGCAGAGTGGCTACTACAACCCGATATACATGGATCTTCACATGAAAATAATGGTAAGTGTCCATGATACAATCTGTAGGCCTGTCATGCAGTCGTGGCGAATCATGGTGAGTTGTTCAGAACCGTGGCTCAGAGAGGTGGGAAGTAAGGAATGGCTTATCCACATTGAAGACTCGGGGTGTGACCAAGGAATGGTGGAATACTGCTCAAAAGCATTTGCCTCAGCTCAGTGTGTGATGGTGTACGGCCCATATCGGAGCTGGAGCAGGTGAGGTCCGTTGAGGCGCTCCTTCGCAAATGCAACAGATTTGCCGCTCACACCAGCCAGGCACCCTGTTGATCAGTGGCGTCGGGCTTGCATTTCCCTTCGCATTGGCTCGTCCAATATATCATGAACCTCATGATGTGTTGAATGCGCTTCTCATGAAGGCTTGCTTTGTTTCAATCTCTGACTGACGTGCGCCGAATCGGCCCATGCAGCGTATGGCTACGCTAATGAGACAGAATGAATCAAGCCCACATGAAAAGGGGCTATGGCCAATTGAACTGTGGAGAGCCCGGTTATAACTATGTTGTACATAAGGGAGGCTCTCATCCCATGTGCGTGGATGCTTTGAATTGTACATGCGCAGAATGTGTACAATCATTCTATTGACGACCTCTGTCTGGCCATCTGTTTGGGGATGGAAAGTTGTGGACTTGGTGAGCTTTGTGTCCAACACTAACCAGAGGCTGGACCAAAATGTGCTGAGGAACCTGCTATCTCGATCTGATATGATAGACTGTGGGATCCCAAAGTGCACCCATACTCGTTCAAAGAAGAGCTTAGCAGTAGCTTCTGCTGTGATATTCTTCTTACAGGCCGCCATAATGGCCATCTTCGAGAATTTGTCAACGACCACGAAAACACAGTCATTGCCATTCTTAGTAGAGGGCAGGCCCGACATGTAATCCATGGAGATGGATTCCCAAGGTCGACTAGGGGTAGGTAGTGGAGTATATAGGCCTTGCTTCTTGATGGTCGGTTTGGCAATGGCACAAGCAATGCAGGATCTGATGTGCTTCTCAACATCCTTTCGAAGGTTCGGCCAATAGAAATACTTCTGTAGTATTGCTACTGTTTTCTCGACTCCGAAATGCCCAGCGACTCGACTGTAGTGTGCTTCCCATATCATCTTGGCACGCTCGCTTGAAGGAACACAAAGGTGTCCCAGGTGACATAAAAGTGCATCTTGGAGGTGAAAATTTGGAACTTGCGTGCCCCCAAGAGTGCCTTGTAAGTGTGGCCGAATTCTGGGTCACTCTCATAGAGAAGCGGCCAATCAGAAGTCTCGTGCCCACAAGAGTTGAGCACGGTGGTGAGCGCCACGATCGGTGGTCGGATGAGGCAATCCGCAACATTATTGGTGCTACCCTTCTTGTACTTGATGTTCAAATGAAACTGTTGCAGATATGTGGACCACTTCTGATGGCGATCATTCTGCAACTTCCCTTGTGTCTGTATGAACTGCAGGGGTTGATGGTCTGTGTGGATGATTGTTTCCTTCCCCAAAATGTAATGCTTCCATTGTCGACAGGCCTGCACAATGGAATACATTTCTTTGTCATAGGTGGGATACTTGCGAACTGTCTCAGACAATGTCTCACTGTGATATGCCACTGGATGTCCCTGTTGAGTAAGAACTGCCCCAATAGCATAGTCAGAGGCATCTTTCTCGATCTCAAATGGCTGCTGCAAGTCTGCTAAGGTGAGCACTAGGGCAGAACATAGGCGATTTTTCAATTCTTTGAACGCCTTCTGTTGAGGTTCCGACCAAAAGAATTTTGCTGTCGCTCCTCCTTTGGTGACTTGGCTCAAGGGCCAAGTGATATGAGAGAAACCCAACACGAATCTACGGTAGAAATTAGCAAGACCCAGAAAGCTGCGAAGCTCTGTTATAGTGGTCAGGGCTGGCCAATCCCGAACAACTTGGATCTTGGCTGGATCCACATGCACCCCCCTTTCATCAATAATGTATCCCAGATATTGAACCTGGGTCATGCCAAACATGCACTTCTCTAAATTGGCACACAACTTGTGTTGCCACAATGTTTGGAGGACTTGTCGGATGTGATGAAGGTGTTCTTCCCAAGTCTTGCTGCAGATTAGAATGTCATCCAAGTACACCACTATGAATGAGTTGGTGAATGGCCGCAAGATGTCTTCCATCATCCTCATGAAGGTTGCGGGAGCATTCGTCAACCCGAAAGGCATGACCAGCCATTCAAAAAGGCCTTCCTTAGCTTTGAAGGCAGTCTTCCACACATCAGAGGGTTCAATTGGTACCTGGTGATACCCAGACTTCAGGTCGATCTTAATGAAATATTTTTCACCTTGGAGTTGGTCCAGAAGGTCATCAATCCGTGGGATTGGGTACCTATTTCGGACAGTGATCTTGTTCAGCGCCCGATAGTCAATACAGAGTCTCCACGTCCCATCCTTCTTCTGTACCAACACGATCGGACTCCCACAGGGTGATGAACTTGGTCTGATGTGACCTTTCTGCAACAGCTCCTGAATCTGCCTCTTGATTTCATCATTTTCCATAACAGAGCGTCGATAGATCGGTCCATTGGGTAGCGGCGCACCTGGGGTCAGATCAATCGGGTGCTTGACCTGGCAGTGCAGAGGAACCCCTGTGGGTGAGGTGAAGATGTCCCCGTACTCCTCCACGACCTTATCCATTTGTTGTTGTCGTGCAGAGGGGCCCTGTCTGGAGGTCGTGGCCACAGTCTTCTTCTTGCCCCGGGGGCGGATCATCAGGAAAACGAATTTCCTGGTTTGGGAAATGAGCTTACTACATTGTTTTGCAGTAACCAAAGAGATAGTCGTAGGAGGTGGTACCTCTGGTATCCTGTACAACTTATCTCCCAAAGTAATAATAACAGCACGAGGTCGAGACTCATACACAGCATGACGCTTCCACAAGTATGGTTGTCCTAATAATACATCAGAAAAATCAATAGGAGCAACGTCACATAATACCTCATCCGTGAAGGGCTTGATGCTATAGGGAAGGCGACACTGCCGGCTGACGCGGAGATCTCGTCCTTGGTGAAGCCACCCGATGGTGTATGGATGTGGGTGAGCCGTGGTCGGCAAGCCCAACCGCTTCACGGCGTCTGCTGAAATGAGGTTCTTTTGGCTCCCATTGTCGACAATGAACTGTACAGGGGAGCCCTTTACCCACATATGGGAGTGGAAGAGACGTTCCTCCTCCTCTGGATCTTCCGGTTCCTCCTTCTGGACCTTTGTAGTGGCAACAGTGGCGTTGGGCTCTGCATCAATAATTTGTTTCCCTTTTTCATTCCCCTTTTCAGGTTCTGATTCGGAGTCGGAGCATGCATCTGACTCAGAAGCCCTCATCTCGGCCACTAGCGACTGCTTGGTCCGACACTCACTTGTGTTGTGAGTGGAGCTCTTATGGAACTCACACCACTTTCCCGTGTCCTTCTTTGGCTTTACGGTGTTGTTCTTTTCTTGTGGCTTTGACGGGTTGTCTTTAGTCGCCATGCCTTGGCTCTGTCCTTTGTTCTGCGGTTTGGAAGCACCTTTTCCTTGCTTTTGATTCGCAGATCCAAAGTCTCGCTTCTTCTGTTTGAATTTCTGCTCAATCTTGGCAGCATACCGGTATGCCGTACTAAGCGAGGAGATGTCGAGGAACTCCATTTCCTCCTGAATGTATCTGTGCAGACAGCTGCGATACTTTAGCACCAAATGTTTCTCCGAATCTTTGATACCCAACTTTGTGCGCAGGGTATGGAACAGATTCGTCAGCTCGTGCACATCTTGATCCCTTTGTTGTCGCAGCGTGGTCCATTGTATGTACTTGTCCTCATAGCTCCCTATGGGATAGTACTGTTCCTTGACGGCGTCTCGGAAAGAGTTCCAAGTTGGTACAGCCGAGAACAGAGAGGGTTCTGTCTGGTCCTTGTTCTCACAGTAGGTTTCCCACCAGTCCTTAACATGGGGGGTAGCTTTGAGGAGTGCAAAAATAATCTTCTCCCGGTCTGAAAAGTCATGAATAGAGAAATATCCTTCTAACAGATTCAACCATCTATCTACGGCATCTGCGTCTATTTGACCCTCAAATATGGGAATGTCAAAATTTACTTGTACCTTAAAAGGAATCGCAACTCTAGAGTGGCTACTGGATGCAGATGCGCCGCCGGTGGGTAGCCGTTGAAGGATCTGAGCAAAGTTATCCATCATCGCGTTCCTTTGTTTTTCGAGGGCCTCCTCGAGCAATATTTTGATAGGATCTCCTGCTCCCTCATATTTCTTTTCGTCCCCCATGGGTGTCCGTCGAGGTTTGCGAGGCTGATCTTGCAAAGGTTCCACCAGATCAAGCCCTAGCTCCTTATACCCCGACCTCGTTGGGGACATGCAAAGAAGGATCGAGAAAAGGCAGACCGCTCTGATACCACTGATCCGGATTTATGCAGGAACGCAACAGAATAAACACATAACCATAAATACAGAGATGCAGCGGAAATAACACTTCATTTCATTAATATCAAAGAACCGAAATTTGCTTACAGACAATGGAAATAAAACTAGCTAGGGTACTGGTAGCTATCTCTGAGAAGAGATGTGGTGGCTACAGACCTCTGAACTGCTTTACAATGAGGCGCGAGGGCCTATTTATTATCGAGAAACAATGGAGAACCCTAAACATCCCAAAAACCTAACCCTAGGAGATGAAGCGCCAAAACTATGGGCCCCGTTTGGGTAAATTGGTGTTTCAACTTCCCAGGGACGTAACTTTGGCATACTATCTCCGTTTGACGCACATGATACATAATTAGAAAGCTCTATCCATGATGTTGATATTATATTTCTTGTTGAAACTTGGGAGCATGAAGAATCTAAGGTCCCTAACATAGATGGCTTTGCACTATGGTCTACCTGGAACAAGCGATCCTCCAATAGAGGCATTGGGGGCATAGCTTGCTACATTAAGAAGAACATCTCCTCCCATGCTAGGATTTATAAAAATGACCCTTACAACCAATATAGTTGGATTGAGATTACTGACATTAATGATAAAAAGACCTACATAGCAATCTGTTATTTTTCCCCCATTAATTCTAACTTCTATAAGAAAAAGAATCTAGATAAAAATAGTCCTTACAATGGTTTAGAGAATGATATTTCTAACCTAAGGAATGAAGGTAATATCCTTTTAATGGGTGACTTTAATGCTCGAACTTCAAGCAACCAAGCTATTCTTCTAAGAAATCATTCCAACCCCAATCCTCTTTGGTTAGACGAAGACCTTACTCTGGCTAGCCGGTACAAAAGGAGCTCTGAAGACCTCGGGGATAATTTGTTTGGGTCAGAGCTAGTCAAGCTCTGTAGTGCTCAGGATCTCATAATTTGCAACGGTCTAAAGAAGTGGCCCAATTCTAGCCAGATGACCTGCATCCATGGGCTTGGCAGCAGCGTGGTAGACTATGTTATTTCCGATCTCCCTTTATACAACGAAATAATAAATTTTGACATCTTAGACGACCACGAGCCTGACTCTGATCATAGGCCTTTACTCATAACTCTCAATTTTGTCATGCATAGAGATCCCATAAAAGATAATCCTTATAGTCAAAAGAACTTAATCTTTGATAGAAATAAAAATGATCTCTTTCTAAATGAATTAAAAACTAATTTTCTTCCTTTATCTAGTATAGACAACATAGATGACCTCTATCATAATTTTACTACAACCCTCTCATATTCTATTAACAAGTTCTCAATTGAAGTCTCAAGTAATAAAATAAATAGCAAAACCAACCCATGGTATGACAAAGATTGTAAAAGTGCGAGGAGAGCAATTAAGGAAGTTGTTGATGAATCTCTCAAAATTAACAAGATAAAAATATACAAAGCCCTAACTAAAAGGAAAAAAAGGCAATATATTCGTAAAAGACAAGAGAATCTCTTACACCTCTCTAAGGTGGCTCCTAAGAAATTCTAGAGGCAGATTCTAACTAGGAAAACTAAAAATAATAATAAAATTGCTTTACACGACTAGAATTCCTATCTTAAAAAGCTTTATGAATCTCCAAATGCTAGGGATTTTGAAACCCTGCTCACAATGAAAGAATTTTTCTCATTAGAAGACATTGATTTTGGGGTTAAACGCCTGGAAAATGGGAAAGCTAAAGACATCGAAGGTTACCAGGCGGAAACCTTAAAAATTGGAGGTCATGTCCTCATCCCCCACATCCACAAGCTTTTCAACCAAGCGGTCAAGAAAGGGTTCCCTAAACCTTGGACTCAGAGCCTCATTATCCCTATTTTTAAAAGTGGGGATACAAATAACCCCTCTAATTATCGAACAATTATGATCAGCCCTCTCTTAGCCAAGTTATATGGTATTATTTTGGAAAAGAAGTTGAGCATTTGGCTTGAAAGTGAAGGTAAGTGGGCTAAAGGCCAAGCGGGTTTTAGAAGGCAACACTCAACAACGGACCACCTCGTTACGCTTAGGATCATTGTGGAGGAATGCCGCAATGATAAATCCAATCTCTTCTGTTGCTTTGTGGACTTTAGAAAGGCTTTCGATACAGTTCCTAGAAATAACCTATGGAATAGATTAGAAGAGCTAAATGTTCCTTTCGAGCTAAAAGCGGCTGCTATAAGGTTATACGAGAATGTAATTGCCAAGTTAAAGAGCAATGAGGGGTGGTCGAAAGATATTAAGTGTAATATCGAAGTTAAACAAGGTTTCCCCCTCTCCCCTACCCTATTTGGAATTTACATCGACAAGCTAGAAGGTTGTTTAGAGGAAGCAGGATGTGCTGGCATGATCTTAGCTGGGATAGTCATCATCCTTCTTCTCTATGCTGACGATATTGTTCTTCTCGCAAGGTGCCCATCTAATCTTGATAAGCAACTTAGACTTCTTAAGGATTTCTGCTCTACCATGGGTATGTCTGTTAACACTGACAAAACAAAAGTTATGATTATCAAATCCAAGAAGGACACTTACGTTAATTTTATGTATGACAATAGTAACTTGGAGGAAGTGTCTTCTTACAAGTACCTAGGAATTGATATTCATCACAAGCTCAACTAGAACTATAGCATTCAGAAAAGGATTAATGGGGGGTGGAAAGCTTATTTTGGTCTTGAAAATAATTGTAAAATGGAAAACCTCATAATGTGGGATAGAAAGAAGTTCCTCTTTGAAACTTTAGTCACTCCTGTTATCTTATATGGATGTGAGGTTTGGGGTTGCAGCATCTCTAGAGAATCCTGGAGAAAGATTGAGCAAATCCAGAAGCGTTTTATAACATATAACCTTAAAATTAAAAGAAATACACCCTATCCTATTCTCCTTATAGAAGTGGGTCTTTCCCCTATCGAGAGCCTAGCTATGACTAGGCTTCTGTTGTACAAGCACAAGCTCAATAGCATAGGAGACCATAGACTTCCTAAGCTAGATTTAAATTCTAGCCAAAACCACCTAAGGCTTAAACGAGGTTGGTATAAAGACACCAGGGCCTGGTTAAACCATTGGGAGATCGACGAGAATGTTGCATTGCAAAACATCAATAACGTTAAAAAAATTGTTACTTCTAAGTTCAAAGAAAAAAATGTGGTGTGAGAAAGATCTAGCAGCTAAAAGAAAATTAAGGTATTATAAGGAGGTCATCAACCCCACCTTAGAAGATCAAAAGTATCTCTTTGTTTTAACTAGCTCAAAGAAGAAAATTAATATAGCCAAGATTAGAATGAACTCTCATGAGCTCCATAGTGAAACATGTTGTTGGACAGTTCCTAAAACACCATGGATGGAAAGGATATTCCATTTCTGTGAGAATATGAACATCGAGGACGAAAATCACTTCCTCTTAGAGTGCCCCACGTACAACCACATTAGAGCTCAATTTCATAATATTTGTTGCAATTCTGACCTTCCTAGCCTTTTAAGATGTCAAAATTATAGTGAGCTCGAGAGGCTTCTCTCCAAGCTTTTTGAGCATAGGAATAAAATCTTAAATCAAATTAAATAACTCTTTTCTTTAGGTCCGATAGATGAAAGATTGGTCTCAGTGGACGTTAACCATCATCATCATCATGAGTTATTTAGTAACTTTCATTTCTATTAATTACT